>CM042228.1:17699183-17706683 GCA_023566465.1 Cottus gobio | reverse complement strand
GAGCCAGGCCGGGTTCCACACTTCAGAATAACTAAAAGTCAGTATGTAACTGAAACACACTGACCGGCTCATCAGACGCCCACCTAAAGGCCCGTCGGCACGACTTCTTCCACCGAATAATATTGGCGGGCACAATGCTGTCCTCCGACAAAATATTAGTCGGGACCCGCCCCCAAGCGTCCAGATGGAAAACGGACTGTGAATCCCGACGGTGCTTTCAGTCGCCAGTGAAGAGCTCCACTGCTAAGAGAAGAACCTCAGTCAGAGACAATGATGGCTTTGAAGGTATAGATTTGCACAGGTGCTGAACCCCCTTAGCTCTGCACCTGCCTGCAGGGACTCGCTGCCCGGATGCAAACGCTGTTGTCTGAAATTTCCCTTCACTGGAATAAAAGTGCCCGGCACAAACCACGCAAAGAAAGGCCGCAAGCTTTTTTTTCTAGTTCATTCTTGAATGCTTATTGCTGCATTTTCTTTTCCTGTTTTTTCCATGTGCAGGCATATTCAGGAAGTACACACATTACCTACTTGAGTCCAGCTGAAATGAGGGTACTTTATTCAAATATTTGAGAGACTTTAAACTACCTGTTTTTCTTCTCTATATTTCCTCTTTTCCATCTTTTCTTGCTGTATAGAATACTAAATATGCTGTCTCTGCATGTTAGCTTGAGCTCATCTACATGCATATTGAAGGCCGACTCAAGATGGGAGGTTTTCAGATTCAATGGCTTATTTCTCTACTCTGCATATATTACCCATTTTTTGGGTTCATTTTGATCATTTTACATGACAATTTCTGTCCAAAGCACAAAATACCAGTGTCAGAAACGTTGACGGTTTCAAGTGGAGGGTCAGCTCTGCTTTGTCGCTTGATGCTGGGACAAATTTGTGGAAACATATTTTCAATTGAAATGGAACGGTGTCAACTCAGACCTGTGCGTTGGCAGTTTCTTTGTGAGTGTGTTTTTTTCACAGCTGCTGTGTGTGTGTGTGCAACAACGTCTGTGTGTTTGTGTGTGTGTGTCTGTGTCCCGGCGGGACATCTGTTCCCACTGTCTCTGAATGAAAAATGGAGCTTGTCATTCTCTGGCCTACTTTTCGCACACACAGCCTTGTCAGCAAGACTGGTAGATTGATCGCACGCGCACACACACACACACACACACACACACACACACACACACACACACACACACACACTCTCTCACACTCAGACATACACATACACACAGAGACAGGGGTCTCCAGAGTGTGTTGATTGCATTAGTCCTCACAGTGTGTGAGTGTTTGAGTGAATGCATTCGTGTCACTTTAGAGGTGTTCTCCCGTGTGTGTGTGTGTGTGTGTGTGTGTGTGTGTGTCTTGTCAACTTGCGTTATGCATGCGGAGAGGATGTGTCGCTGAGTGTTAAAATTGCAGATGTTTGACGGGTTGTGTCGTGTGTGTGAGAGAGCATACTGTGGCATGCTGTGTGAATATACTGTATGAAGGTTGGCCAGCCACTTTGCGTGTGTGTGTATGCAATAAATGCGTGTACATTTTCTCAACTAAAGTGCTGCTGTGACAGTGACGCTGAGACTGCATGTCGGTGCGTGGGTGAATATGTGTGTGTGTGTGTGTTAAAGTGCCTGCTGGAAGCACGTCAGCCGTCTTCCTCCCTCACCGAAGAGCCATTCAAACCGCGATGACGATTGTGCGAATGCATGCTGATGCGGTAAATCTGCGGGGGGTGCGCATGTCAGCCGACACGTATAGCGGGTGTTTGTGGGTGAGTCAGGTTCTGGATGAGAGCCAGGTTGCGCGAAATGTGTGAAGGGCCCCACGCAGATTGACTCGTTGGACAATCAGCACATGAAACAGAAGTGTCTGTGTACAGGAGTGTCAAGACTACTTTTTTTTTTAGAAGGCATGCACATGCTGCTTTTGCTTTGTTGATAATTATAACAGTGAATGAAGACCTACCCAGCTTTACAGGAACACTGTTGTTCCTTAACTGCATTGACTTCTGTCTCAGGTGATTGTGCTGGTTCACTTTTTCCCCGTGCTCTGTAGCTTTGGCTTCCATCCATTATCTGAAACCCTTATCCTGTTTTAGGGTTGTGGGGCGCTGGAGCCGATCTCAGCTGTCATTGGGCGAAGGCAGGGTACACCCTGTCTATTCAGGGCTCACATGTAGACAGACAACCATTCACACCTATGGGCAATTTAGAGTCCAATTAACCTAACATGCATGTCTTTGGTGGAAGGAGCGGGGCTCAGCTGGATCAGCTGGGGAGAAATTGGTCATTACATGTTTCTTGTTCTCCGATATTTCCTGAGCCCCTTTAATATTGATAAGAATCTCTCGTTGGACATGTTGAAAGCAGGCAGTGGAGCAGCAATCCTCTAACAATGACCTTGTGAAGTTTCTTTTTTACCCTCGGGTGCCATTTATGTGAATGACACCATGAATGGAGCAGAATAGGTATCATTACATCGCAGCGATCTGAGCCCATGAATGATGCGATCGATCACGGCAGCTACTCAGGTGTCATTGATCAAGTTCAAGGAATTCAAAACAAATGGAGGCCATTATCTCGTATGTGGCACACTTGTACTTGCTGTAAGAGACTCGTCTCTCCAAGTTAGGGATGAGCATATGTTAATGTTCTCACGTGAGGCTCAGCAAAGGAGTGCACAGAGTGGGCTTGAACACTCAAACTCCATACCATAGCCGGAGGAGACTTCAGTTAGCTAAGCGTAAGAAGCGACTAATGCCTGGAAAAGTATTGTTCCGGAAAAAGTTAACGATGTACAGTTTGACTTGAGTTCTGTTTGTCTGCAGACTGGCTCATGAAGTCGTGGTCAGACAAATAAACAGAAGATTTTGAGCGTTAGTGGAGGACACAACCAGGTAGAAACAATGACGAACGTTTCCAAAAGCACCTGTTGAGTTCAAAAATCTTTGGGCGGTTGTGTGAAGAGAAGTCCCAGATGCAGAAAGTTATAATAAAAATTGATTTAATAAAAAGATGATGAACAGCATTTCAAAATGAATCACACTAATAACTACACAATATATACAAAATATATCCCATGGGAGAGAGAAATCCCACGAGACAGAGATCCAGCGCCCCCCCCCCCTCACCGGGCAGCAGATCCATACATACCTGCCCGGCAGAAGGCACCCAGAGATCTGCTGATGTTCTCACAATGTCTCAGCTTTGCCAGGTTTGGGGTCAGCCCCCCTTCCTCTGGCTAGCCTCTCTTCCAGTCCATTGATTGGACAAGACCTCGTCCTTTTGGTGTTGGTCAACCCAAACCCCCTCTCGCTTAAACAACAGTGCTCAGGAATTCAATCAACCCCCTCACATTCTTGAGCACGTCCTCCTTATCTATCTGCTCCAATCTTCAGGCTGCGTAACTGTTTGTGGGCTCCTGATGTTTTCAGGATTCCTTCTACAATCACTCAATACATTTCATAATTCTAATTAATACATTTGTGTAGTACATACAGTGTCATCCATTCAATATTTGATAATCCATACAGAGTTATTTATTTGTCTTGACCCTCCAATGTAAACTCTCTAGCTCTCACTAGGAGCACTATAAAGCATTATTTTCTAACACACCCTAAAAGAGAAGCAATGCCTTGTTAGGATTTCTGATCACAATTTGCAGTCAGTGTCAACCTGACCTGTGAGCAGATTGACAAACAGATTGAGGTATCAGATTGTTTCCATCCAACAAGGTACAAACTACAATTAGAGAAAGGTTAGAATATAATTGACACCTCGTATTTACCTTTGGACCTTTGTTGGGCTCCGAGCCAACAGACACATTCAACTTCACACATTAGCGTTCTATTTTTCTAATTTATTCAAATTATGCTTACTCTATATGAAGAAACACGTGGATTAAAACTGGGTAGTCTGCTTTTTTACAGTACCTTTTATGCTAAATAATTAGTAAGAACATAATTTAAGATTACTTCTGCAATTTCAGTTGTGGGTCACTTTAGGAGAATCTCCAGGTGCAAGAAATATGCTAACGTTTTTTAGTGGATTAAATTAAATTGTGATTCAAATAAATGTCTTTCTTTCAATATTTTTAATACTTGTATCTTTCTTTTTTATCTGTTTGTTCCTCAATGTTTTCAGTGCATTAATTATCTATTTGTTTCGCATTTTGTTTAATTTCTCTGTTTCTTTAAATGTGTTCAATGCTTTGACTCTCAGTTCTCCTCCATTCCTATCTGTTTTTTCTTTTTTTCTTTCTTTGTTTCTCTTTTTTTAAAAGATTACAATACTTCTTTTTTTCTTTCTTTCTTTCTTTCTTTCTTTCTTTCTCCTTAGTCCGTTCATCTGTCCATTGCCCTGCAGAAGCAGCCATTCCCCACTCACCACAGTTCCTGTTTAACCTAAGTGAAACCGATCAGGCAGATACAGATAGCACTTCCTTTCCCTTCCTCTCCATCTCTCTCCTTTTATTTCCTCCCTGTATTTTTTATTCCACTCAAGCTCACTCTCCTGGATTTCTCTCCCCTCTCTCTCTCTCTCTCTCTCTCTCTCTCTCCTCTCCCCCTCTCTCTCTCTCTCTCTCTCTCTCTCTCTCCTCCTCAATCTCACGCATGGTATTTCAATTCTCCACCAATCCTTCCCTAACCCTGTGTTCATCTAACTGAAAGCGATAGGGCAGAGCGTGGCGTGTGGGAACCGCCATGTTGTTTGCAGAAAATGGGCCGATGATATATTCACGGCACAGGCAATATGAATCCTGAGAGAGTCTAATTTTGCTCAGCCATTTTGATGTGATAGTGTGTGTGTGTGTGTGGATGTTTGCTAAGCTGATTGTACGAGTGTGTGTGTGTGTGTGTGTGTGTCATGTCATTCAACTGCCTGCTTCGTCAGCTGCGACACCTTCCATAAAAGCCCATTGCGTGCCAGAGAGCATCAACAACGCTCTGCCGCTAATGCGCCCTCCTTTGTCTCTCTCTCTGTTCCTCTTTTCTGTGTCCTTCATTAGACTCCTTTTGTCTTGTCCCAAAGATCCATCATAACGACCATCAGTGGCCTTTGAAAAGGCGTTAATGGGCAGTGTCATTTAATTGTACGCGGTGTAATAATAAGTCACTCTCGCTTGATTGGCGACTCTGTGGGTTCATTGTTCCATTCTGGTATTTCTTTCTTTTTCTTACTTGGTTTTTGGCCTACATACATACCGTCCACAACTCACTGAGATCCAAACTAAATGTGAGCCACTTCGCCATGTGGTCTGGCTGATCCAAATCCTAATGCGAGCAAGACCTGAACTCGGTGGATAAGGACTTGAGGGTAAATTGAACGGATGACAAAAGTTGCATTGAAAAGATGAGCGTAACCACGGCCATAGAGAGTATTATGACATTCATCATGATATGTTGGTCCCAGTCTCCGCAGTAGCTATCCATGAGCTAGCTGACAGAACGTGGTTAGCCCATTGGATCCAGCTTTACGAGTCCTCCAGCGCTGGCACCGGACGGGATCGAGTGCCCCTTCAATCGATTCTCATCTGGAAATGTTCACCACGGAGACAATGGTAAAGTGATCCTGCAATTGTGAAGGGAATAACAAAACAACTCATGTTGATCGTAAGCCAGGAAAGGGCAGGCTACCAATAACTATACGACTGGAATACTTTTTATGTGAAAAATATCAAGGGAGTTGTTGAGCTTCATAAAGGGAAACGCCCTCGAATTAATTGGTGAAAGAAAAAGTCATTCCTGCTCGAGAAGACAAGCTGAGAGCAGCAGGGTGGTGAGTATGACATGACTGATGGCTTTGTTGGCTGGGAAATCTACATCACACCAATATTTTAAAAATAGAGGAATCTCAAGGTTTTCATTAACAGGGAAGCAGTTGGATTTAGCTGCCACGCAATTATTTTTCTCGTTCCACCCTCTCACTGCACCAGTTAGCCCTGGGCTGAACGTCCCGCTGGTCGGGACACAGTTCAGCTTCGGCCACGACATTCAAATTATCGTGTCCTTCAGAAGGTCAGGGAAAGTACTCCATTGCTCGACTCGAGGAGCCACCTCTGAGATCGGCGCTGCCTGAGCTGCAGGAACAAACAGGAGCGGGGCAACCTTCAGACTGTATGAAGGCCTCTCACACTCACACAAGCATGTAGCGTTGTACTTTGTACATTACCATCCACTTTGTCCTACATGGCTATGTTTGAGCGCTCTGCTACATACACTTTTTAATTGCTCCTCTGGGGATGAGTACAATAACGGAATTCAAGGGCATTTGTTCCAACAGCCCTGTTGGTTTGAACAGTGTGCGTTTGAAAGTGAAAGTGAAGACACAGCTTGTTTTTCTTTCTAATGTGTTCATTTTATTTTATTTATTGCCACAGTGTGAATGCTACGTCCCCGTACCACACCGTTTTTATTCTCTCCATCCCGCTGGTAGCTCGTTTCAAATTTCCCGTCTTTGATGAGCTCATAATTAAGTATCCTATTTACGGCAATTAATCCAATTACCTACGCGTGTTAATCAGGTGCTTGTCATGTTTGTGGGCACGCTGTGAGTTCTTGTGTGTGTGAGACACTAATGATATCAGAGTGTGGCGTAGGTTACGATGGGAACCTGAGAGCTGGTCAACTTGTGGTTGAAGACGTTTCAGGAGACCTGGAGGTCTTTTATTGGAGGCATTTATTGAAGCATGATCAATGACAATCGAGATACGCAGTAGGAGTTAACCACAGTGCCACTCAATTGTGAAGGTTACTTCCTGTTGGGAGTATTTAGCCCTTTACCAGACTCACAGGGCTCACTAAACCCTCAAATGATTCCATATTTCGTTTAACAGAGATAGATATGTGAATATTCTGTTGCATATCGGCCCCTTAACAGTGAACTGTGCCTACCTCGGCCACGTTGTACCTCAGGTCACATTGCAGTGCATTCTAAGGGGAGACTGTCTGGGACAAGCTGCCTTGTCCGTCAGGCAGTCCGTCTTTATCAGCAGCATTGAGCATCATCCCAGCATGCAGACAATTAAGCTATTGCTCTGAAATAGACAGACTGTGGCCTTCTACTTCTGAGTTTGCAAATGACCGGAATGTGACCCGGAGAATTACTGCGTCATGCTACCTCAAACCTGGAGAAGGAAGGTTCCTTCACATACGGACAAATTCACCTCCTCATGTCTTATATTATTATTATTATATATAAGTCAATTAAGACACTTGTAAGCAAAGCTTTGGGGAAGGTATAAGAAGGTCAAATGTATTTATATTGCGCTTTTCCCAGACATTGGTCAACAATTGGTTTTAAAAGGATGTTTTCAGTTTTCTCTTCGATTTTGTCACAGAAACGACCTGCTACTTCTTTAATGTTAAGATACCTTCATCAACATAGTTATTATAACTTAGTTGAGGAGATGGAACAATGTTCTTCAATGCTTTTCAAAAGTGTTGACTGCAAGTTGGAAACGACTGATGCTGTTGTTCTTTGGAGGAAGTTCTCTGTCTGTTTC
>CM042228.1:15374183-15704183 GCA_023566465.1 Cottus gobio | reverse complement strand
CGTGTTTGTGCGCCTCGGGCAGGGAGTTAGTCTTTGATAAAGGTAACCCCTTCTGCCTCGGGGTGCCCATGATAAATGTCCGGATTGACAACACCGATTTCCTCCCTCTATGATTAAAAGGCTATATATGATATGCAGGTAACGCGGGTCCGGTTTATTTATTATTGGGGCTAAGCCATGGCCCGAGGAGACTTGGCTCCAGGGTAGAAATAATTTTGGAGCCCGTTTTTTCATTCTTTCTTTTTTTTCAGAAATCCTAGCCACCTTTCCCTTCAGGGCAAAAGTCTTTATTCGTCTCCTTTCCTCTAATGATTAAACATGTCACGGCGAGATTATAGCAGTGCGCCCATGCCCCGAGGAGATGCCTTCATTTGTTAGCACCAGTTTATTTGTAACGGTGAATTTCATGCCACGCTGTGCCATTCGCGTTAATCTTTCTCCGTGTAAGACGAATTGCTAAAAAGGGGTTTATTATTTTCTAATCACTTCCCATTTCAGTATCGCACTGACATTGGCAGGAAGGAGGGAGAAATGGCTCGAGTCTTCGACTTTTTCAGATGAATTAAAAGGAATTGTTATTCGTTGTTGTGCGGGACATTTGTATGAATACATAAACAAATGAATAAATCACCCTCTCCAGGAGAACCTGATCTACTGACACAAGTACAGACAACTTGTCCTCCTTGTTAGGCAGCCTGTGTGTGAGTGCACTAATAACATTAACAGCTGTTGACATCTGTAGAGCTCTAGCGGTCTCTACCGGCAAAATTGGGAAACACCAGGGGGTGCTTATTGTCTGCACCCAATTAGACAACTTATTTTAGCCAAAACGAACATATGAAGTTAAATCAGACACGTTATGATAGGAATATAACGCACGTTTGATACTTCCCCTCTGGCAAACACACCCACACATGCCCACATTAACATACACCTATTTTAAATCATATGGCTCATGAGCCATACCGGATTTGTTTGTGAAAGCTGTGTATTTTGTTATTTTTATTGTTGGCTGCTTGATGAGCCAGGTGAATCCTCTCATTCGGATTCTTCTGGTTGAACACACTTTACATCCCTTCTTTTCCGAACAATAAGGACATGGATTCTCCTGATTGAGCCCGGACATGAGGGTGCAGGCCACGAGCACATGTGCAGTCTCAACGATAGTGTCTACCACGTGAGTGCGTAATGATCACCAACTACATACATTAGGCTAAAAGAACTAAGCAAAAAAAAAACACCAAGACCCACACTCTGAATAAGCATTAAACACAAACGACCAGTTGTCCATAACTATATGCGTAAAATAGCAGCAAAAGAAAGTAAAGCAGCGTCTTTTAGGCTGTAAAACGAGAACAAAAATACTGTATGCAAACGGAGTGGAGCATCCAGTGCGCTTACCTAGACTCGAGGGGCCCTGAATGTGTTGCCAGCGTTAAGACAGCGCGCAGAGTTAATGAAATATCTCCAAATGGGAGTCAGGAGTGCGTGCAGAGATAAGCCTGATGTGGTTTATATACCCAGAAAGCAAGTGCTCCTCTTCTCATATTGTCCAAGAGCGTTTGCATAGCTGGCCAAGTGGCTGTGCTCTTGCTGACTGGCTAACATTGCATGGTGTTTGTTTTCCCCTTGCTATGACGTGAGACAAAATATTGGCCATATGTTCATCGGCAATAAATTGGTCATGAGCGCAAACACAGCTCCCTGCAGACGGTGCTTTTAACCCCGCCAGCTAGTTGTCTCTCTTTGGGATGTTTTGGGGGCCACCAAAGTGTCTGCTGTATAATGCTGGTGAGTGATAATGTTACAACAGCCTGTTTAAGAGATAATTGTATCCTATGGAGGAGCTGCCGGTTGATATTTTTACTGCGACCTATTATTCCCCACACAGGGCTCTCTAATAAATCGCTTGGTAACCAAGAAGCAGCGCCGCCCGAAGAGCAGATGTGGCATGTTATCCACGCCACAGTGGCGTTTACATTAGATACCCTGATACAATGATTGATAACCAAGGTCACAGCAATTCACAACGGTTCGAGACCCGGGCATCTCCCACGAGACAGACTACTAACACATAATGTTAGCCACATAGATCCACATGTGTCGACACTGGACACACCCGCAACTGTGTGAGCTTATAGGCCACAACACAAAATGTCAGGCAGAAAGTTAAAAAAAAAATTCAATAATTATTATAGTAGTAATACAATATAATTATTCAGGCGTGCACTTATATATCTATATCGATCTGCCTTAAAGATACACACACACACGCGAATGTAGAACATTTTAAATCGGGTATTGAATAAAAAAACTATATGCGCGACATGTAATATAATTAACAACTGGATCATCTGAATTCAACATTTCTAAAAGACAAAATCTAAATATAGTAAAATGTAAATATACACGTAATATATAAATACATATGAGTAAATAAAATATCCAAAATAAGAGTCTATTTATATAGACAATATAGGGATCATGCTTTTGTGAAAAACAAGGTACACAATCATTTTCTACAAACAGAACTAAAACACAATATAACTTAGTATTTATTGTATTTCATGGCTGTTTTCATAAAAGTGTCTGAACTATCTTCAGCACTATCCATTTACACGTGTTGCACGTGCACCGGCTTATTTCCCTGCATGTGTACACTGTAAAAAAAAAATCGTGAAATATACGGTAAATTACCGGCAGCTGTGGTTTCCAGAACTTTACCGTAATAAATAAAGTGACACCGTACAAGACATTACGGTATATTTTTTTGCACCTGTAAAATTCACAGTTGAGAACTGTCTTTTGTTTACGGTAAATTACTATAAAGAAAACGGAAATATCATAAACGTGTTTGCGGTTATTTTCTTTAGAAATAACAGCTATGTTATAAACGTGTTTACGGTAAACTATATTTAAAAAAACGCACTTATACTGTAAACCTAATTACAGTCTTTTTCAGTTAAAAACACAGTACAGCTGTATGATATTTTACGGTGCTTTATTAAAAAGTTTAATTTAACGGTAGATTACCGGCAGCTGTGGTTTCCAGAACTTTACCGTAATAAATAAAGTGACACCGTACAAGACATTACGGTATATTTTTTTGCACCTGTAAAATTCAGTTGAGAACTGTCTTTTGTTTACGGTAAATTACAATTAAAAAAAGGATATATCGTAAACCTGTTTACGGTTATTTGCTTTAGAAATAACAGCTATCATATAAATGCGTTTACGGTAAATTATTTTATAAACAGCAGTTATACTGTAAACCTAATTACAGTATTTCTCAGTTAAAAACACAGTACAACTGTATGATACATTACTTTATTGAAAAGTTTAATTTAACGGTAAATTACCGGCAGCTGTGGTTGCCAGAAGTTCACCGTAAAAAATAAAGTGAGAACGTATAAGACATTACGGTATATCTTTTAAAAACAGCAGTTATTCCGTGAACCTAATTGCAGCCTTTCTCAGAGATAAACACAGTACAACTGTATGAGTTACGGTATTTTATTAGAAAGTTCAAAGCAAATTGCCGGCAACTGTAGTTGCCAGAATTCCATTGCAAAAACATATGGTACAACGTATAACGTATTACAATTGGTTGGCATACATTTCCCAGTCAACATCAGGAAATATTAAATAAAACATATTGTAAATCAAAATACAGACCATCGTTGATAAACCTTAAGAAATAAAACATTTTCTGTGAAAACCAGGTTGATCTGATCTTATAACTTGCACCGTATACTCACAAAGCATTGTTGAGATCTTGAAGAATCAGCATGTGGACATGAAGGATTATTCATGAATAAACATGAAAAGGTTAGCCACTTGCCCCAAGTTGATCAAGAGTAACGAGCCGCTGTGTCCAGACTTGACTGAAGAGGGCACCCAACATGGTATAGTCTCCACAGACCCAAAGTTCAGGAAGCTGAGCGGTTCAGGACGTCCTGCTTGAGGACTTGTATCTTGATCATCAAGCGTTCACTGTGGATCGGGATGATCCTCTCTGCAGCACAAAAACAGAAACAAAAGGCAAAGTTAGATTGACGCAGCGCTTGAGCATGATGCCTACACAGAGAAACATTCATTGCCTTATGGTGTTAAACTGAGCTTAACTGACTTAGAAAAAAATAAAACACACCTTTATAGTTAATACAAATGAATAAGTATCAGGTCGAATGTTAAGACCGATCTTTGCGCAAAGGCATAAACACGTTAAATTTCTGTAATATTGCAGCCTACAGATGCCTCCACTCAAGAATATCATCAAATTTCACATAGTTCATGTTTTAAAAACCAGGGTAACAGCACATCTAATTAAGGATATAAATAAAAAGAATGTTTGTATTTTTTCAGATTCAATAACATAGGACTTTTAAATGCCTCTAAAAACAATAACACAATTATTGATGCAAAAAAAAAAGAAAAGCTGTTGTGGAGTTGTATGGCATTTTAATAACTAAAAATACTCAGTGTGCAATAGCTAATACCCCTTTGCCATACAGGAGACCTAGTCCAATGGGAAACAATGCCCCTGCATTTACAAGACAGTAGACATGAGGGTATGTCCTAAATCTAATGACATGTTACTGCTACATGAAATTAAATTTCAGAGTGATATCAGTTCAGAGCACAATATATATATATTTTTTTTACTAATGCAAAACTATCTTACAGTTTTATGATTTCTTCTATGTTTGCATGAAGCTGTTGTCTCTGGCCCTGGCCCTGAGAATGATCCATTATGTGAAGTTATGTTTGAGTTGTGCTTGTTATAGTTTGCTGAACTGAACTATATCACTGCTTACCTCTAGTTAGGCCTTGAAAAGACTGGTGTCTGAGTCATTGGTCCAGAGTGAAGACAGGTGAGACAGAATCGCATACAGATATGGCATGATGTTCAGGAAACTGGAAATTTAGGCAGGTGTTGTCATCATTTCTGCTAGAAGACACAAGTTAATCTGGTGTTTGTTGTGGGCTGACATGATCCTCTCTACAGCCAGAAAAAAAAAGACAAAATAGAAAACATTAACAGTAATAACAGTAACAACAATACCAATAATATTACTTTATATAGCACTTACACCGTTGCAAAGTTATTCACATAATACCTTTTGTATGTACAAAATGGTGAGAGTAGAATAAAATATTTCATAAAAAGACAAGTATGCAATGCCTAGATTTATGGAGTGTTTAACACTAACAATACATGTATACACTGTTTGAACATGAAATGGCAGCACAGTACTTACAGAAATAGATGAGTCTAAAGCCTTCTTTTGTTAAATTAACATACATTGAACTTTACAACAAACTTACCATATTTATCCTTGACAAAACTTGGATCCGATGATACGGTTAGACTAGTAGAACAGCAAAGAAGGTGATGAGGTCCATGTGAAGGTCCAAGCTTGTAGTCGTAATCAAACCTGAAATAAAGACTAAGGAGATAAAGGAAGAGAGGAAGACATCCTCTTCCATAAAAAAAATAAATCTTCTCAGGCATCAAATTTCCTCTTTTCAATGCAAAGGTTGTAAATTAAATTTACACTCACGTGTCACATGTTATCATTGCAGTTTGATTTCCGGTGGGCTCTTTTCTGCAGATCTTTTCCTCGGTCCACTGTGTTTCCTGTCTCTTTCTCTCTCTATTTCTGCTGTTGAGTAAAACACAAATGACATCTTTAAAAACAAAAAATGCTTGATTTTGGCATTTAAATGGATTAGAATCGCACCGTTTTTCTGGGTGTCATTAAGGCCAGCAAGTTGTTCCCATCCAAGTCCACAGCCAAGTTGGATTGCAAAGCCTGAAAGGTGGCAGGAACAAATGTCTTACATTTTACAAGATTAAAGTAAATATTAATTATTTGTACCAACTGGTCTTGCATACATTTAAATACTGACTCTGAGGGAGACATCCTCATCTGATAATGTGGGCAGTAAATGAAGATCTGAACATGAAAACGTGTTTGCATCCACTCACTGGACAGCTCACTCGTCTTCCACACGGAGCTCCTTCTCAGGAGCTGTTAGCTGTTTTGTGTCTTGACAAAAGCTTCACACACAACGCTACAGCGTGTTTATAAGCGGTCACGTGGACAGCCGGGAGGTCAGTCACGTTAACAGACAGTAGAGATGTTAATGTCATGCCTCCGGTATAAATTAGCTTTAAACCTTCATATCTAACACATGTCTGCTTGCAACCAGCTTTAAACCACTTAAATAAAAACGTGGTTATTAGATAAAGTATGTAGCACGTAGGCCCTCTGTGTCTTAACCGACCTGCCACAGTAATAAACCTAACCTATAGCAAAGCATTACATTAGCTAACCTTTGGTAAAGTAAGCTAATGTTAGCTAACGTTTAACACATAAACCTATAACCTACGTTACATTGACGATGTTAAAGAAAAGTAAACGCACTCAACTATGAGATAACTAAGTTAACTAAGCTATCTTGACGTCCAAGGCGACACAGAACTGCAGAGAACCAAGCCTCAAATGTAAATGTAGCTAAGCGCGGCTAACGTAACGTTAGCTCAACCCCTTACTGGAGAGGTTAAGCTAACGCTACCGTCACCTGATGTAGACCGTTCAAGAAAGCGTTTACTCTCTGACAAATACATTATGTTGGTATTCTTACCTCAACAAAAGATGTCATGTTCCCAGGGGTCCGCTGTTGTTGCTTCAGTGGTGCTTCGTGAATCACCGGAGAAGAAGAGCTGCAGCGCGGCGCGTAGATCTGGCGCTCAAACGGGTTCAAAAGTTCAGCCTCCGATCGTTTTTTTTTTTTAAATTGCGCTGTTGGTTTGATCACTGACACCTGGCCCTCTCTACTTTGATCTCTCTCTGTCTGGCTGTCTGTCTGTCTCTCTTTGTGAACATTTGATCTCTGAAGGACATTCTGTGTTCAGTCAGAGACAATGCTATTAGGTTTAGGTTTATTTATTTGCACAATTCAAACAATAAAATAAAAAAAATTAACAAACATAAGAGAGATAAATTAATATCACTGTGCTGGAAGATGCAAAAAGCCAACTGGTCTTATTTGAAGCCTCCATCTATATAATATTATAATCTTTTACAAAATTGCAAACATAAAAGGAAATATGCATAAGATAGACAACAAAAGAAAAAAAGAAAGAAAAGAAAAATAATGTAATTGTGTTGTGTGTGCATGTGCTTGCATGTGAAAGTAAGCATGGCTTGTTCAGGGATGTTGGGTTATACCCCTGTGGTATTTCCTAAGCAATAGGAATGATAAGTGAAACATCTATAAATGTAGATATAACAGTTCAAACAAGAAATAAAATAAACACTAATACATAGAACGCTTACAAAACAGCAATTAGAATTCATTTTAGGCAATTTTTGAAAAATGTTATAGAGGGACATTTCTTTGTTAGGTGGGGAAAGTTCCATAATTTGGTTCCCCTAAATCTAATAGAAAATTGACCTCTGCTTGACGTGTTGAGTATGAGTGAATCTGTGAATTGACTTTGAAAGAATATTTCTGTAACCTAAAAGTATCTTGTACATAAAAATGCAAGTTAAATAAATATTAACACCATAAATAGTAAGAATCTACAGTTTGTGAAATAAAGGAGAAGCTGAGATGTGTGAACATGTTTTGCAGAAAAGTAGGAAAAGTACTTCCCCAAACTATATTACAATATGAAATATAAGGATAAATTAAACTCTAATAAATAATAAGGTTGTATGGTTCTGAACTTTAAAACTGTAAACAAAAGTGATTTAGTAATAAAGATATAAACAAAAATCTATCTCTGTCAGCCTCTCTCTCTGTCTGTCTGTATCTTTCTGTCTGTCTGTCTGTCTGTCTGTCTGTTTCTCTCTCTCTTTCTTTCTGTCTCTCTCTCTTTCCCTGTATGTCAGTCGGTCAAATCAAGAGAAAGTGTGGTTTGAAGGGATCTTGAATTTAAATGGTGAAACTGTACATGTCATGTCTGTGTATAAATATAATGGGACTGTAGTGACAGTGAGTTCATTGGGACATTGACACAGGCAGGAGATACCTGTGTTCCTGCCCCATGTGGTCAGGTTATTTACTGAGACAGGCACCTGTTGGTCGTTAAGTATCCAACAGAGATGAAAAGAGGGGTGGGGGATGGTGTGAGATGCATTTTATGCTTTGCAAAAAAAGTATGCAAAACAAGGAGAACTTATATGCAAGGTTTCCCTCTCGGTTGTTAGCACAGTAGTCCGTACATTTAACAGTGACAACATGTATTTATTAAGAGTTAAGAATGTAGAAATTACGGTATCGATTTTCTTTCATATTACGGTGTATTTCCGTTATTAGTACAATGCTTAGTGCAATTAACAGTGACAAACTGTAACTTTTACAAGTAATAAATGCAAAGATTACAGTGTTGGCTTTTAAATTCATCTACCAGTATATTTCCGTTATGAGCCCAGTGGTTTGTATATTTACCAGCGACTAAATGTATATTTTACAAATATTATTTGTAAAAATTACAGTGTTGGCTGTTATATATAATACGGCCTATTTCTGTAATCAGTCCAATAGCTAGTACATTTAACAGTGACAAACTGTAACATTTACAAATAATAAATGCAAAGATTACAGTGTTGGCTTTTAAATTTATCTTCCAGTACATTTCCGTTATGAGCCCAGTGGTTCGTATATTTAACAGCGACAGAATGTATGTTTTACAAATATTATTTGTAAAGATTACAGTGTTGGCTGTTATATATAATACGGCCTATTTCTGTAAACAGTCTAATAGTTAGTACATTTAACAGTGACAAACTGTAACATTTACAAATAATAAATGCAAAAATTACAGGGCTGGCTGTTATATTAATAATATTTTATATTTCGGTTGTTAGCACAGTAGTCCGTACATTTAACAGTGACAAAATGTATTTATTAAAAGTTAAGATTGTAGAAATTACGGTATCGATTTTCTTTCATATTACGGTGTATTTCTGTTATTAGTACAATGTTTAGGGTAATTAACAGTGACAAACTGTAACCTTTACAAATAATAACTGTAAAAATTACAGGGCTGGCTGTTATATTAATATTATTTTATATTTTGGTCGTTAACACAGTAGTGCGTACATTTAACAGTGACAAAATGTATTTTTTTAAAGTTAAGATTGTAGAAATTACGGAATTGATTTTCTTTCATATTACGGTGTATTTCCGTTATTACTACAGTGTTTAGGACAATTAACAGTGACGAAATGTAATTTTTACAGGAAATACATGCATAAATTACAGTTTGGGCTGATATATCTATTTACGGTGTTTCAATGTGATAGATATGGAATATAACCTTTTTTGAATTAACGGTCTTTTACTGTTGGGATTTAACAGGTTTTCACCGTAAATTCTACGTACTTTTTTTACAGTGTAGAAAAAACCCTCTCTGTATCAAAGAGTATAATATAATATCTGCTCGGTGTAAAAATGATGACGGTAATTGTTGAGGAAGAAAGCAAAATGAGGCAAACACCAGTTGTGCTATTATGACACCTTGGGGTGGGTGGATGCCTTAAATCAAGACAATAATTTCATTGTGGGCAGTCTGGAATCTACGCAGGATAATAATGGTGTTGCCTAGTAGAGCAGGAGCGACCGTCAATCAATAGTGAATCCATTACTGATGGGTTTTGTGCAGGGCCACTTTGCTGATGAAAGACAGAGATTATCCTTGCGGCCGTCGCTGTGTTCAAGAGTATCACTAAGACGCAAAGAATACAAATAAATAAATTGGCCTCATACCTCGTTTGAAATTCCACATTAAGGCAAAGTAGTTAGTTAGAGTTGGAATGTATTCATGAGGTGCAGACGAATGAGAAAAAGCTTTCCACTCAGCCGCCCTGTGAACACCCTTGTGCTGTTTGAGATGTGCCACAAGTGCTCTGGGTGCTAAATACAAGGTCTCCTGGAAAAGGATGGGTAAGATAGGCCCTGCCGGTCAAGCTATTATCAATCCCTGGCCTAAAGCTTGATGACTAAGATACTTCAGATGTAGTTAACGGCTGTGTAAGGACACGGATGGCACTGCATTCTGAAATCAATCAGTTCAAGTTTTAATGTATCGACCACTCGAGGAGGACGAGAGAGAGCTTCTCCACACACAAATGCCACAGAGACTTGCTTGATTTTCAAGGAAGACACTCTTTAAAGGCAAGAGAAAAAAAAAGTTTGATTAAACCTAAGGGCTCACTTGTGCTGGTTTAGACTCATACATGATGATAGCCAGTCCTATCAATGGAGAAGGCTTAGCAATTTTTCCTCACAAATACATGCACTTAGAGAGGTTTAGCATTTGCTCAGCAAGCCCTTAGTGTTAAGGTGAGTGAATGGGTGTATTAGCCCTTCAAGAGATGTGAAGCAAAGTAGAGGAGATGGGTTGTTTTCCAACAAAGTGCTTATTTCTGCACATCTGAATATTACCATATTCTTAAATGACAACGGTGCATTGTGAATTGGAGGAGCTCTGGAGTGTACAGGGCGATTGGTCTTAACATTTTTGCCCTGTTGTGTTACCAACTGGAGAGGAAGCGAAGGGAGGGAACACATAGTGTGAACTGTGTCAAAGTGTTCGCTGAGTGAGAAGGAAAAAAAGTTCTTTCAGAGCACTCAAATGTGTGGTATTTCCATCAGAAATATTAGATACATGGGTTGCATGGGAGGGCTTTGTGGACATTACTTGATGTGAATGACTTTATACATGAATATCTCTTTGGCAATGGTAAGCATCTGGTGCAAGGCCAGTGCACGGCCTTGGAGAGCCATATAGCCGTTTGCAAATCCTACTGCGGAGGCCAAGGGCCAAAAAACACAGTACTTAGTGGACACATTCTGATAGCATTTAATCCCCTGTGGTATGTGGGTACAAAGCAAACACCCTAGTCAAGGTCAGACGCTTTGAAAGCTGTGAGCTTCAAATCATAAAGGAGAATTGACCCCATCAAAATCTTGCACTTAACTATATATATGAGTCAGGTGCCGTTGCAAAAGGCAGGTGATGTGGACGTGAGAGCAAATGAAGAAACTGGACTTCTCCCCCACACATCAGAGCTGTGATGGACAAATTGTAAAGCTGGGGCCCATTGCTCTGGGGCTGCTTATGAAAGGAGCATTATAGATAGATCAATAAGCAAGAAGGACCTGAAAGGATCATTTCCATCACTGTGAACAATAGCCATCGTCTAAGGGGAAAACAGAGGAGCAGGATCAAATCTGACAACTTCAAAGCTGAAGCACTTTCTCTGTATGAGAGGTCTTTGAAAAGGATGGAGAACCAAATCATGTGGTAAATAAAACCCAGAAGTGAAGCGCACACCTCAAAATGTGATCGTGTCTCTGGGCGGCCGGCTGTGTCAGGCTGCACAGCCGGCCTGATTCCAGAGCGAATTTGAAAAAGAGAGATCTCAACAAAATGCAGAGAGCGCAGCGGGTCGGTGACTTTAGTCTTTCAAGACCTCTCGCGTCTATTGAAACAATAAATGGGCGCGCGAGTCAAGGACAGATCATTGCATGATGGGCGAGCTCGTCCTTGCCGTCACTCCGGCTGCCGAGAGCCGCTTTGGGGCGAAGATTCAAAAGCTTTGCAAAGATATCGATTGTCACCTTCAGCAGTAGACCCACACTGAAGCAGGGGAGGAAGAATATGATTTGGATTTGAATAGTACTGAATGGACAAAACATGTTGAATTAGAGGCAGGATGTCTCAAGGCCATTTATTTATTACAAATGTTTCTTGCTGAAAAATACATACTAAGATCCCTGAGGCAGAATCTATTCAGGGTGTTGTAGGAGGATGAAATGATAAAGAGTTGTTAATCTGACGCATTAGTCCTTTCCTAAAACACTCTGCAGACAGAAATCTCAACACGTATGTTCTTGAGATGCAACAAGTGACAGACATACGAAGCAGGAATTATCACTGTACTGCCATGTTCAGTGAGGTCCGGCTGTTCAACCACTTCACCTTGACAACCTGCACGACAGAGCAAATGAATAGCATGTGGGCCTTCAATCCATTCAACTTTTGACGTAGAAGGATTTCTTTTACCCCGTTCAGAGATTGTTTCTGCACTTAGTTGAGACCTTGTTTCTCTGAATCCAATAATTTCTGTGATTGAAAATAAACAGTTGTTTTCAGTGAATGTTGCACCATAAGCTGCAGACATATTGGATTGAAGATGGACCAGTTAATGGGCCTTTCTCTCCAAACTCACTGCATCAATACTGTTTGTTTTGGCAAAATCAGACTTGACATACATATACAGAGAGCATCTTTACTACGCCTGGCTCACTTTGAGAACAGGTGAATGCTTAATCATAGTAGCTCATTAATGAAACTGGGTATCCAACAAAATGTTGTAATCAAAGTGAGATTAAATATCATCAATTTCTGAAGGCATTTTGGACTAAGACTGTCACGTTGATAAATAATTTTTCATGAAAGATAACAAGTGATGGAAAAGCTTTAAAATGGGACGAGAATGTCTTTTAACCACCATCAGGCGACTCTCAACTATTTTGCCTCGTAAAAACCGCAGAGGTGAAGGTTAAGGATTTCTTCTTATGGCACACACTTTGTAGCTCTTTGAAGTTTGAGGTTAAAATGTCCACATAACTGTTGCTTCCTCTATGGTGAGCAGGAATGCATTTTCTTTGCAATAAATTGCAGTAGTTACATTAATAATGACAACAGTCACTACACAGTGAAGGCCAAGCTTTGCTGCGAGTAGGTTTTAGTGTAGTTGTCTGCCGTGCAGTGTGCGTGCACATGTGCAAGGAAAGTCCCTATTGGAGTACAGTGAAGATCCCATCAGGATATTTAACCTGAACAGCACAATGGAGAGAAACAGAAGGGCTTAGGGGCATGAGACATTCACCTTGAACCAGGCTGCTCCATGCAGACAACAGGATTACCCATCTGCACATTTTTGAAGCCTTTTGACTAACAATGTGTCCAAAATGAAAGATGAAAAGGAGAAAACACAATTTAGTAATTTCAATGGCTGTCTGCAGATGGGTTGCCAACATATTTGGATAATTAACGTGTAGATATTTTCTTTATATGGCCCACGATGGCAATTAACATGTTTTGTGGTGAGGTGAAAACTTTTTTTGAGGCAGTGAAGATAGATGGAAATGCATTAGAGGTCACAAAAATGGGCTTCTATTCTTTGCACTAAAAGGATGCTTTTATAAGGTGATAGCAATTGAGGAATAAAACCCCAAGGGCAAATACATGACAAAGAGCTCATCCTTAATTGGCAATCTTTTTGGTTCATATAAATACCACTTCAAATTTCCAACCCACATATCCATTGACTGCATGGCAAGTCTCTCTTGAACTAGAAATAGGAAAAGCAAAAGGAGCCACAATGCCAAACAAAAAAGGACAACCTATCTCTCAGCAAGCCAAAGGTTTTAAAATTGCACACTCTGTTCACCATGATACTATGCAATTCAATGAGAACAGTAATTGCCTGAAAATAGTTTAAAAGATACATACTGTAGTTTTAGAGAAACCTTCACTCTGGATAGTGCATGAATGGTCTGTCCCCCATTTGAATACATTTGAATTAAAACACGAATAAGTGCCTTCTGACTCAAAAAGGACAAACTGCAATGGTGTCTAAACTCAACCCAAGGTGGAAATCCACACTACACTATAAGATTTCCCACAAACATATGCTAATATGTCAGAGTTTCAACTGAATTTCCATGGGTTCCTTTTCAGACATTTACTTCTTGACTCAATTTGTCCGACACAGTTGAGGTAATGCTTGCGTGTAAGCCATGGCCTTCACCTCAAACCTCTCTCTGTCGCCACCTAATGGCAGGAGTGTGTGCTCACTGGGCTCTGGAGCCCGGCTGAGGAAAAGTGTGCACCAACACATCCTCCCTCTCTCAGGTAATTATGTCTTTTATGTAGGACACACATACAGCTACTTTAACGTTGGATATCCAGCCGTCCTAATGGCCCATTATTCAAATAAATGGGGGGAAACACTGTGGGGTTGGTGACCCCCTCCGTGCGGCAGGGCCCTCCATCCAGGCACACCTGCTGAGACAAGGTAACATTTATCACTGAGACCTTCGCAGGACAGAAACAAAATGGCAGGCGGGGTCAGCGGTGAGGAGCACACTGGGCCTGTCATACTGCAAACATATCCATTTGGTACGGCTCTACTCTTGTGGTTGCCAGGCTACTGCCTAATATATGGTGACTGAGTGTGCGTCAGGAAAACAGAAGTAAGATGTTGACTTTGAGATAAGTACCTCTTCAAATTAAACAGCACCATCACATTGCATTCAAAATAACATTTCCAAGGGTCAACTTTAAATGGTTCCCATTTGGCAAAAAAAAAAAAAAAAATCCCTGTGTTCTTCAAATTTGCATACCAGTTATGTTAGTTAGAGGCATTTAATTATTTATGTTTTAATTACACGGAATGAAGGGGATAATACCACTGTACGGTAGTTTTGTGGTCGCCTGAACACTCGGATGTCTCCTTATTAAAGTACACAAAAAGATAATTATGTCCGGCTCTGTCTAAACATTGCCATGGTGCTGCTCGAGAGAATCATCGGCGAATTGGACACAGGAGAGGGTTAGACCTCTTATGATTAATGTGCTTGGTCACACACACTCAGGATTGGTAAAGGCATGTCAACTCCCTCTCTCTCTCCAGAGTCAAGGGTCGGCAAAATTGTTTTGATGGCACTGATTGTCTCATCAGCCGGACTTATCATGCAGTGAGCTCACCTATGGACTCCAGAGTGCTGAGCCTGCAGCTGAAGAAGACACACCCTCTTCCACATGCCACATGTCTGCAGGATGAGTGCATCAATTGGGAATTAACAAAGGCACGGAGGATTGATAGTTAGAAACCCACATAAATAGACAGATATTGCATGCTGCATGTATGTTATGTCGGTACATAACATATATATATATATATATATATTGTATATATATACTATATAAAGAGAATATAGGGTCAGTAATGGATGGAAGGAGAAAGAGGGCAGTGGGTTCTTTTACAAGGCTTGTTCCCACACCAGCTCTCCCACGAAACACCCATCACCTGGACAGGCCTCGCTGAATAGAGTTGCTGATGTCATTGGGGAGATGGTATTGATTGACCAAGGGGCAGCAAAGGCCAATGCAATTAAGAGACAAGAAAACATACAGCGTTAAAGACTGTGTAAATAAAGGGACTCTGCAGTAGGGCCAGACAAAGGCCTGTCCAGGGCCCATTCAGGAGCCCCTTGTTCACCGTTGGCCTGGGGTCTCATCCAAGGACTGAGGGTCTGGGTGGGAGGCCTGGGGGAGGTGGCAAAGAAGAGAGAGGCAGTGTGTGGGTGTCCGAAGGGATAAGGACACAGGGTGTTGCTAGGCTGTCTCTGAGAGGTCGACGAGAGCTTAGCCCGCCCTGTGTCCGGAACTACCAGGTGATCACGGATGATCTGCATCTCAAGGAGGGGCTGTTGAGAGGAAGAAGCTTTATTTTTATAGGCCTCTGCCTGGTTTGTTTTGCTGCCTTCATTACTCACTTCCTTCCGCTTTCTTTCCGTTATTCGACTGTACTGTTGAGTGAATTATCTTTTGGCAAATTAGATACTTTGATTCTGGATTGACTGAGCCAATCAATGTTCTGTATTGTCTGCTCTTTAGCAAGCTAAACTGTCTGTAGACACATAATCATCATTGGTGTTTTTTCTAAACCATTCACAGTGCTGACACAATGGGACACACCTTGCAAGAGGGTTTATGAGAAGGATAACATTTGGCAATAACCCTTGCATTTATTTAAAAACCTATTACAAATGTGAGAGTTTAAGAAAGATGGGTCCAAAAGTTGCTAAGCATAGTTCAGAGTTACACCTTGTTCATATACCGTATAGATATCTTAAAAATGTCTCGAGGGTTACAATGCTAACACGCTGCTGGTATGATGTTTACCATGGTCACCATCAAAGCTTAGAACTATGTATGCTCAGCGGCACCAATCACAAAATGCAGCTGAGGCGGAGAGGACTGTAATTAGTTCAGCAGGTATTTGGTCATAAACCAAACTATTGGGCAACTGTAAAATGCTGACCTGTTTTGACAAATGTTTATGCCAGCGAATCCAATAGATATTTCCCAGGATAAGTGAAAACCTGCTGGTTGCGTGACAGAAAAAAGTCAGGGAATCAATATAGTCACTGGGATTCATCCTCACGGGAAGATGTATCAAATCTCAAGGCAATTCATGAGATGTTTTTTTAAGATATGAAGTGGTAGACCGACCAAGGGACATTGCTATCCCTGGAGCCGTGTCGCTAAAAATGCCATCTTGGGTTGATCAAACTTTACACTTTATTGTATTTCCAATAACTTTTACTAACCTTGTATTTTAAATGTAAATGGTGAACGTATGGACAACAATAACCAGAATCTGTAATACATTAGTGACACCTTGCAACCCACTGCCTCCTACTATTATGGTACTGAAGCGTATATGAATGAAACATATGCCCAAACTATTAGTATTATTCTAAATTGTACTTTATGCAATATTCATTTGTGAGTGTGCGGTCCGTGTCAATCTGTGTCAGTGTCAAAGGGAGTGCTCGCATGGACACAACAGACCGCTCAACCCCTCTGTTTGATCCAGGTCTCATTCTGGGGGTCCAGAGCTGGGGGTCACCTATTCTAAGGTGCTTCCTCTCCCCAGTCCTCTGCCCCCGCTCTATATCTGCATTGAGGGAGAAACAATGGCCGCTACTTCATCTGTCTCTCAGGTGTCACCGCGAACATGATCCTGGGATAATTGACCTCTCTCCTCATTTCTTGTTCATCAAATGAAGGCTTGTGTCTGCCCGTCCTTAGTCTCATTTACATTTTCTCATTAGCTCCGCACTTTTATTATTCAAATTGGTTTGTTGTCTAGAAAAACGGACGGGCGGATGGATGGGGCGATGTTGTTGCCCTTGCTCTCCGCATGCATCAATCTGAGCAACAAAGAGGCGACAAGTAGTCCGTGACTGTCTGTATACATGTCATAAGCCATTGAATTGCACCCTGTATGTTTCCACCGCTGCAATTCAAGGATGCTGGTATCGACCGTTTACATATATATATATTTTTATATATAAATAAATGGCATCTTGCACAATGAGCCTGACTAATGCATAAACTAGCTGGTAATTTAGCTATGGTGTATTATGTCAGCGTGTTATGGGGTTACATTTCAACAGCCTAGTCCAAACAGCAGCATGAACAATGCTGCCAGTCCCTTCAGAGAACAAGTTAATATATGCTGTGGAAGAAATCATATACGTGCACTAAACTAAACGTGCAAGCATGTTGCAGACAGCGAAATGCACCGAGAGTCAGCAGTGATGGAGAGGGAAACTGAGGATTTGATAGGTTCAATCTAAAGAGATGGGGAGCGATTAGATTGGGTGAGGGTGGGTGTCTGGAGACATGGGGGCAATATTCCCAGACGTCTTTCTACAATAAATATATTTTTAATTTGTGCTCTTTTATTAACCAGCAAAATCACTTCAAAATGAATAGCACATTATTAAGTCTTCTAGTGGCTCTTACTGTTCTTTATCATGAGTTTGTATCACTGTGCAATTCATCTCCAGCCATTCTTCACACTAAATATGTTTTATATGAGCCTTCATTTATCATGGCCTGTCAGCTCTTAACTGTATCATTATTCAGTCTAGAGTTATAAATTGGAATCATTAAACGTTTTTTCATATAATCTGATGCAATAACTGGTCCCCCTTTATTGGCTTGTGAAAAGAAAATAGTAAATACAATTGTCTGTCAAGATCTTTGGAGATAGCCGTCTTTCTCAGGCTGAAATGAAATTAGGCCAGCCGAGGAGACAGGATCAATGTCAGCAGATTTGTTCGACTTTCATCGTGGAGGGGACAGGGTTGAGCGGATGAAGGATGGAGAGAAAAGGAAGCTGACACTGCTGAACCCGATGAGGAATGTTGGCTTTGCTGTCAATATTTCTTTCTTTTTTTCATACAGTGTCACATCAATCAGAGGTGTCTTTTCAACTTCTCAGCGCAGCTCCGTGCAGACAGTCGTAATGGAGATATTACATTCCCTGAACTCAGCTAAATGTGCGGTCTCTGCAACGTTTTGTCCGGCATCTGAGACATCTTTCATGAAAGGAGGTGAAGTGATTAACAATGACAATGTGGGGTCATATTTTTCATCACTTGAATCATATTCTAATCAGAAACAGACCTTGGCTTTACGAACCATCTTTGTGACAAGTAGATACCAAAATTGTAAAAAGACATTGAACCCAAATTTTGAAGAATGTAATAGTCCTGCAGAATTGTTTATATCAACAGAATGATCTTCATGATGACACAAACATGTATTCACTACATTGCAGTATTTTCTTTTACAAAACACACACACACTATAGTCTAGCAAAACATAATACAAATAAAAGAAAATTGTTAATGGACACAATAAAAGAATCCTGAAAGTGGCAGACCTTTTAGTGCTTGGGGGAAGATGCCTGATGTTTTGAATCATTGTTTTCTCCTTTCTCATCCCATAAAGAGACCGTAATAAAAGATAGGAAAAGATGGGTGAAGACTGCCACCCTCTGGCAACCTCACAGACTGAGTCCACCACTTTATGTCAGGCTTATGGTTTGGGGTTATCCCAACACCTTTTTTTGTCTAGTTTTGAGAGAATTGCACAACCACGGCTAATTTAAAGGGTGTGTATAATCATATAAATGAGTTAAAGCTTATAAGAAAAAGTAAAAAGAGAAATAAGTGTTAAAGAAGATCCTTGCTTCCAGAACAAATGCACATACTGTTCTGTGAGCCTATGCTGCCATCTATTGGATGATACACTGAAATGATGTGTGTAATTTGAGATGAACCTGAAAAAAGAAACTGATAAACTTATTCACTAAAATTTAAACAGCAATACACTGTAAAAATAAATAAATAAACTGAGCCGAGAAGAACGTTCAATGCAGTTTACTTAATTAATTTACCTATATATGTAACATCTAAGAGCAACCCCCGCCCCCTCAACAATAAACTTGGAACTGAGATACACATACTTAACGGTTTAAATCTGGAGAAAAGACAGAAATAATGTAATTATTCACACACCTATTCCTTTAATAAAATAATAGGTGTCAGCATCAGGATGAATTAAAACAGTTTATTTCAAGTGGAAGAGCAAGTGAGCAACTTCCACTTCCACACAGACGGTGGCGTGTTTGTACCAGGTAGCGCAGATATGCAGGAATGTGAGGTTGGGGTGCATGAAAGGACTAACTGCAAAGAAACCGGCAGGACGTGAACGAGCTGGATGGGCTTCTGCAGCCCTTCGTCACTGGTATGGAGCTATAGTGCCAATCAATTTCAGCTAGCAAGTTACGAGTTTGATTTAATGTGTGTTGTTACAGTGAAAAGTAAAGATTTCTAGAGCCCTGATCTCCAAAAGGGAAAAAACTTTCCCATCAGATCTTTCACAATTTCTTTTTCTAAGTATTCATGTCCAAGATTATGTGAACAATTCCATTGTTTGCAAAAAGACCAGAACTCTTAACCAGGACTATTTGTTTAGCCTTAATGGCCCGTATTTCCACCTGCATGTTGAAGGTGTTTATATGTAAACGCCCCCAAAAGAGAGGCAGTTCACTCCAAGGTCTCGATTGGGTCAAATGGTGGTTAAGCTTGGTCGTGTCTTATCTCGTGCGTTCTTTCTTTCATAATACTTCAGCATCTATATGAGTGCGTGTATGAAGGAGCTGGAAAGTTCTGTACAATGACAACAAATTGCTCAGAGTGCTCTGCATGGGATTTACGAGCTAACGCACATGACAACAGAGGGAGATGTACACAACCAACATACTGAAACTAGGAGCAGCACGGGAACTCAATGAGTTCAGCAGAGCAGACGAGTGCAAGAGTGGAAATGTTTACAATGTTTTATGGCTGTTTTATTTTAATCATAATGCCAACCAAAAACCCCAATGGGTGTCTCAGAGAGGAAAGGGGTTTTAAAAGAGCACACTGGCACAATGGGGCCAGGTGTTGCCCAGGTGTTGCCATGTTGCTGATGAGCACATTTTGCTGATGACCCTCTGCCACGCCCACCTCCAATACCTGCAAAGGAAGCAGCCACACACACCTAGAAATAGGCAGAGAGGGTCATGCCAGTGACCTTACCTAAAGAGGAAACATAACAAACGTGTAAATCTTTAACTACAAAGCTTCTATTTCAAATTAGAAAAGCAAACTTTATGATAATTTGGAGCCCTGGTGTTACTGTTAAATTGCCAATATCTGTCTTTCTGTAAACGCTACAGTACAGTCAGTAGCTTTAAACATGACGAATGAAAGAGGAGGAATCTTGGTTTGACTGGTGATAGTTCATGTTTTGACAGAGGCCTTTCTGACAGTCAGCAGCTGTTGAGGGGTTGAGTTTAATACGAATGGATGGAGCTAAAGAGTTTCATGGCACACAAGGTATCCAAGTGAGAAGACAAAGAAAGAACCTCAGTGAAGCATTGGTTTTAAGGACTCTAACCGTGGCATTCTTAATCTTGGAAGGCCCATTGGCTAGAACAGTAGCTCAACACAGATAATTAGTTTAAAATGCCAGATAGTGGATAACTTAAAATGTATTCTTTCACAGGAAGATCATTGTCCCACTCAGTGGCATACTCTTCGAGAAGTCCCTTTTGTCTCAACCTCTGTATAAAATGACTTGCATAATCAGAAAAAAATGGTTCTTTGGCTTCATCTGTTGAAGTTTTACTCAATAATTTACATTATTTCTTCAGTGCAGCTCTGCCTCCAAATCTTCAGTCTGCGTTTTGTCATTTCCCGAAGCTATGGCTTAGTCTGGACAATGCCAAACGGTGATGACATGACCGACCGACTACGTGTTCTCAGTCACCCGTGACCCACACCTCATAAGACAGGCTGATTCTGCAGACGTGTCATCACTTTGCACCATCTTGTTGATGCTATCTGCATTCTCCCTGAGAACTTGATATGACCCAGAGTGCTATGAAGGGAAGAAAAAAAGTAGCGGGAATGTCTGTAAATTTGTCAAGTTGAAGAGAATTAAGGGGGCAGTGCCTTCACAGTGCACAGTGCAAGTCATAGGCCAGTGTGTTTAAAAGGTTCCTTACCTGGTATTTCCTATCATCAATCTTAAACTTCCTATTTTTAAGAATTATCAAATTAAAATTGCAAGTCAACGTAAATAAAAACATGTATTCATACATTTATATAACAATATATTTAATTTCCTTAAGTCATGTATATTTTCATTCCTTCTCAATTCAACAGGAAAAAATAGATGCCTGTCTCTCTGTGGTGTGTGTGTGTGTGTGTGTGTGTGTGTGTGTGTGTGTGTGTGTGTGTAAAGAAAACTATTAAAAGTAGCCCATCAAACCTGTCCTCTGGGACTTGCTTGCACTTGTCTTGGTTCAAGTTCAGGAAAAGAGAAAGAGGGCAGAGAATGGCTCAGAATGAATCATCTGAAGACAAGGAGACAGTGACAAATCCATTTTTAGCTCTAACTCAAACATTTTAGCTCCAGAATGCTAATAACGTCTCGCTTGGTTTAGTCAAACGGTCTCTGAAGAGTGAGTATCACTTTCAGAGGTTTTCCCTCTTTGTTGACAGGTCGCAGCCCTGCTGAAGAAATGCCACTGACACCGACTTAACTCCCCCAGCTTTAAAACTACATGCAGGAGTGTGAAAGTTATGATGCAGGGGATGAACGTGGATAATGTGTGCTCCAAAAGTCAGGATAGTGCATCTGTGAATGTGAATCCGTATTTTCCGTCATGTAGAGACGCCTGGCAGCAACCTCTCATTTGCATGTGTGTCAGTGTGAATGTGTGTAAAGGTCCTTGTTGATTAAAATGTTTAGCTTCTGGGTAAAATGAAAACTCCTTTTGGAGATTATTATGTGATCTTTTGTAGAATAATTGGTGCTAGATAGCAAATTAAAAGAATAGCCTGAGGAAATGAGTCAGGAAACATAACAAGTGCAGATGCTTCCACACAGTTTAATACTTTGGCCTTTGCAGTCACAACATGTTGACTCAACTGAACACCTTTGGGACATTTTTTATGTTATACGTTGTCAGATATACAGCAATGTCCTCCACCATCATTAAAGCACCAAATAAGGGAACACAAGAACTTTACACTTTATTTGTTTTTTTCTTTTCTTTTCTTTGTCGCTTAGATGAGATTCTACAACATCTTGGCACAAAGAATAACACAGGCCTCTAATTTCTACCCTGCTACTTATGTACTGATACTCTTACTTCAAAGCGCAAGGCAAGTGTTGAGTATTTTTATTACCAAAATCCAAGGAAAGACCAAAACCAACAATGAATTGATAACAAGTATTGTCTGTATATGCATAGCCTGATGTAACATATTACTGTACAATTGTTCCAAAACCAGTCAAAGACACACCATTGAGTCATCATGTTCAATTGAATGACATGTTCTTCTATACGATGAACGTAATATTCTGAGACAATCCCTAACACACAATCTCTTGCATTCGTAAATACCGAATGTGTGTTAAAGAGTCCCTATGCACTATTTAATACTGTTTGAGTAACGTTGGCTAAACAGTACTCTGACGTTCTTCCTCAAAACTAATGTGTGAACCCATATTTCCAAAGGAAATAGATACACTCCACTTAATTGTTTAATTTCCAAATACCAGGGAAGACATAATGCACATATGATCATCAGTATAGCTATCAGTATCATTACCATGATGAAGATCAGGAATGCCCAGCCTATCAGTCCACAACACGGCTTCATCCTCTTATCCTTAAGTATCCCGTGCACTATGTCACGAGGAAATCCTTGCCATGTCTTTGAGTGAAGGAGGCTCTCAGCCAGTACCGCTGTTCACTGCCAAGGAAAGACTTAACCCTCTGATCCTGGGAAATGCGGCGCACTCTTTCTATTTGATGTTGTAATTGTTTTCTGTCTCGGACTGGAGGTCTGGGACACGTTTGCCTGTAGGAGGAAACACTTGAGCGCAGAGTTCCATCTCCGTAGATGGTTTGGATACGTGGCAACAGGTTGTGGTCTGCAGCATATGGGCTCACTTCTCCTTTGAGATAATTGTACCATGAATTAGACCAGGGACCCTTTGATTTATCAACACAGTTGTTGACAACAAGTTTCCACCCCTTCAGACTTTCCATTGACAAACCTTCTGTGATTACACAAACCTGTTAGCATAACACTAAACAGCAAAGAATCACACTTAATGCATCATCTTGGACACAATGTCTTCGGTGTAGTGAGTTAATGAAAGGTCAGTCGGAGCAAAGTGGTGGGAGAATAATTTCCTCATGTTTTAAATTTTATCTGAGGCTGTGAAAGTCCTCTAATTACACCGGATGGAGGTACGCTCTCCTTGACATCTCATAACACTGCGAGAATTTCTACGAAATTGTCCGGGACCTTTGACCAAGCCCATAATTATCTTTAATGTGGGTGTACACAAATCGAATACGGTTACATCAAGACTGACATTGAGCAATCGGAGTTTGCTGTTTCACATTGTCCAAAGCTGTTACAACAAATAACATCATCATATGTGGGCTCCACCACCTTCGCCATCATCATTGCAGCTCATGGTCACAATAGCTGACATGTCTTGTGATCTCATTTGTAACTTTGACCACAAATAATAGCAGTGCAGCTTAAAACTGTTTCCGTTGTCTGGTATTGTTCTAATTATTTTTCAATAGTCTAATTCTGAAAAGTAACATCTGTGTTTATATAAACAAACTGATTGTGTGTCCCTCAACTACTGATTCAGTACTCTCTGTATGAACTAGTGATGAAGCAATTTGTCAAGTAATCATCAATAGGAAGTCCTTAAGTTGACTGACAGAACATGTGTAGATATTGGCATGTCATATGAGAGGATTTGCTGCTTTTCTGTCTTTAATATCCCTGTAAATTGAACATATTTGCGTCTTGGACTGGTGGAAGGACAAAACAAACCATTTGAAGACACAACTTTGGCTTCTGGGAAATCTGATGGACATTTGTATTTCATTGAGTAAATGATTAATGGATTAATTGAAGAAAAAAAAACATCAGGTTGAATTAAATGTGAAAATAATTGTTACTTGCAGCACAGTTGCCACTTTCTTTATTTTGAACATTTTTTTTGGTAATAATAAAGAAACAACAATGTATCTATAGACACCCGAACACAGCACAAAATTATAATAAAGGAACACATACATTCCTACTTTTGAATAGACTCATGAAGAACAGACCTTATCCTTCAATGGCTAGCCACTACATTCATATACATATACTTATTTTTCAGATTTAAAGTAAAACAAATCCACATTGTTGAAGTTGTTTCCAACCTTTTTGTCTATAATTGTTTGCAGTTCCGCAAAATAATGATTTCTACTCTAAACTTCACATGTGGTTTCCATACAATTACCAAAGAGGCTAAAATATCCAATATTTCAAGAAGCAAAACAAAATTTAAAAGGGATTTGTGTATCTTCGTCCTCCATACCTTGTTGATCACCTCACAACCCATTAGCTGCATCCTCTGACCCTTTGAAGGGGCCCAACCCCTATGTTAGGAACCACTGGCCTAAACTACCAAACTATATAAACTAGCTCTACCTTGACCCGCTGCAACATTAATTATTCTATATACATATTGATCCATTAACATGTAATAATGTAACAGTCACAGGTATGTTTACTTTGATACCTTACATTTTGATGTTAATACTCACTTTTATTTTTCATACACTGAACACTTCTTCCACAGCTGCAAATAGCAGACAGTTGCTGGGCTGCATTCACGAAAACCAGACACACAACAAAATACTTATTTTAATTTTACTTTATTTCCAGTCCAGTCTCTCAGTATTATCACACATGCAGTACAATGTTGTCATGTGCTTTTAATTTGATCCCAGTTCACCTTGCCTGCTCTTTCTCTCCCACTTCTTTCATCTCTCGCTTGTACACACAATGCATTTTCTGCCAGCTGGTTTCTATTCCGCTCACAGACCAACGTCCTTCTATATTTACAGTCATTGTACCAAAGTTACCAACAAACAGTTGTAAAACTCCATTTACACACAGTTAGTAGTCACATATTTCCACACACTTGTTCATAAATGTAAACCCGGCGCTTCAGTGTGCAGGTTAGGCGGTGCATTCATTCAGGAAGGAGGCTAAAATGGGGAAGCTATGAGGGGCTTTTTCTTGGCCAGCAAGTCCAGGCTTGGTTGCAGGCCTGTCTGTCCCGACTCAGCGCAAACATGTCAGACATTTCACCACCGGCATGAGTGAGCTAAGGTCCCCCATTCCTTCGCTGCAGGTTGAAGGGATCTCCAGCTCACACTGTAAGCCTGGATTGTACCCAAACAGGGTCAATTTGTCAATGCTACATAATTAGCTTTTTATGCATCGTCTTTCTAAATATGGAGAGCCGATGAGCGACATGGAGCAACTGAAAAACACACATGCATACTTTGAAAGCTGAAAAGGCAATGTGTCCAGATGTGACCAAAAAATAATCATGTGGGCTGAATTTCTGACATCGGTCGATGCAGGCGTAACTGCTCACTTAGCCAGAGCCTTGAGTCGGTCTTCACGTTTACACGCTTGATTCTGGAGCCGCACAGTGCGGCACTACAATCCACGGAGGAGAGACGTCCAGTTGATTAATCAACGGGTGTCGGGACAAACAAGTCGCCATTATGCAGACACTGGACTGGAGTTATGCTGCTTTCAACAGATCACCGCCATGACGGACGACCACAAGCAGGAATACATATGCATTTCAGGAAGCCAGCACAGCTCTCTAAAGAGAAGTGAAAGCGTGGCTCTGGCTGGAATATACTGAGAACACCCAAAACAAACCCACTTCCTGGCTCAACTGGCATCCACACAAGGGTAGAAATAAGGGAATGTATTTATGAGCATCTGGCAGTGGTTCAGTGAGGTCAGTGCACTGATAGAGCACGAGGATAGATCCCTACTCCTTTACACATTTCAGAAGAAGAGCTAACACGGCTTATAGATCATGTGGTTTTCTGCCTTAATGGTTAATGCATGAACTTAGATTTTAGCTTTTGTTAAATGCAGTCTAATTTGCTGCATCGTAAATATAAAAGTCTTTGTGTAAAAGCAGCATCGCATTAGTTCGTTGGCATGTGTGTAGCCCCAGAAGTTAGAAATGAAATCCAGTATGGCTACCAGCCCCCTCGGCCTGTGCGCGCGCACACACACACACACACACACACACACACACAAACACAGATTCTACCATGTTGTGACAATATTCAATCTGTCTTTGGGATTTCTTTGTCAAAGCGGCATGATTATGCTGGCGACATTGACTGATATCGAGCTTGGCTTTTGGAAGAAGACACACGGTTTTCATAAGCCCATTAATCTTAAAAGGAGCGACTGTCAGAAAACATACAGTACCCCTATCCCTGACATAAGAAAGGCCCATCCAAGGCCTTGATTTCTGGTTTGGCGGAAAACGATATCACACTGCCTCCGATGGAAGGCCTTGAATGTCCCCTCTGCACGCTTTTCCATTACAGATCTGGCATTCTTAAGCTGAGGAGCAGAGAATTACACCAACACTGCAATCCATGACACACGAATGGATTTACGGCTCAAAGAGGGTCATTTGAGGAATTACTGCTTATTGTTATTTCAGGTGTCTCTGAGCTTCATCTACGTAACTAATTTAAGGCTGAGACAATGCAAGAGAAATGAAAAGTACAAAAGCAAAAACTCAAAAGTTAATCATAAACATTACAGAAGAATAAAAAGGTTGATGTCAATTCCCACATGTGACCCGTTGTTTCTTTGAGTCCCTGGGCTGATTTCCAAATACGGCAGGCATGAACCAGCAGCAGCAGCCGTGGATGGAGTCTGAAGTGCTCCAAAAGTAATTAAGGTTCCTTCACTTAATTGACAACAGATCCAGCCCAGCAAAGTTCCAAACAACAACCAAGTATGTGAGTATAAAAAGGTGCGTGTAATAATGCCCAGCTTTCTGGCTGAACAGACTGGATACACTATGAGTACGAGTATTAATGATGCAGGAACAAAAACGTTATCCACCTCAATCAGAAAGTAGACCCCATTAAAAAGGAAGTTGTTTCAATATTTTATGAAGTTCATGTGATTCAGTCCCTGTTGCTGTCCTCCCTAAGATGTTTAAACCAACCCCATCTTTAGCTAATAATAATAATAATATATATATATATATATATATATATATATATATATCCATCCATCCATTATCTGCTTATCCTGTTTAGGGTCGCGGGGCGCTGGAGCCGATCCCAGCTGTCATTGTTCGAAGGCAGGGTACACCCTGGACAAGTTGCCAGTCTATCCCAGGGCTCAGATATAGACAGACAACCATTCACATTCAATCCTACGGGCAATTTAGAGTCCAATTAACCTAACCTGCATGTCTTTGGACTGTGGGAGGAAGCCGGAGAACCCGGAGAGAACCCATGCTGACACGGGGAGAACATGCAAACTCCACACAGAAGTGTGGAGTTTGCATATATATATATATATATATATATATATATATATATATATATATATATATATATATATATATATATGTATATATACAACCTGACCACTGGGCCACACTGAGCGTTCCTTTAGTTATTATCAGTTATTATCAGTCTGCAACAGTGCATTTATCTTCACGTCTTAAAATAACTTCTTAAATAAGAACTTATTTACTGGCTTTGTGGCTCTGGTTCCCCTGTTTCCGCATGTGGGACTCTTCTGCTCTTGGCCATAGAGAGAGCTCTTCCTCATCCTTTGACACCCTTTGATTATGATGCAGCACTTCGGAGTGTCAGGGTACTATAGCATTAAGTTCAGCATCGTTTATCTGAGCACAGCTCATGTAAAAAGGTACAGAATTCACCATGACTTGGCACAGAATAGTTCTGCCAAGTCAACACTGTTGATAATTTTTGCTAATGTAGACCAGAAAAAGAAGGAGACAGAGAAAAGTTATTATTCTTTATGATTCTACAAATCGGACAAAATAAACGGCCACGTTTCATATCACGTTTAATCCTTTTATCTATCGGAACTAACATGCCATCATTTTTCAATTCAAGGTGCATCGCGTTTTGCTCCCTCGATCTTCATCTAGATTGTGATGGTGAATTAAAGCCCCGTCTGATAAAGGGGTCGCACCTTGAGCCTTCATTATGCTGACTCCCGTTTGATAGCAGAGGCTTAACATAAGTGTGTCTACTTATCACTAATACGTCTGAGTTATCTTTCCCACTTCCAGAACAGATCGGCGTCATCCTGGATTTATGGCCACTGCTTCTTTTTAGAAGTCATACTTTTATCTTAATGAAGTGCATCGTGATAAGTGCAGCCTCTTGGTGCAGCTGCACAGATCGCTGCTGTGCATTAGAACCAAATGTTCCAGAAGAACAGCTGCTGTAATGCAGGAGTGGAGGCTTATTTCATGACCTCACTTCACACTTCCTTACACGTGCTTGAATCTACACTCTGTACATAAGGATGCTTATGGTCTAATGTTCAGCATAGCCTTTGCTCAGCTTTGGCTCACTGTTTTTAACTGTCTGTCAAATTGTTCACATTAGAATGGATTCTAAAACTGAGAAAAATAATAAAATAATTACAATGTCCATTTTTAAATGTAACCTTCTTTGAAGAGCGCATTGCCAACCTCACTGCAGACAAAGAAATGTCATCTTGACACATTTAAAGCTAATTTATTATGTTTCATGCATGTCTTTTTATACATTTTACATGAGGCTTCAGATTTAATTCTATGATGCAAAGTGAAATAGATATGATATATAAGTGTATTAAGATAAAGGAAAATATATGGACTTCAATTACAGAAAAGACACTTAACATTCTGAGCTGTAGCACAGAAGACAATTTAAAAGAAGTGTACTCCATCAAAGGAAAACCCACAAGGCATGTGTGAATATTACCAAAATTCATAATTTCAGATCAGAGATCATCTCGTAGAGTTCATATTTTGTGATGACAATTGTTGGTCAACAGAGAGAGAAAACAGAGAGAAACAAGTCCTTTGTGTTTTTCTAATATGTTTCCACTTTAAATGAAAACCAGATTTGTTCCTCAACGCACAACAAAGTCGTCATGGATTCCCAAGGACAGCCAGCGGTATGAAATTTAAACAAACTGGAACAGCCCATTTCTGATGGAGCATTTTTTGCGAGGTGGTCTAATGTGTACAGTAAATTACATAAACATCTACTAAGACATTATACTCACACACAAAATCAAAAACAAGAAGAGTGACGTCCATCCCACTCGCCTCCTGAAAGATTTAATAGGGGACATGTCTGCTTCTCCCCACAAAACAGCCATAGTAAGCATGATCCTCAGGCATCTCCCTCAATGTAACTATTAGAAGTACGCTCAGAACATGAAGACACATGAGACGTGTTTAGTGAAGGTCACAAGCAATTACCCAGCCTGGTAAAAGCTGGCATGTCGCACATGGCACTGCTGCACGCCCTCATTAGGCGTGTTCTGGCTCAGAGTGGGTCTCGTGGCTATAAAAGAAGTGAGCCCGCTGCCTTCCAAGCCTCCTTTGAGCAGAACCTCACCAGCAGGAGCACAAAGAAACTACACATCACCACCTCTGGATCAGATAGGAGTGGACAAACGCTTTTTTTTTTTTCGTGTTGTTTTTATGTAGAGGAGTGGGGCTACTTGACCGAGGGATCTTTGTGTTTCTTTACAGGTTGGGCTTGGTTGGCTTCCAACAGGGTAAACATTGCTTCCCCAGACCTTCCTAATAATGAGCAACAAGGGATTATTAGCTGCTCTAACTGTGACACGTTTAGTTTAATGTATTGGTTTTAACAATACAAAAATATTACAAATAGGTGAGTGTCTGAATAGCACGTCTCCATTTGTTTAAGCTCCAAAGAGCAGCCTCTGTAAAGACATATATCATTGTATGTGCTTTTGTCTCTCTGCACTATTTTGGATCCTGATGGGACTACAAGGAGCACGACACACTTTGATTCAGACTTAGCCTCATGTGGCCCCTGGTGTGCTCACAATCTGGACCCTGTCAAATAGTTCCCCCACCGAGCTGAGATCAGTAAAGTCACAAACACTAAATCAAAAGCATGGGCACCAAAAAGAAAGGCTCTTCATTAAAACACTATGGTTCATCCAGCCGCGGAATTAAAACCATGGCAGAAAGATATACACAGATTCTGCTTTTGTTGAAATAGGAAAGATGCATTTATGTGCACAGAGTTGTTTACCAGATGAGAGATGAAAGCTAATGTTTAAACTTTGATGCATCACAGCTATCTTTTTCTTTTTTTTCACATGCCAAGAAGCCAGAGGTAGGCCTTGGTCTGCACGCACACACACACACACACACACACACACACACACACACACACACACACACACACGCACGCACGCACGCACACACTCACGCACGCACGCACACACACACGCATGAATTACACATGTACCTTTCAGATATTTTACATTTTAAAAAAGCACTATAATTGCACCTGAACGATTACTAAAATAATTCCAGAAACACTCCTCCAGACTCATCCACACACACACACACACACACACACACACACACACACACACACACACACACGCACGCACACACACACACACACACACACGCACACGCACACGCGCAGACTATCGGCCCCTTTGAGACAATGACGAATACAATGTCTAATTGGCCTCAGACCTTTAGAGACAAAGCACACTTGAGGAAGTGAATCCTCCGATGTCACTTAAAACCAACACCAATATTTACCGACGGGGGTCGCCGCCCCTCGCGGGCGTCGGGTGTCGATCGGATGAGTTCCCTTGTGTCTGATCTGATTTTCACACTTTGAAGACCGGCGTCTAGTTGTAAACTTTTCGTTATCTTTTTTTCTGAACTGAAGGAACAATGTAAAATAGCATTGAACCATTTTTAAATAAATAAAATAATCGTAGCTATATTTGAGGACAGGTGACCAAACACCTAAACGGGATGAACAGCGGCTGACGTTAATTAATGTAAATTCAAGATTTATACATAGGGAATGAATAGTGTGCTTGCACCAAAAACATTAATACTTGACATATAATCAATGAATGTGAATTAATCCTCATCCGTTTGGGGACATAGTCTTAATTAGTATCATTAAAATAGAGGAGAAAGTAATCGACAGTAAATACTTTAACGCTTCGATCTCTCAAACTTCAATCAGTGATACAATTTAAAGGTGTGGACATTTGTATGATGGTGATCATAATGAGACATAACAACCCCCATAATAAACATAAATCTACTACAGACTATTACCGGAAAACTCCTATTTAATTTGGACACAGCCTTAAAATGTGCACGATGATTTTAGTGCAGATGTTGATGAGAGATAAACGTTTAAGCTTTGTTTATTGAACACCTCTAATGCAGAAAGAGAAGAACACCATACAGTAAGTCAGGGGTGTATATATAATAATTCATCCGACAAATAGAATATTAAGGACTGTGCATTTGGAGTTTGTGTTTATGCTGCAGAGTTTATGAGGGCAGATATTGTATGATTACAGTTTGAAAATGAGGGGAGCCGTTCAGTTGTTTTTGTTTTGTCTCACAGGACCAACAGACGGTTGCAAAGCCCTGCACCTGAGGAAGACTATGACTGCACCAACGGACGTAGTGTTCACGTGCATTATTATTTTGTAAGTAGTTTACTTCAATAAATATAGTCACCTTTAAACTTGTATGTTAACCCATGTTAGAGAAAATCATTTTTCATTTTCTAATAACCTAAGTTCCCTGTTATAAAAACCATGCCGACCTCTCTGCTGTTTATCTAACCTACATGGCCTAACATTACACGGTAGAAAATCTAAACTGCTGAAGCGCATATTTTGGGGGATTTATATATCTTTTAACACATCTGAAATTCATAAATAAAAACCTGGAACTTAATCAGTCACAGACAAGAACTTTAGGTATCGCATTTTACCTATCACACGTGCGAAGGTTAATAAAGAAAGAAAAAATAGCTAATGGAACATCTAATTCCCTCACATTCATTTGTGCATTTATTCCCATTATTCCAAAGACTATTTCATGCTTAAAAACAGACCCAACTTTCGGTAAATTAAATATAATACTATATATATATATAAACAATTACAGCATCTAGTGAATGCATACATTAACACGGCAAAAGCAAAGAAAGGAAATGGGAAGTAGTAGGACAATTAATTTACGGAAAACGGTATACAAAATAAAATGATTAGGCAAACACACACACACACCTTCTCATGTTGATATTCATTTAAAATACTAAAAGAAAAAAAAGTTAGTTATTTTCCATTGCAACATCCAGAAAAGGTGTACCTACCCCACAAATGGTGCACATGCCAAATAATTAAGACTGTGCTGGTAAAACATGCAATTCCTTCATTGTCCAGATGAGGGGAGTCCTGCCAGCCAAGCAATGGGGGAGAGACAGAGAGAGAGAGTGAGAGACAGCAGTGACACAGACAGAATGAGACCTTGAATACCATTTATTAAAATACTAATGCATACTCAGCAGCACCAGATGAAGTTCCCTTCGGTGTGCAACCGCATGCACCCTGCAACATGCATGCAAATACAGCATGCAACACGAAGATATATGAATTAAATTGACATCCATCGTCCACGACAAAAGAGGATACACGTTCCCATCACTTGCATCTAGCTTTAAGGCAATCTTCTCCAACACAGCTCCTCTGACCCAACCTGATGCTTTCCATGTGTCCTGCTCCCAGAGCTGCACGGTGGAGCGGCCAGGAGACAGAGAGGAGAGGGGTGGAGGTGGTGGAGGTGGTCGTGGGGCGATAAGGACACTGCACCTTGTTACCATTGGGTCGACTGTTAACTTTTACAAGTAACGTTTTGCGAGCGTATAAACGATTCCTTCTAAACTTGCACAGGAAACTCCGTAAACATGCTGTGATAATGTAAGTCTCTGGCATCCAGTGGATATCCCATAGTCTGGGAGCGCTGCAATCTACAGAGGTATCGATTACACGCGCCCCTTCCCATGTTTGATGCTCCAACACTAGCTTTTAAAAAAGACTCAGCTGGTCTGCTGCTGTGCAGCTTTCCAAATGACTCGATGCCCTCAGTTTGCCCAACCCTGCTCGGTTCAACCCCTGCAGAAACACAGATTGTGCAGTGTGTATGACTGAATAAAACAATTGAATTAACATTTGTAGAATCTGGCCAACATGCCAGTCCTATCCACAGGTGGATATTTTCATATGCTGGTGATATTCTTCTTGTCAAATTGATGCTATTTCCTGGAATGCCCACTAAAAACATGTCACCAGTGTCAAACACTGATAAATAGGGGCTGTCATCCAATTGTATATGTATATACATATCGTATGATGTACAAGTCCTTACCGGTTGCATGTTGGATGGAACGTTTCCCCCTTTCTGCCACTTCCCCTATGCAAAATATTCCAGGAGGCTGCACGGCTCCAACCGGATGGGGTTCGCATTGGCTGACAGCGGTCCCAGCGCAGGACGACCAATGAAACCAGAGCAGAGGCTCAGCGTATAACAGCGGAGATTGACGTGTAGGACATGTTAAATTAATTCTAGCAAACGCCGGACTGACCGGGATAACTCCAATTTGCTTTTATCGGATGAAGATCGCTTTGGTGCCATTGTACCTTGCAAGTCACTTGTTTCCAAAAAAAAAAAAGAGAGAGAAGGGGGCGCGCTGCACTCGGAGGAGTTTTAAGAGGTCTATTTTTCCTTTGCTGGGTCTCATTCCTCCCGTTCGCCTTCCTTCTCTGCTTTCGCTCGGACGCTTTCAGCCATTCGAAGGGACGCCTATATTCCCCGTCACCTTGAAACATATAGGCAAATGGGTAAGCCTGCGTAACCATCGGCATGCTTCACTGGCAGGGAGCTTATGGAAGCGTATCCAGACTCACCACGCCTGCGTACAGACAGAAATAAGCTTTTGTTTTTTGTTTTCTGTTTTTTTCTTCTTCTTCTTCAAGTTCAGATTATGAACAATAAAAGACAGTTTTTCTTCGACGACAGTGTGTCAGTTTTCAATCGTGGGGGATTTTTCCACTTCTGTTGAGCAGACATTGTCTAAAGCTGCACATCTTAAATGGAACCACACCGCCAATTATCCCATGAAAAGTGTCTCTGAAGAGCTCTCCAGTGTCAATTCCTCATACTCGCCATTTTTGTGTTGCTTTTTTCTTCTTTTTGTAGTTGTTGTGTATGCAGGAATGGTGGAGTGGAAACTAAAATAGTCAAATAGTGTACAAGCGTTTGCTGGTTACCAACCAGAGGTTACCAGTCTAGCATGACACGTTGACCTCACTTTGGGACGCATATTGCAACAGCTGGCCTGTGTCAAACTGATGTAGGATGCACTTATTCAAGTTACTTATTATTAATAATAAATATATATAATTATTTGTATGAAATTGCATTGTGTGACTGAGTAGGAAAAAGGCATTACAATGACAACATAGGGGTATTTTATTTACTAAATGTAATTTATGTGTAAGAAATGCAGGTAGGCCTGTACTCACGTCACGCTGCGTAAATATGTGATTTGTGTTTTTATTCTCCTGCAGAGCAAAACTATGGAGAGGTGAACCAGTTAGGCGGCGTGTTCGTCAATGGGCGACCCCTGCCCAACGCCATCCGGCTGAGAATAGTGGAGCTGGCTCAGCTGGGGATCAGACCCTGCGACATCAGCCGGCAACTGCGAGTCTCGCACGGCTGCGTGAGCAAGATTCTGGCGAGGTACAACGAGACGGGCTCCATCTTACCCGGAGCCATCGGGGGGAGCAAACCGCGGGTCACGACGCCTAACGTGGTGAAAAACATTAGGGAATACAAACAAGGCGACCCCGGGATCTTTGCCTGGGAGATCCGGGACAGGCTTTTGGCAGATGGAGTTTGTGACAAGTACAACGTCCCGTCGGTGAGCTCGATCAGCAGGATTTTACGCAACAAGATTGGAAATCTCTCCCAGCCCAACCAGTATGAGAGTAAGCAAGCCTCCGCACAGGCCGGGCTCTCCTACAACCACATATACCCTTATTCCTACCCCAACATGTCGCCCACTGGCACTAAAATGGGCAGCCCTCCTGGAGTACCGATGACGGCTGGACATATGAGCATATCCAGGGCCTGGCCTTCTGCACACACCGTGAGCAACATCCTCGGTATACGCGCCTTTATGGATCCCGCAGGTGAGGAAAACAAACACTCTCTGCTCTGTGAGAAAGCGTAAGCCTCTGCTTAATAAACCAGTGCAGCGGGTTATTAATGTGTTATTCAGCATGGTGCGTTGCCACATCACTCCGTACAACCTGTTCGGGACACTGGCAGCACAATGTGTCCATTCGAAGCTGCACAGGCCTCCGTTTCACCATTCAGCCAGAAAGCAGCAAGGCCACTCTCAATAAGCCTTTTCATGGGATGATGCATTTGCAAACACCTTGCTCACCTGCTCTATCCCCCCTAATCCCTCAAGTAGTCCTTACAGGCGTTGTCTCCTTGCCTTTCTAGCCCTTTAGCCCAGCACAGTAGTCAGTGTTCTTATCCGGCGTGTAGTCGCCTGATCCAGTGTATTTTGTTGTATCATAAAGTCCAATATAATTTAAACAGAAATGTGAGTAAAATTCTATATTTTTAGCTGCTTTTTCCACACATTGAAATAGATTGACGCTGTAAGCCTACTAAACGAGAATGTAAAATATTTTACGCAAACATTTAGGGTTTTATTTTGTACATTAAACCTAAACAATTATTCATATAATTGATTAAATAAGAGGACATTATTATGTCCTCTTATGTCTTATGTTGTAGCTTTCTAATTGTTTTGTGTTGTTTTTTTCTTCTATTTGTCATTTATCTTTTAATTAAGAACCAGGCATTGTTTTACAATACACGCTTATTACAAACACTTGTAATAATCATGATAATTCGTATATTTAATTATATTATTATTTGATTAAACCTAACTTGAAAACTATTTTAGTAAGGGCTGCTGTTTTGAAAAAATTAAACATTAGATATTTTAAAGCCCATTTAGACTAATTGTAAATATCTAATTCAAAACATTTATCAAAAACTACGAGACTATGCTTTTTTATGTGGCAATTGTACCTTGTATGCATGTTTGACATGAAGTTACATGTTTCTAAATCAGCCATTGCTGGGATGGACGGATATCCACCAAAAATGGAAGAGTGGAGTAGCGCCAACAGAGCAGCTTTCCCCGCGGCACACACGGTCAACGGGATCGACAAATCAGCCATCGACGCAGACATAAAATACGCTCAGGTAAATGGATGTCATGCACACGACCTGTGATCGCTCTCCACCAAGTGTGCGCACTCTGCATCACTGTGATAGCGCCATTTTCCTTTCTTTGTAGGAAAACGTCCAAATGTCTCGTGCCAAAATGGGCAGAGGCCTTTAGTGAATTAGTGCTGTCGCTGCAGAGGCCTGTGGCAGAGCTGTGAAAAGTTTCCAGGCCCCGCCAGACAGTCATATAAGGCCACAGACCTCTTGTTAAGATGAGACTTAAAGAGTCGTATGGCTCTTGATTGAGTCTTCTGTTTTAGGACGGAGACAGACAGTCTGTATTCACGCTCTATTTAGTCATTTGTATGCTGCATTAAATTGTTGTGAATGTAATCTATTCCTCAATTTGCTGCACTGTCTCTGTAAACCACTCCGCGTGGAGACGCACTGCTGGAGGCCACATGGCACAGTCACATATAATTAGAAGCGCCGATGTGCGTTTGAGGTTTTGTTGTGCTGACTTTGTCCGCGTGTGTTGTGTTTGCCTGCAGCCCTCCTCGACACTGTCCAGTTATGTCTCGGCGTGTGCTTACTCTCCCACCAACCAGTACGGGGTGTACAGTGGGCCAGCAGGCGGCTACGTGGCCCCGGGCCACCATCACTGGCAGCCGCAGAGCCCGGTCCTGTCCCACCCAGGCGGCGGGATGAGCAGCATGCACGCCGGGGAGATCCACTCGCCGATGACCTTCAAACACCAGGCACGAGAGGGTACGTGGAGGGGGCCCGGTACACCTTCATATGGAAACCGGTGACAGATGTGTCGAATACTAAAAGAAATATTAAAAAACTCTGGGATCCAGTTGCTTTAAGAACGGAGTTATTTTTTTTCATTGCAGTGTGGAATTCCCCATTGTTTCATTTTTAATATGATATTATAGTTTCTTTAGATGCGTACATTCCCTCTGCCTCCCCAGTGCCTTTTAATAAGCGACGACCGCAACGAGAGTTAACATTTACCAAATCCCCAAATGGAGCCTAATCAGATGTCAATTATTAAATATTGACCTTCCAGACTTGGCCTGTCAGGTAGTCCGATGACATTTTACACACACATGGAATATAATCTTTTCTTGTGCTGTTTTTTTTTTTCAAAATAAATACTGCTGCTTCTGAATCCCTTTCAGAAGCAGCAGTATTTTTTGTACTAGTATAGCAGTATATATTTGACCTGGTTAGAAACTAACTTGTAGGTGAAATACTTTACGTTAAATGCATATGTCTCGCGGGGTAAATAATAACTTAAATGTCTTATTTTTTGTTGTGCAGGAGACAGAAAACCACCCACTCCCCTGAGCAAGCATCACCATCAGCAGCAGCAGCAGCAGCAGCAACAGCAGCAACAGCAGCAGCAGCAGCAGCAGCAGCAACAGCAGCAGCAGCAGCAGCATGAAGACTTGAACAGTGTGCATGGACTCAGTCTCCCTACCTCATCATCATAACCTGGACTTATAGCACATTAATAATTACCCGACCCAAATTAACTGAACTCGTGTCTATGACTCCAACAGTAAGTCTAACGGCTTGTCCCCGAGTGTTTGCGGCTCACAGTCAACACACATCTATTCAAATGCATTATGAATACATATAGCTGTATCGGCCTTATGGCCAAATGAATGTAAGCTTGCATGGATGTATCTGTGTTGCCCCTCCAATATTTTTCTCAATTGAAATACTTCATGTTGCTAGACTGTATTCTCTTATTGAGACTGCAGGATTACAACAAAATCAGACTTTCATTGAAGTTTTATTGTTATAAAAAAAAAACTAGGGCTATTCTGTAATCCGCCATTTATTATATTATCTTAATTTGTGGCCATGATCTCGAGTCCACGCTAACTCAACGATGTGAACAAAGAGATAAATTGTCTAAATGTAAAATATTTGCCAAAGCTTTAATTATATATTTTTATAATTTCATTGTAAATATAAAAAATAAAGGCTTTCTTAAATGCCATGTGTTGTGTTGTAGTGGATGTTGAGTCGGCATGGACCCACGAGTGTATTGTTTCATGTAAAGACCGATAGGTCGCTGTTGATTATATCCGTTTATAGACAGAAGAGGACATTTAAGTTCCCCTAAACATTTTAGCCCACTGTTTCTGTAACTCCCAAAAGGGATTTAATTGTAGTAATGTCTTAAAGCTTTGCACCACCTACTTGTTTCATCGCAGTTTTTCCAGCTGTGAACGAAATATGACTTTCTCTGAATGAAAATGTGCAATCTCGAGAGTGACATTTAGTTTCCTCTGCGCCTAATGAATGGCACAGAATACATTTTTATCAAGCAAATATTACGTGAATAACCAAACTTGCTGCAAAACCTCTCCTCCATCTGTTGGTAAGGGACATGCATGGGTCGCGACACCCTGGGAAACGAGTCACTTCGTGACTCAGGTGTAACACTGTGCAGACCGGGCGCCTCCGTTGATGCTATCTCACGTGTAAATGATACCTGTTATGATAGAAATCAGAGACCTGATCATGCACGTTTATGAACGGTGTCAGTCAAAATCCACCGGCATGCAGTTTGCAATGTTTTCCAGTCCACAGATGGTGAGAATTCAGCCCGAGTGGCCCAACAGGCCTCTGGCTCTGCTCCGCCTCTCATAGGTCCATTCCTGTGTTTGCTTCAACGCTTTAACTGGAAGCCTTTCAAAGACTCACGTATCGTCCCCGAATGTGACCATGATCTCTGATCATGCCATTATGTTTGAAATATTTATATGATAAGGCTTTCGTTTTTTGTGATCGTCCGTTTGAAGATGCTTTCATACAATAATTACTCCCACAAATAGTATACCTAATTAACGGTTTTGTGTGATGCAGATATGTTTTAGTTTATATGGCATTATATTATTATTATTATTGTATTTTTTATTTTATTGGCATTTTGGAAAACGTTGAATTCATAAGCAATATTGTGTTATTTGGCCTTTATTAGAAAATTAACCTTTAAATACAAAAAAAGGGTTTATCATAGACTGAATAGTTATATTTATGAAAGTTGAGAAGTTTCAAATTTTTTTATTAGTACTCGATGCCTTTACTGGTGTTCTTGTAATAATATCAGCAAAGCATATTTAAAAATACATACCCTAAGTAGTCTGTTATGAACTTGAATTTGCAGTTCATGTTTTCATATATTTGTTTCTCCCCTTAATGTGAACCAAAATTAACATTTGAGCACTAAGGAAAAAATCTGCACATATTATATGTATTACATTTTAATATTTTTATAAAAGTTGATAAGTTGTACAGCTTTCAACTTGTATTTGATTAAACTGCACTCTCAGCTGCTGGTCCACATCTCCATGTTGTATTGATGCAGGATGGTGAGGTCAGGGGTTCATATGTGCTACACTTGATTTGGTGAGGAACATGTTTGGTTGATCGAGCATTTCTGTGATATTTAACTGGACTTTCATGCAAGTACAATGATGGCATTTCTGTCTTATGAACTATACAATGATACGTTAAACGTGTTCTTAAGTAGATCTTCATAAATTAAAGATGTAATCCTAAAAAGTAATGTTTTATAATTCCAAATGCATACGCCTGTTTACTTTTTTATGTATTATAGACCAAGAAATCCTTTGAGTGGGTTTCCCTGGAGCTCATTTTATTACATTATTGATTGTATCTGTTTACTGTGGACACTGATAAACCTGTTCAACCAAAGCAGCTTCAATGTTTTTAACACTAAAAGCAAAAGGTGCCAATTGACTGACTGATGGTGAAAATATTGAGCATCAATTGAGCATCAATAGCAAAACTGAAGCCGCCTAACAAGGAAAGTAGCCCTGAGACTGGAGGGACGATCAATTTAGAGATTATGATTATTTATAGATGTATTCTGTTTTCTTGATTGTGGCTTTGGTAGACCGATGTAAACTCACGCTGAACCACCAGAGAAGAAGAAGAGTATTGATCATAAAAACAAGCCATTATTTTAATATATGGGTTATTTCCAGAGAGAACTAGATAACAACGTGCTTTTTGAAAATGTTAATTTTTTTGGGACATACTAAAACGTAACCATGAATGATCATGGATTTTATATGCCATGTCCACATGCAACATGAAATGCTCAGCGATAATCAACCTCTCTGAAAGGTCAGCAGTAACGTTTGAGTTTGGATTAAATGGAACAGCTCTGAAAAACTGATCCCAGAAAAGAGGAAGTAACTCATTCACAGGGTGCTAGAATCTTACAAACAAAAGACTGAGCCTGTCACGACGTGTCATAATCATCAGTTTTAGGATACATCCAGGAATTCGGGTACCCTCTGAGCTCTATTTTGCAGTCGCTGATTACTTTCCCCTTTTTCCTGCAAAATCCCAAGCGACTGCTTATATCCAAACATTCAAATGGCCTATGAGTACACACGCTCCCTAACTGGAGTCCTTCTGTTTTCCCGGATACCACTTGGGGTTCAGAAAACACTCCTTCATGGTGGTGAGGTTACTTCCTGCGGGACCTATGGTCATCAATCAGGAGCAAGTGATACCCCCCACTGCGTCCTCTGCAGACCCTCTGTGTTGGAGGGGCAGCAGGTGGGCTGGTTTGAGATGGTCGTTTCCTATTGATACAGCACACAAAAACATCATATTTCTTTCATTTTTATTGTGTGTACTTTGAGATCGGTGCAATGTGACAACATGCTGGCGAGGAGCCCTTTTTCATCCCAGAACTACCACTGGGATTAAGTTATTATGCATTGAACATTGCTCAAATGGTTCCCACTGAGCCATTGTTTTATTACTTCTTTTTTTTATTTTTTTACTAATGAGGCAATTTCACAAGGTAAAACTCACAGCTATTTTAATAAAATAGTTTGCCAACTTTTTAGTTGTTTACATCTTCTGGGATTGGATGTATATTTGGAGTTTGGATTGAATCCAATAGATCATAGATTTATAATGTACCCTTGTTTGAAATATTGTTGAAAAACAACAGCTGTTTGCAGGTAAATGAGACAAAAGGAGACATTTTGCTCTATATCATGCCAGACTCAATGGACTATACTGACACACACAAGTGTGCAGAAGCCCAGACTTAAACAATGTGCAGTGTTACCTCTGCCACTTCAACTTGAAAGGATTCTCAAATGCCACAAGCTTAAACAGATACTTGGAGAGATGGATAGGAGTTTGGGCCGTCTTGATCCTAATGGATGTGACATTAAGAAGTATTAATAATCCAAGCAGCAGCGAAATGGTGACAGAGGTTCTTTAAAAAAAAAGCAAGAACAGGCGCTCCTATCTTCAACTGTAACAATTCATCAATGTCGGCCATGTACACTGGAAGGTATGAGTGTTCTTTAAAGACCACAGTTCAGTTTATGTGTTGGACACTTTACATGTAGTGTACTTTTGTGTGTCGAGTAGGGAAACTACCCCAGACGGTCCGGGAGTCACTCACTCACCTCTCTGCCTTTGCATGTCTCAAAGTCAACAAGAGAGCATCTCAGGACATGGCGACATGGCAGACCAGACAGGTCTTGGAAAAAGCAAAAGAAAGACACACGAGAAACCTTTTATAAAGAGAGTGGCAAGTTGGCAAAATGTCAAATAAAAAATGAAAGGCCGGGTGTCAGCATTTCCAAATGAATTGACTTGCCATGGAAACAATCTACATGCAAACATGTACACTGCTGCAACGTGTGCTTGTCACGGCCGTTGGCGTGCAGGGTTCAATCTTTGGGAGAAACAAAACCGAGAATGCCAGACATGTTCACTGTGTATGACAGAAGTTGATGGATGTTTCATAAAATAGAGAAAAATAGAAAGAGGGGAAGTGTGGAGAAAATGATACAGGCTCACCAGCCTTTGACATGAACTGGATAAGAAGATCAATATTTGTAAGTCACATCATGGTTTTACCTCCCAAAACACAGAGGCAGTGGGTCCATGTCAACAATGCAATCACCATTGACTATTCTCTCTTTCTTTTCCTCTGACTGTCCACAGGATTTCCAAGCAGGCAGAGTTACAGCTCTGTAGCTAGAGGATGATAAATGTCTCCCTCCCATGTTCTTACTTGCTCTGCCAGCTCACCACATCAACCAGTTGCTCGAAAAGCAAAAGGGACAGAGACACGATGATGACATTTGGCTTTCTAAATGAAAACGTATCATTTCACATTTGCTCTCAGGAGATTCCGCCGCTGTTTTTGGTCCTCCGACAATACAGCAATAAAGAGAGAAACAGCAGGACTAGATTAAATTGCAGAGCCCAGCTTTGATTATTATATACAGATGAATAGAAGAGCATGAAATTATTTTAGCAAACAGAATTAAAATTCACTCTTTAAAAACACTACCATGCATGCAGAACTATTTTTGCAAAACTACGGATGCTTGTAATTTGTGTGTGTTGTCAATAATGGCTAAACAACAATATTCAGAGGACTGTGCAGTTTTTACTGGAAATTCAAAAACTGCATTATGGAAATGTGTTCATCAGCAGTTTTGTACTGGAGGTCTATTTTCAAGAAGATCTGGGCAGAGACAGAGAGACAGTGCAGGAGGATCCTCTCTAATTTGTGGAGACTATAGAATTAATGTTCTGCCCTTCTGCCCATCTGTGACTTATTTAAAGTGTGCTGAAACATATACTGTGCTAAATGTTGCCAAACGCATGCCAAAGGCTACCGGCAAAAAAAAGCTATGGGGAGTTGGATTTAAGGGTTGCCTTCAAGTTAATTTGTTGGCTCAAATTCTTATTAGGTGATAATAAGATGATGACTCTTCTCCCAAAAAATGTGAGTGGTAGACCACCGTACTGTCTGTTGGTTTGGAAGCAAGAAAGTCAGTTGGGTCTCTGAAATGAGAGAAAAGACCTTTCTGTGTTTGGATGCACTGGAATTTACTTAAACAGACTAAAACGTATTATTTTGTATAATTTTGCATTTAATGTTAAACCATATTTTTGTTATTCTCAACAAATACCAGGATCCAAAGCACGAATGCTTTAATCTATTCGCAATACTTTATAACTTCTTAACTCTGGCTCTCAGCTCAAAGCCCTTTAAATCTTTAAACATCGGTAAAATAAATATTTAAGTAAATAGCTTTGGAATAATTATTGTTTGGTGATAGTGTATACATGTAATAAGGGATTGACCTAAATAAACTAGTGTGTGTGATGAAAGAACATGCCTCTCAGAGCAACAGTGTGGTTAATTTATTATTATATTATTTTTTTAGTTTTTTTTAGACAAATATCTTCTTTATATAATTCATATATATATATACCACACATGCATATATATGCATATACACACACATGCATATATGGAAACCTCAAGGGAATTCGTAGACTTGTCATTTCTGTATTTAAGCCAATGTCAAGGACCAAAGATAGTTTCTACAATGATTAATGTCATTGTGATAATATCTGTGCAGCTTCCAGATGATAATAATAATGCATTCAATAACAAAGAACACAGACATGGTTTTGTCAAACTTGTCAAAATAGGTTTATTAGGCTGAATAAGAATATTTGAGACCTATATTTCCTTGCAGACAAGGTATGTAGGAAAGTAAGAAAGCAGTTAGCTATTATGCAAGGAAAAAAAACACCACCATGAAAACCTGTTAGAGATCTCTCTGTGATACTGTACGCGCAACATAACACGTTTTACTGCTGGTTTTCACATGTTTTAAAATTGCTCCAAGATTATTGTTATTTATAAAATATAAAACAAGCAGATGTTACAACCATGCAGTAGGTTTTTCTTCATGAAACACTCATTACTCATTCCATAACTCTTGCATATGAGTATCTGATGCATTTTTGGGCCTGACTCTTCTCGATCGTATTTTTAATACATTATCAGAATAATAATGTATGTCTTTTTAAAAAAGACATCTAATATTGTTAAGTCCCATTGAGCTCTAGATGCCTTTTTTAAAAGACATACATTATTATTATTATAGAGCTTAACTCATCCAGATGGATTTGAAGTTCAACATGAACTATAGAGACAGAAAATGGTAGAATATTGCTAAGTTTGAGGAACATCCTCATGCTAACTCAGTGAATTGTTGTGACCTGGGTCTCAAAGAGGCCATCATTCCAAGTAATAAGCCAGTTTGTGTGTGGTGTGCGGGCATTGTCATCTCAGTATTGAGATGAGATAACAGGAAGCAGAGCACACTGGTCTGCAGTGCAGGACTAAAGCGTGTAGAACCAGTTGCTGAATGCTGCATGTGTACAACGGGACCGGGAGTCAGTGCTGTCACCGCGTCGTGTGTTGAAGAGATAATGCAACAAAAGGCGAAAAGCAAACAACGCTGACTGTCATTAATCAACCTTTTGACCGTGCCAGTCCCTGCAGACGATTGTGACAACAGCGCCAGACAGAACTGGCAGCCCCTATCAGTTGTCAGATTTTAAGAAACCTGGCCAATAACCAAAACAGGCTCTTGTCTAAACCAACACAAGCTTGCATGACCTATCTGCTTTAGCAACATCCGGGATGAAATATACCATCAGAACTGTCTGACCTTTCCAATATTGACAGTGTCATCAGGTTTGAACAGCCAATATTTCTGTTTGGTGTGTCCGTGAGGAGCGAGGCCCAGGGAGCCCGGTCTTGTGCAGTCGAGTGCAGCTACAAACCAGAGAGAGAGAGAGAGAGGGAGAGAGAAAGAGAGAGAGAGAGAGAGGGGGGTGGCTGTTATTGGTGCTTTTCACTCAGACACGCCTCTCCCATCTCAACACTCGCACGCAGCATTGACCCAAAGGGTGGCTGTTAATTTGGCATGGCGAAAACATGGGTTTAAACTGAATGAAGGGTCTGATATAGCCACTCCACTGGGACAGCCGTACGGCTCCACGAGCCAGACCAAATGACATCACACCAATATGGAAATAACCAAAAGACAACATGTAATGATGTCTGTTCACAATGACGAGGAAATAAATAAACTGTTTGTGGAAGTTGAAATGCTTGTTATAAGCAACACAGGAGCTGACTTGTTCTTTACTTCTCATTTGAATCGTTACCGCAGCACAGTAGGATAAGGCTTTGTTGTTAAAACAGAGGTTTATATTTTCATATGAGGAATGCTTTAAAATGCAAACTATGGCAGACCATGTGTGCTTTGCGTTTGAGCACTGCCTCAAGAACAGGTCAGAACCCCAAAACATTGCCTTTCATTTGAAAATATAAAATAAAAAGACTGTATGTGTAACAAAGCTTTATATAAATAATCAAATATCAACATAATGTACATAAAGGATCAACAGTAAAAAAAAACAGTAGTTATTATTCATGGTGTAATATTTCTTTTCATATTTACTGATGTGTAAAAGTGTAATCACCATTTACCCGTACATGTATCATAATCCATCAACTGATTTGTTTTGTGTTTGATATCTTAATTTGCAAATGTAAATTGATAAATGTACAATATGAATGTTGTGGAGTGCAAGCATAACATGATAATAGTTACTTTCCTCCACTGCTGTAGAGGTGTTGTGTATGAGTATGCATATGTGTATGTATATATATATATAACAAACATACTTTATCATATGTAATTAAATGGTTCTACTAAAACAATAAAACCACACCACTGTGTTCTGTAAAGGTAAATTGTTATTCAATATTTTAAATTTAGTTGAAACCATAATGTAATATAATCTAATTTAATTATTTATACATGTTCGTCTTGTTGAGATTTTTGAAGATGTCAGAGCCAAAGGTTTTTAGTGTGCGTGTCAGAAGTCAAAATGTCCAACAATACCCATTGTCTCCAAATATGCAGATAATACAAAGAGTCATATTGCAAATCTGGCCTCAAATAAGAAAGTATTGCCAAAGTGCTGAAAGGAACCAGAATGAGAAAATCTGTGTGAAAAATAAAATAAAGTAATATGGGACTACTCTGCAGACAAGATATGAAGCTATGTGGGTGGCTACTCTGCACTGCAGCTCCTCTCAGTCATCACCATCACTGCAGCCAGAGTCAACCACCAGTCACACTTCCAAGCCACATTAACAAGGTGGGCCTCTGCAGAAATGCTTAAACTGCATCCAATTGTCTAGTGAGCCCTCTGTCTTTCAGCTCCAATACTCAGTCTGTCACGGCGTGGAACCCTAATGAGAATCATAATAGCTTTTTATTGTTCTCTGACTGAGGAGTATTTTTGTATTTCAGTATGTAGGAGTATGTTTTGTTTAGTGCTTCTTTATGTTGACACCGTGTGGACTAGCCTAACAATTATTTAGTGTCCTGATCAACATTTAAATTGTATCTATATCTTTTAAATTAAGAAACAAAATATTTGAATGTCCCTTTCACTGTTTTAATAGAAAGAATATAAACTATGCGCAGACATTTGTGGATCAAATGCCACGTTTATGGTATATGTACCGTATTTTGTGCAACTTGACATTATAGTCTTGTTTATCCCATCCCACAATAAAGCAAACAATGTCTTTCATTGTGCCTGTCTTCGTGGGAAATGGCAAAGAAAAGCCGCTAACCACCTACACTGAACAAAAAAGCAGCTCATGGTGCTTTGCTAGCAGAGACAGACAAAAGGTGAGTTTCAGAGTGATAGAGGAAGTGCTTGTCTTTTCTTCCTGCTTTCCGTGGCACAGGAATGAAGAGGATGTCTCCGTGCACACCAGAGCTATCCATTACTGAGTTAACAAGGTCTCGGCTACTCTATAAGTGAAATCCAAGGCTTTCGGTGTGTCTGTCACATGGAAGAAAAAACAAATAAACACACACATGAATTCGTCGAGGTTTTACTCGGGAGCCGATATGTGCCAAAGAATGCTGAGTCTTTGTCCATTAAAAACCAGACACTGTATGGATACACCACCTTGTCATGTTGGGTCCACCTGCAAATGCAAACAGGAGCATTCTTAGAGGAAGGCTTACATTTCCCCCAAAGAAAAGTTTGTTCCTGCCAGACGGACCCAACGAAAACACGTCGGGAAAAGCAAGGTGAAGCGCCTCTGTGCTGCTCGGTTACACTCTAATTCACTGTGCAGCGGCTTGAATCGGACCGCTTCCAAACAACTTAGTTTAAAAATTCACATTCAACAGTAAAAAGCAGGTTATTAAATTAACTAACATTGTGTAGAGAATTTCCTAGCACCAATACATACTTTATTTATTATTATTATTATTATTTATGAGTTGAGAAAATAAGCCAGGGGCAACAAAGTCCATGTAGAGAGAAGGTAAAAATGTTGGACTTTCAGGCTGCTATTCATGTGAAACCAGAAGTCAACACGGACTTATTTGTCATGTTACTTCCGTACTTAAGTAACGCCACTTATGTACTTATTTCAACCCTAAACATGATCTTTCTCAAAACCTAACCAAGTACTTATTTCAACCCAAACTATGGGACCTTTCTTAAACACCACTGGGGCTTGCGCAGGCTTGGGCCCCAACACACTTGAGTTGCTGAATATTTGTAAATGTGCAAAAACATAAAATAAATTATTGGAAGATATCATACAAACCTGTCTTTACTTCTGAGATGGTGTCATTAAGTATCTGGTCGACTGGGGCTTTAACTTCCAAGATTGAGCACCCTTTCTCCATGCTCCATGATGTATTTATTTATTTGTGTTTAAAAATGGACAGTTCAAAACATGCATGTTTACCATTTGATGTACCAGATTATTGCTTTAAGTTAAATTACACCTGTAGGCCTTTGGCAGAAAGCCAACCAGCCAAGCTGCATGAATTAATGACCAAACTTTGAGTAAACAAAACAAGACCTTTAACACCTGGACGGGCACTCTGTGAGCTTAGTTAACTCTGCCAAAGCCTTTTCCATAAGTGGAAAATAATGCACCTGATTCGGATACACTCCCAAATTTAACGGGCTCTTACTTGGCCGATGTTACACCCTTCCACCAAGTTTCAAGAAAATCATGCCAGCAGTTTTTCCATAATCCTGCTGACAAACTGACACATAAACAAGCCGAACACATATCCTCTTTTGTGGAGTAAAAATGGGGCTCTCTGCATCATTCAAGGATTTCACCTGTGCTATTTGGTGTTTTAGGTTCTCCCCCACATCCATCCATCGTCTTGGCTCAAGCAGCGAAGCAGTTGTCTCTACTTTCATCGCACGGAGCTAACGGGTTGGTCCAGAGGATCTAGTTTTTCTTTTTGGTGTTGATAGGGGGGATAAAGGAAGATTGATTCCCTCAGTTTCATCATTGCAGGTGTTTGCCTTTACGACCAGAGTCCCCTACAAGCAGTTTCTCATTACATTCTGGTGAGAAAGGAGGGCCTTCAAGTCTCGTGCATTCCGACAATGCTCTGAAGAGTGTGTAATTTTGGAGACTAAATTGAGGCGGGGGGGGGGGCAGCTTTTATTCAAAGCAGACCTGACTCTAACGGAGATGCACCGCACTGTGGTCAGACTTCAAACCAACTCGTTACTTGCCTTTGTCATGTTCAGACTGCTGCAAATCATCCAATCCCTCTGAACACAGCAAAAAAGAAAGAAACAGTCTGTCGTTGATTTTGTTTCCATCTGCGCGGGATGCTGTCTTCTTCATAATGTGCGCAGCTGATGAGCAATTTGCAAGCAATGGTCTTGTGTTAGGTTGCAGTGGACATCAACTAGTTGGTAGACTAACTTTAACCAACAATTCCCATTTGTTGTCTCTAGTAATTTCACTTGTAAGTGATTGATGCACAGCACTCTCAGTAGTGAAGCCTTTAGATCACACTGAGAAGATAGGTTGGATTGCATCGTTGGAGTTAATCCATCAACAATGCCAGAGCACTGAATGAAGCCAGAGTAAATGAGTGTGTTTGCTCGGTCTTAAGTGTAAATATTAGTTTGTCCAGATAATGCTACGGGGCTGCTGAGGGTTTCCACAATGCTTAAGTTACACCAGTGTCTGCTCTTTTCCACCAGAAGAATTGTTTCCCACTCTTTCTTCTTCTTGAAAGCCAAACATCAGTAGCAGTCTCAAGTGGCTGAAAGTTTTAGTTGATAATCCGGTCTGTCACTCAGACCCACAGTAAGATTAATGGCAGGGGAACTCCTATCTGGCAAACATCCCACTCAATCAAAACAGATCACTTGGTTTGAGAAACAGTTCTCAGATACAGAGCAGAAGTAGAAAAGGTTGTTTTACTTTGTATGGGCATATGAAGGGGGCATGATGTTCAGAAGGACACAAATAACAGTTGTTACATATGCTATTAAACCTGGCAATTTCTCCTGAATATAGTTTTTGAAGGCTTAATTGTGTGGATAAAGTAATGAAAACCACTTTCAGCAGACCATCAATGGAAAACATGTATCTAACAGGTTGGATAATGAATGTAAAGGTGCTGCTATTTGAGTGATCTTTCATGTGGAAATAAGAAGCACGGAGGTAAAAGGGAGCCCTCTACTGCTGAGTCAAGCCACCATGCAGCTCTTCTGCCCTACTGCCTGCACTAATGAACCAGGAAGTGTTTGCTGCTTCATTATGTCAGTAAGAGTGCACAAGCTGCTCAGAAATGGTACAACTAATGGTAGACGTGACATTGACAGACTGATAATTAAGACTTTTAGTTGCCTTTATCCCTGAAAAATGAATGACCCTCAATTTCTAACTTAAACATGCAATTGATCGGCCATGAAAGTAACCAACAAAGATGAATTCCAGCTCTGACACATGAGCTGCTGTGTGCACAAATCTTGCAGATTTGCAGCTGCAAGATGGGCACTGCTCAGTCATGGAAATATAAGGCCTGGATATGACATTCACAGAGATAATAGCAGCTTCACGCTACGCTGGGCCCAAAGGGAGCTGTGCGCAGCTAATTCCTAGCAGCGCTGCCTTGATCCTTTGTTGCATCTCTGAGGCGTTTTATGTGTATTTGTTATGGTACGGTGGCTGATTTCATATCGCTTGTGCGCTTTATGAGTGCAAGGTAATTAGTCCCCTTTTTCTCTCAGTGACATCGAAGCTAAAAGGTCTTAATTGTGAACGGACTAGTAGAAAAACTTAATCTGAGCCAATCTTAGATGCTACCCAATGATCTTGCCTCGTTGACTGCCCCTGAAAACGCAGTTCTCTCATCTCATGCCGACAGATAACCATCTTTAATGAATAGCTGTGTGCTTGAAGGAGTGCTGGCTGATAGAAATCGTTTCAGGAACGGTGGGGTTCAGGTCTCAGTAACAATCAGGGAATTCCATCTTAACCGTTTGGATGTCCTCCATAATGCCACACACTCTGAGATTGCTCTCGCAATGGACCTACACCAAAATACAACTTGGCACCAGCGAGGCATTCTTGTCCAACTCAACAACTCCAAGTCTGAACACCCCCGGGCCCCCTCCCCGCTCCAGGATCTATCTGTCCATGTGAATGCTGACTCTTTGTTGGTGCTTTGCTGATCTCAGGTGGCGATAGCACACAGCTAACCGCCTTATTAAAGGCGGGAATGGCGAGGCTGGCGACTGAAGGCACAAGCACAGCTCCCTGTGAGTGCGTCTGAAAGGCCCAAATTGAGCCATTTGCCTCAATCTCCGGGGAGAGTCCTTATCGTCTGCAAGATCCAGAGACTGTGTATAATTTGCAAAACACTATGCTGATACTGTAAATTAGGTTTAATAGCAGTTGAGGCCCAGTTAAGCTTCATAATGTAGGTTTGTGGTCTTTGATAACCAGTAGCAGAAACATTTTCTTGTTGAATAAAATAAACACAAGAGAAAAGTCAAGGCATCAGTCAGCGGGTGTCTGCTGTCATACTTGACTGATATTTGTGGGATTGCTCATCCTGTCCCGACAAAGTGAATAGACATGAGAAACTCAAGCAAATACCTCAGTACTTTCTTCTTCCCCCGGGGTAGATGAGAACGTAATTAGTCAAGTCTCACTTTGACAAGCTGTCAACCCTAATACGGTGTTTTGTAACACCCGGGGTTCCGGTTGATAATATATAACCAAACCCCACCCTATAAAAGAGTGTAATGAATGGAGACTAAATGACTTACTACTGTAATCATGTCTAAAACTGTCATCAAATAAATCAATCATGCCAAGCAAGTCTAGTTTAAACAGCTATAATTTGAAGAGAATGTATTTGGCCAATATCTGATGCTGAAATTAAAAGATTACTTTGCAGGGATCTTTTTCTGTTTGTATTTGTAATTTTGTAAGGTGACAGATGGGAGATTTCTTTTTTGACTGTGTTCTTGGAAGATATTTTTGGAGCATCATTTAGCCTCATTACTAGGTTTAATTATGATGACAGGCATCCAATTAAAAATGTATTAGCTGATATCAACCAAGCTGTTTAAGGTTTTAAAACTTGGAATAAAAGATGGTTATTTTTTGTAGTGTTTCGATGACTGACGTAGGAAGAGACTGCTAACAAACTTCAACTTTATTACATTCATAATATTACATACAAACATAGTGTCCATACATACATACATATATACATACATACATACATACATACATACATACATACATACATACATACATACATACATACATACATACATACATACATACATACATACATACATACATACATACATACATACATACATACATACATACATACATACATACATACATACATACATACATACATACATACATACATACATACATGACATTTGGCCTCTGCATTCAACTCATCCGTAGCATTTTAGGAGCAACTAGGATTCTGGTTCACAATAACAATTGTTCAGCAGGTAAAATGTTTACCTTGTTCACCATCTTATTTCTTAGCATGTTAGCATGCTAACATTTCAAGTCAAGACCTATCAGTAAAACCCCAAAATGGCAGCCTGCTTGAAAACTCAGATGATCACTAAAGTCAGTATTAGATTCATCCTCATGAGGAACATGAATTTATGTTTAATATGTCCTGGTAAACATATGCAAAGGGTCATGTTTTTTTGTTGTTGTTATTTTCCTACGGAACTTGTTTTCCAGACCAATGCAATATTGTTGCTTTACCTTGTAAAAACATTTGCGTTATCTCAGCTTAAGGTGTGCCTGTTTGAGCTGTGATCCCATTAATTAATGGGATTAATGGGATTAATTAATAAGGATGTGGATTAATGAACGAATCCATGATTCAGAGCAGCCATCCACTATGGATCACAAAGAATGCCAAATGTATGGCGATGGAGATATTTTGAACTGAACCCAAGTGGTGGACCGAGCAGCAGCTGAACATTGCCATCCCTACCACCATGCCACTACTGGTAAATACATTTTGGATGTGAGAAATAAAGACAAAGACAGTGTCATCAGGGTGCCATCTATCACAAGAAACACAGGTCATAGGGCCGTACTCATTTCAGCATTCTTGCACACTTTGTCAGCATTTCTTTCCTCTCATTTCATCCAATACGATCGCAATATTAGGTTTCTCATATATCTGTTTGAGACTGGCTTATCTGAAAGAAGAGCAGATAAAGCAGAAGATGAGACGCTGCTGAGAGAAGAGCTTTACCGGGTGTTACAGGTGCTGACCTGCCCTGAACTGAGTGGTCTTCTCACCTCAACCCAGCTAATGAGGTTTTGGAAGCTTAACTCTGATCTAAAGATGTTGTCTCCTGAGCAGTTCAAAGCAGGCAACAACAGAAACTCCATTAATTAGAACTAATTTAAAATCGAACAGGTCCTCTGAAAAATTGATTGAAGATACTATCAGCGATAGATTATCCATTCAGGAGGAGCCGGGCTTCCATGAGACCGGAGATAGGCCTTAGCAAACACATTCCCATCCGCTAGTGAAAATGGATATGTTGTTGACCTGTCCAGCCACACAAAAGCCATTGCCAGTACTCAGGTGAGTAACCCTCCTCCTGCCCGAGTCTCTTAACTAAATATTGTGAGTGTCCCTCTTTATATCCGAGAGTCAGTCTGTTTACTTTCAGATCCAGAGGGTTAGAGGATCAACACTGCATGCAGGTGGGGGGACTCCCAGTTCTCAGGTAGACGGAGAGAAATCCAATATGATTATGTGTACAGCTACTGGTTTGGAATTGATGAAAAAATAAACTCAGTTAATAAAATGCCCCAACATTTTCCTTTTACTGATTACTGTAAATATGCCATTGCAATGCATGGTTTTATTTGTTAGGATACACACATCAATGATTTGTAATTTAGATACAAATATAGACTAGTTAAAATATATTATCTAATATGAAACAATAATCTAAAGAAGTTTAAAAACAATCTAAAATCATTGTGTGTCATCAGTAAGTCAGTCTCCGGAATCCAGTTAAAGGCTTTTCTCCAATATTACCCATTCAGCAATTACTGCTGTGAGTTGGATTTACTTCTCTAATGACCGAACTGAGCTGGCCTGCACTTCAGTGCTGCACGGTGAGCCAGATGCGAGCAAAGATCTTCCTCTGTGGCTAGAGCACTGGAACGTGAGCCAAAAGGAGAATTAGAGTAAACTTCAACATGTCAGCACGTCCTCATATCATTTATTTTCCACTGGTTTGGATGGATGTGGCTAAGATGATTGCTGATGATTTTTGAAAAAGTTCTTTGCACATCCCCACAAACTTGTATAACATGATCTCTCGTGCCCAGTTTTTTTTTTTGGAACAGCTGGAAAGCTGGATTTTCATCTCAGATATTTAAACATTCCTTCCTCATCTATGTGATACGAACCGTAAAATCACTCACTGGTATTCTTACTACACCTATCGTACTTTTATTATTTATCTTTTTGAGGGCCATCAGTGATTCAGTTTTATGGATCCCAATTAAAAAGAAAAATGCCACCCATGCAACACACATTGTATTCAGTCAGCATCATTCTTTTACTCAGCTGATCTAAACTGCCAAAATGTGCTTTCTCCAATCTCGAGGAATCTGAATAGGCTGTGGTCCAACTGATTGTGCAGGGTTTGTCCTACATGAGGGCACATTGAAGGTGTGCAGTGGAGTGAGGTATCTCAATCTAGGAGACATCCACATGGGTGGTAAAGGAGAAAAGGGGAAATGGTATATAAGCTCGCTGTTCTGCATGCCCAAAGGCAAATTAACCAACGGTTACATGTCAACGCAAAAACTGATTTCCACTCGGCATATGACACAAATATTTCCTGGTGCAGAACTTTCCCTTTTGTCAGTCATCCAATGTCCAAACCTTCCATTTAATCTCAACGCTGTTTTTGGCACACTGCTGCCTCCAGCCGCTGACAACACAGCTGTACATTTACACGGACCTTGACATCTGTCTCCATAGGGAAGCACTATAGACTGCTTATGTGTGTATCAACACCATAACTGGGCTAAGTTTCAAGATACTACTGGTGAAGCTGTGTTCAGTATGTTCCTGTGGGCAAACGCTGTAATAGTGTCAAAATGTAGAGGTCAACGACAACACTCTTGTTAATCCTATGAGGAGAATTTTCATTCTGTATTTCTGGATGCAAGACCAGATTGCCAAACCTGGTGCTTGTATCTGTTGGAACACACCAAGTGGTCAATGTTGTGCTGTACATTTTTTCCTTTACTCTTGTGGTGAGCTCTTTTTTCCAAGGACATTTAGCCTAATCCTCTTCAGCTGCCTTCATTCAGAGTTGCTAAAAGACCGCCCGTCACCGACTCTGTCGGTGAAACTGCGAGACTGTTTTTCATAAAACATAAATATCTGTTAAGAGTCTGGGTATGATACACCCTTATGAAATGATGAGTTATTGTCGCTTGCGCCCCACGCCGCACTGTGAGAAGTTGTTGCCACAGATACGACTCCTGTTACATTCTGCGACCAAATGAAAGCAGTTGTGCAGCGCAGTCCTCATGAGAAAAACTCACCAGCTCCGCTTTCACAATAGCACTTTTTCCACAGCCTTTCAAAATACAAAGCATGCGTTGCAATTTAATCCCTCCCTCTTAATAAAACAAGCATTTAAGTTGTTTCTTACAAATGGATATGAAGTGTTGTGAGATTCAGAAAGCAAAAGCAGAACAGATGAAATGTCACATCTTCATGGAACCTTTTTTACTGAATCGTATAAAATGTTGACACAGAAAATAGATTTTAAAGGTTTGGCTAATGCATGTGTATAGCAACTGGATGGACACAAGATTTGAGTTGTGTGTTGAAATGTAGAAATATATTTTCAATATTAATGTGAAAAAACATTTGTGGCAAAAACAGAGATCCTTGTTTTCCATGGAAAAGTTCCAGTCTTTACACGTCGACTGTTTTGCCGTCATTTTTCATCTTGAAAATGTTAAATATACACATCTATCGGAGCAAGCGCTTCCATGTCAAAATAAGCAAATTATGTGGCATCAGCATCTTTTGGGATTTGGACGGCTTTATTCCTTTGTGCTCCCTTCTGTCGGCGTGCTTTCGCTCCTGAATGGGAGCTGCAGAGAGCCGGGTACAACACTGCTGGGTATTCTACCAGATGGATACTTGGTATGACTCAGGGCTAGGTTTCAGCCAAGGCCCGAATGTGTGTGTTGGACTGCACATTGCATATCTGGAGACCACACAGGTTCCATAAGCACGTCTAAATCTCTCTGCTGCCCTCTATCTTTGTCTGAACACGTCCCTCCGGGGTCAGGGTCGTAAGTTCAATAACAGCGGGGAACCTGTGCTGAGACGAACACATGCCGCTGAGCTGATGATTATCCTTCAAAGTCTCTTCGCCCCTACTAAGAAAACTATGATTAATTGCACTTTACTTTAAAAACAACAAATTAGTAAAAATGAAACTTCTGTCTTCAGTAGGATGTGTATAGTCTTAATAAATAACACTGTTCCCAAACCTCTACACCTTTTGCTTTAGCCTTCAATTTGCATGCAGGTGAAAGAAAATACGCAGCGATCAAAATATTCTAGCCAACCTATTCATCCAGAAACCGTGTTTTCCATTACTGCTCCTTAACCGGTCAGTTGGCCATCAACAGCATGTGGTCCTGACTTGCCGCCTCTCTCGTATTATCTCAATAGTGTTTAGCAACTGTGGGAGAAGAAACTCAGCAGTGTGTGAAATGGGCCCCCAGCCAGCGATTGCGCACCAACAACAGTGATCCCCCGGTCCGTCGTATTCCTGCGCAAATACACAGACAAACATGATTTCATTACCTGTGGAGCTCGGTGGCTGGGCGGAGAGGGAAAGGGAGGAAGGCACAAGTGATCTCACTCAATGTGCTGAAGCCTCACCGTTATAAATGAGTTTGTCATACCACCATGGTTGGCCATAAATGACCTCACCAGACGTGCTGCTGTAATAAACTAAACTAATAAGAATGTGCAGGAAGAAAAACACCGCCCGCAGTGAGCATGGCTACTAAGAAGCGAGAGCCGGCTGCTGAAAACATAAATCTCGCCCTGATAAATCTCAATGGATGGATGTCACTTGACATGTGTGGAGGGTTGAGGTGTAAGGCGGGAGCAGCTATGTGGTAAAAGGGGACACGCACCCTGGACATCCGCAGTTGTGGAGGAAAAGCCGCCTCTACTGTGAACAGAGACTTCCATATGTACTTGTACCTTCTGTGGCCCTTTAACCTAGAACAGATGTCATCAATAAATGCCCATGACCCGTGGAGGCATTCCAGCGTGTGATCGAGGCCTTTTTTTCTTCTTCTTGTAGCATGCTAGACGGGCTTTGTCTAGCTGGTCAACACCTGACTAAACTGCAAGGTTTACAATATGGACGTGTAAAGCCTCTTTCGGTGTATTCACGGGCATAGGTGTTCGAGAAACAGTAATGCCTAAAAAAGTAATTGGGTAAAGTAACAGCTTAGCTTACACACACTGCCAGCTCCCGCGGGAGCAGTGTGAGAACCGCTACAATCTGCCTCCTGTTACAAGGTCTGCTCCTCAGTTATGACCTATCGCCTTGCCATTCGAATCCTTCCACAAGTATCTGTAAGGAGAGCTTTACATGTCCTTCTGTGCTTTATTGCGACACGTCTTTAGTTTTCCACTGACTTTGAAAAATGGGACGGAAATTAAATGTTATTTCAATGCTAGCATGTTTGAGTCAATTGTTCTTTTGTCATAATATGCTGCTTTCATGTTCCACTGTGGCACAAAGTCACTTGGGGACGTTTTAGAATCCTCATTTTACAAACGCAACCTGTGAGGAGACGTGTGCTACAGCAGAGCAGTTTGCTTTCACTGTAATAATTAGTCATGAGATTCAGGAGTAATGGTAGCTTGGGAACTAGCAGCTAGCTGCATACATGACACAGAGACTGAAGGCTGGACTGTGATGCTCTGATAACCATCACAAATACATTTTAAAGGGACACGAACATCCACATTAAGTGACTTCCACTCCTCTCTTTCTAAGGCAAGTCTAAGGGTGGTCTCTCTCTCTCTCGCTCTCTCTTTCACCCCCCGTCCGGCCATGCGTGGAGGTTAAAGACATGTTCACATGGTATCATACAGTATCCAGGTCAAACAAGTATGATAATCTGTTCAATATGTAAAATGTTTATTTTGTGGAGGGACCTCAAATAAACTGAACCAATATTTACAGAGAATGGCGGCCAAATATTCTGCCTTTTTCCCAGCCATTACCACTCGCTCATTTATCTTCTGTTCTCCTGAGCAAAATGTCAACAAGTCTAATGCGTCTGAAGCCTCGGGAACACGATGCTATTTAACATATGTGTGTTGGGTTTGGGATGTTCGTCTATTCATCAACCAACAAACACAATATCTATAACTACTGTATGTTTACTAGAACAATATCAAAATATTGTGTATTACTTACTATATTGATGGAAATTAACAAATGCTTAAAATGATTTAGGTTGATTTGGTTTGCAACAACCACTGATAACGAAAGCTGTTGGAACCCTATTACTTTAATAATGAGACAATTACAGTACAGTGTGATCCACAATCACGTTTAATATAATTCCCTTAATTACTTATGGTCATAATAATAATAATAATAATAATAAATTAAATTAAATGTCCACTCTACTGAAGTTCCCCCAATCTAACTTTCAATAGCTACAACTTCATTAAAAGAGAGGAATCCTGTGAAGACGCTTGACATGTTTGGTCACTCAGAACGTTGCATGCAAGAGGAGGAAACCTTGGTGGTCCATCGTTGGTCACTATTAAAGCTGCATTATTTTTCTTCCTCTTGACCCTTGGAAATGTCTACAACGCCAAGATGCCCTCTCTTAGAAATAGCAGCTGTGTGTAGTTACATAACAGGAAACAGCTGTCAGAGGCAATCCCAGTGTCTGGCTCTTTAGGTCCGGGTCTGGACTCCTGTACAGGTTGTGCTGTTTGTTTGGAGAACGTGTTCGGTTCTAGAGGCGTCCCGGAGTCAATGGACCGGAGGAAGTCTCGGCTTCACAGAGAGATGCCTGTCTGAGTGTCAGATGGCTTGCTGGATGAGCCATCCATCCTATTTATTTCTTCCTTCCATTTCTGCTTTCTCCCAAAGAGAACGAGGCAACTGTTGATATCTGAGTTAAACTCACAGGTTCTCAGAGCTGCCATGTTCATTCTTCCACACTGACTCAGTACAGGAGTCCAAATCAATACTTTGACGGTATGGATTGAATGACTGTGGAATGTGTAAGAGGTTCCTCTTTGTGACAAACTCACAGAGAATCATCATCCCACTCTGCTGTTCCCCTCAGCTCTATTTAGCATCATCCAGCTCATTGTTTTGGTTCTACGGACACAACATTACGTTTATGGTTCAGTCTCACCACTTTCACCAGTGTCGCTTACAGATGCAGCAGGAAGCTGTTTTCAGCAAAAACCTGCAAGGGCCCACTGGACGCTCCCTGCACAGAACCAGTAAACACAGTTAGGAGCTGGTTGGTGAACAGCCTTTGGCAGCTAGAGTCAGACATTGCGGCCAAAAAAATAACTCATGCAGCTTTTCAGCTTACATGGAGAGGTATGTAGGTATACATGCTACCTTTTGACTATAACTAACTGCCAACCATCATTTTTGTTATATTAATAAATAAAAATAATCCTCACAATGAGATCAAAAGCTGCCAACCTGTATTCACTTACATTACAGGGAACCAAGAGGAGTAGAGAGGTAAAATAAGCTGGTGATTAATCACCTTGTGTGGGTAGAAAGATAACTCCAAACACCATTAAGACTTTTATCCAGGTAGCTAGCTTTTAAAACAAGTCCTACTGTTAAAGATGCTATATAAGATTGGGATTATTTAGATTTCTCAATGTCTCTCAACATGGCGACGTTGCTAACAATGCAAACAACACAGAGGGAGAGCATCTTCATTCTTTGCTCAGGTAGAGATTACTCCAACATATCTTTACATAGGAAACAGCCATTTAATGATATAGTAATGCTCTGGATCCAGCATAATGCACCTTTAAATGTAACTCTTAGCGTTGTCCCTATAAATTCTACCCAGTACCAACATTTAATGGGAAATATGTTATGTCCTAAAATTCCCATTTTAACCATGAGAGCAGAAAAGAAAACTGCTCCACAATTCCCTATTGTAATAAACTCTCTTTTTTTTGTATGAATTTATTATATTTGTATGACCTTTCAAATTCCTCTTTGTGGTGAACCATTTGTTTTTGAGCAGTTTGATCAAAATACACTTTCTATTGTTAACACATACTCTTACATCAGAATAAGGATGTAAAAGACTATAGAAGAAAAGCTGTTAAGCTCAATCTAACAACCACATTTATGTAGTTTCATGCTATACATTTAAAAGAAATGCTACGCACAAATAACACGCAACCAATCTGTCTGTTTTTGTAAGATTATCTGTCCCTATAGGTGGACCTCAAAGAAAGTCCACTAAACCCAAGAGGCCTCCCTTGCATGTGATGGAGAATTCCTAATGAGAGCTGAAAATTAAACCGTTGTGTAATCGGACACTGTACTGTACACAATAAAGATCCTCCACCTCGTTTTCCCCTGAACAGCTTCAGCACCTGATCAAAAGTTTGCTGAAGGTCATAAAAATTCCTCACCTTCAGTTAAATTTATGGCAGTACTCATTAGTTGAAATAAAACAGATTAATGCAAGTGCAATTAAATGTGACCTATAGGTTTAATAATGAAGTGGAGTCTACTTAAGCATGTCTTTTCCATTCTCCCGAGCCGTCCTGGTCTCCACATAAAAAGTGGTGAGGGAGACTGCTGAGGACATTTTCACTGCTCTGGGATCTGTTTGCAACCTTATAACACAGCAGCTTAGAACAAAACTAATCCTAGCATCATACTTTTGAACATATACTATATATTTATTTTGCAAATTCACACTAAAGTTCTCCTATCAACGCACTGGAGTGTAATTCTTCGTTTTAAATGTTCAGCCCCGAGGCCTTAAGTGTCAGTGTGAGATTTTTCTGTTGATCTCGAGTGTTAGTCCACATCATGCCGTCCCACAGGGATGGGGTATTAGTTGAGAGTAAAGGAAGCCACTACCTCATTATGCTGCTAATTTTAGGCACCAGGAAAAGATGTTTAGAAACTTTTGGCCCCGATTCCAAGTGCTGGAGTGGTACCCGCTCTGCTCGCTGTTCCCAAGGGTGAAGCAGGGGTGATTTTGGTCCATGAGCAAGCTCAAAGAAACAATTTACAACATATACAGTGGAACTTCAAAAGTGTCTTATCAGGGTCAGGCATCAAACATGAATGATTCCATATGAAATAGCAACTTTCTGTTTACCGTAATTAGGAGAATATTTTTCCATTAGGGAAGTGAAAATAAATTAGTATGGCTTTGGTTGGGAAGCTGACATGTAACTAAGCCAGATATTTTTTTCTCTCCTCAGTAAATTTCAGGTGGTGGATAAGGCAAACTGAACCTTAGGAAACCTTAGGTATTGTGATACTTTAGTTTGTCAGAAAGCGGCATTCATTTATTTTTTGACCCCTTGGAATCACCACAATATTGACAAATAATCACATGAAGTTGATATGCTGAACAGTTGCTGAGTTGCACGTCCAGCAGTAACATTCATTCACTCACCCTTTGGCTCTGTTTGGATCTCCCTCTACTTATACGTAAAAGATCCGTCCCTTCAGCTGCTACACGCTGCACTATCATCATCAGGTAGTCACTAACTTTGTCTGTCTGCACTAGTTTGGAGCTGGGCAGGTATAATACAACTGCTTTTGGTCACAGAAAATATATGCTGTCTGCTGCAGCTAACAACTCTGATGAGAGCAGTGAAACTGAAGCAAAACCGTAAAGTTGTGGGCTGTAAAATCAAAACAAGGTGCTGAAAGATGCTAAAAGGCTGTGTGGAACTGAGGAACTGCAGAATAAGGTATGAGTCCTTATGTTTTCCACATTCTCCTTTGATCCATTGTTAATACAAAGATATTGATTAGAGCAGCTTGAAATGTATCTCAATGGATTATATATATGTTATTAAATATTAACCATCCAACTGCATATATCTAGTAAAATTTACTTTTTCTTATCTGTAAAAAAATTATCAAATGCATCTAAAAAGATCTCAGGCTTTACTCAGTCGTCTATTTATAGAGTGTTACAGGGGAATAAAAACTTGAAAAGCATGTTGAGTGGCAGAACTCTCTTAAATCCTGGCGTCGGCTCAGTGTTGACCATAAACCTGGCAGGAGCTGTGGGGAGGGACGGGGAGGTAAACCTACAAACGCATAGTAAACATGATGGCTGATTAATTGCAGATGAAACAAATGACACTCGGACGGGGACATGTTCTCAAGGGGCACAGCTGACTAGAGGGATGTGGCGCCGGGCCTCCCATAAAAGTCTGTGATGTTATTAAGACTCTGTAGTTACTGTAATATGTTCACCGGCAGAGGACATCATGCAGGTTGGCATTTCCCTACATATAAAACACTATGGGGAAAAAAGAACTATGAACTCTTAAGACAATGCTTCAACAATGAGGTATGAAAAAGCTCTGAAATATTGTGACACAAATTGCTATCTCTGCCAAATCATGTGGACTAACATTTTTCAGAAAACATCAGAAAGCATGCAGAAAAGCATCGTGTAAATACACAACTTGGCTTTATCTGGTACTTTCCTGGGCTGGTGAAAAGAAAAGTGTTTGTTTTTCTACCGAAACATCCATTTACAGCACTGTACATCAGCGTACAGTGCTGGCCCAGTCGCGTCAGACCACCCACCCACACTGTGTCGAAACAGTCAAGAAGCGGTCATTAAAGCGTTTCCCCAGGTCACTCAAATCAGACTTGTTAAAGCTGTGAAGTGGAGGACAGACTCTGCTGCTATAGGCGTCCAACCTGGCCTGAGTCATACTGTTCGTTTGCTTCATTTAAAGGCATCCTTGTGTCTGAACTACATGTCTAGAAATGATGGCGTATGAACCGTTCATGTGTGCCACGTGTCCTGCTCAGATTCTCTTGTTTGGTTTGGTTGCCACATATTTTTGTCACAACATATAAATGCTAATTATCTAAAACAGGTTTCTCAATACTGTTGGCAAGTTTATTTACTCTTAACTGGCATGACTCACAATTTATTTTCGCTTTTTCAGGAGGAGCACAAAGCCTTAAACAACATTAGTAGTGTTAACTTGTCGACAGTATCATTCATTTGGTTATTTTATACCTAATATTATTTTCTCCAGCTTGCAATTCCTGTTTTAATCCTTAGGGATCACTTTTCTTTTAAATGTTCTTCCAGTCACACTGTAAACAACACAGAAAGAGACTATGGCTACAATCAGCTTTTCCTCCATTTTGCAATCACATGAACAGTAACGGAGGCTTTATTGCAAAATACATGTTGAATATACCACGTGACACTGCATTAAGTTGAACTCTGCTCAGCTTCCTATTGTCGCCGTATCACTGAGATCTCTGCTGTGTGTTGCTGCTTATCTCCCCGAGACTAGACGGGCCAAAGCTACTGGTTGCTTTGTCTTATGCGGTCTCTGCAGTTATGAAGACATTGGCCAATTCCTTCGACTGACATGATCTCTGGAAACACCTCATGTGTCCATATTGTGGTCTATCTGCTGGGAAACATAAAAGGAAATCAAATGTAAAAGTAACACAACACTGCCTTCATTAAGATTGCATAAAGGACTACGATAACAAAACAGCCGCCAGAGTCAGACTGTGGATATTCACAGCTTCAGCCATGGCTGCCATCACGCTCCCATTGAAAGCCTACCCTGACACATAGAGGAATGCTGCTCCTGTTTTGGTTTTGAGCACGCTGAATAGACGTCATGTTGAGCTGATTTTCGCACAGATAGCGCGACAATGTTTGCATACTTGAGGAAGTGCGTGAGAAGATTAGTTAATTGACATGAAAGCAGGTAGGGCAGGGGCCACTGCGTCTTTCTCTGCACGGGCAGCAGCCTGCACAGGTGAAGCGGAGTTCATGACGTCAGCTCCTCAGCTCGTCTCACAATAATGAGGAGTTCACATGACACAAAGCTCAGCGCTCGCATACTGCAGATATCTGAAAGCCATGACCTCAGCCATGCATGGAAGGGACATTTAGAATATGATACTTTGGCTAATGAAAATGTAGTGTGTTGTGAGGGGAAGGGCTTCATTTGAAGGATACAAGTTTAAAGGGAAGTCAAAAGCGTAAGTGGGTAACCAAAGCAAAGTGTGTTACCAAATCATAGCCTTGCTGCTTCTGTTTTAAAGCCAATGGCTTTAGGATGATGGATGAGCTACACAGTCATAGGCTTTTTTCACTGTACTGTCAGAGGAATTTCTCTCTGGCAGTAGCAAAGTCCATAAATAGGTGCCAGTTTGAGACTGGTTTCTCCCTACGCGGTGAAGTGTGGGTGGCTTTCTGGAACTATAGTGTAGGAGCACAAAAAAGGCCATGAGGAATATCTCGTGCGGCTACATTTTTGGTTTTCTTTCCTCTTGCTTTCATTCTCTCGCACTTTGCACATTCTGTGTGATAATTTTCAATTGGATGCACAACAAACACGTGGAGGATATCCCTTGTCCCTTCAGTGTTGTTTAACCAAAGCAGGCAGGCTGACAAGAGCACTGGCGGATGGTTTCTCTGGTTGCCGCTCTGTCTTTGATTGTTGTGTATGTGAACATGCATTCCTAGAGGGATTCCATTGAGTCTCATTACCCTGTGGTGAGTAGATCTGAAATGTAGTCGACTTCTTGCGAATGTTAACGTTTAAAAGTAATCTATCGAGAAATTGAAGAAAATCCGCCAGAACCACAGTCAAATAGCTGTTAATACTTTTTGTTTTGTTTTATGAAATCATGGAGCTTTAACACTGGGTCTTTTATTCATGTTGATTTCTGTGCATAGCCTCCATTTTCTCCAAATTTAGGAAATATTGGAGACATTCAGGAGGTACTGGTGTATTGGATATGCAAATGATAGGTTCAGTCTTTGGCATTTTAAATTATTAATAAAATAAATGCATGCATACTCTGAACTCCTTTTCATTGCAGACCACTGGCACCGTAATAAAATTGTATCGTAGCGTTCTGTTAATGTTGAAGGAAGGGGTGGAGCCGCTTGTTTTTAGATGCTGTTACAATACTGTGAAAACATTTGCATTGCGCAAACTGAAAAGATGGCATGCCAACAGTCTGTGTCCCCGTCTGGATTCAGAGTTCTAGTTAATCCACTGTTGCACACAAACTGTTCACAATTTTTGAAAGACACTTTATTTTACTCAACACTGAATTTTGAAGTTTTTTACAAGACGGGGGGTGGTATTAAATGCAGTTGTGCCATGTATAAGATTTACAAAACATTGTGCTTCTTTCTCTTCTCTCCATTCTGTCATTTCTACTGTGGCTGTCCTTACACGGAAACACTGTGTCAATATTTTGAGAACATGTCACAAACTGACAACTAATAAAACATCATCAGGGTTGCCAAACTTCAACCGAATTTCCCCAACTAATCCGATCGCCATCAAAGCTGCATTAGTTTACTAAAAGCGATGATTTATGGAGAGCTCTGGATGAATTCCATGGAGTTTGCATCACTATGCAGGTGATTGTTCTGCCAAGACACTCACAACCCGGGCTTCTGTGCAGGAGTCCGCCTGCAATATGGGCCAAAGATAACGTGAGATGTTTTCCCCTCCTACTTCAGCAGAAGGTGAGAACCCAAGCTACCAGCATTACTCTGGTGTTTGTAAGCACAGTTCTTCAGGAGAGATACCAGGTCTGTTGAAGCTGAGGGCTGTTATAAATTACCTGCTGATGGAACTGATAACCCCTGTCATAACAGCTCTTATACTGGCATGGGCACTGCCCATGTTCCCCTGGAAAGCTTTGCCACATTTGATTAAATCGTGATCTGGATGTGGTTGACTTAGGGCAAAAGGCTGCAGTCACATAGGACGAATATCAGTACGCTCATGCACAACTGTTGCTATCGGGTGTCTTTACCACCGGTGATCACAAAGGAGAAGCTATGCACCGATGTGAACTTTCAAACCACGTTTGAAAGATGGTAATAGTTATCTGTCTACTTAGCAGTTTTTCAGACCCCACTAACAATTTCCTGGGTCAAAGCACAGTCTGCTTACACTCCTTTAATCGAGACCTGCTTACTGAACTGATTAGAGTAGAAGGTATCGTTTAAGGATTAATTACTTTGTTTATCATGCACGCAACCTGAAAGCATTGTAAACCACCGTGTCCAAACACATTAAAGGCTAGGTTGTACTGCGCCAAACACTTTCAAAATTCTAACTTTCTTTTAAATAGCCAGACATTTAACCACGTAATAAGTCCCCTTTATCGGGCCTCAGAAAATGCTTTGAGGATAAAGCTCTGTAGATAATAATTAAGATGATACAGTCAGTCAGAGCTTGTAGTGGGCAACTTCATGTTTAATTGCTTAAATCAACATGATAAGATGCTCTTTAAACGTCTGCGTGGATCTGACAAAGCCTGCTGACATTGTGAACAGGCACTCACTGTTTACTTATTCAAGCCCTCCATTACAAAGATCCAATCAGCTACAAGCATCGAGATGGAGAACAATGTGAGTGCACGTAGGCTTTGTTTGATATCTGCCAAAAACAGAAATACATGTTGTGTATTAAATCAGATCATCTCCAGCATAGTTTTCTGCGTGGGAGGCAAAAAAGAAAAAGCAATTCTCCACCAAAAAAGAAGGATGGAATCGCAGCTAAAGCAGTCGTATCCTTCCACTCGTACTCATCAGACTAGACTGCTCAGCACAAACACAATCTCATAATCATTACCATTACAGATGAAAGGCAAGGCCCAATTAGAGTGGCTCCAATTGTTGCAATTAAACAAGTGTGGTTGAATGATAATATCTTTTCCCCCCAGAAATAAAAAGAAAAAGGACGGCAGCATTGAATAATCATACAATCAAAAACAATCAAGCCGGACTTTGAAGTCGTTGCACTACCAAATCTTAGAAATACATCTGGTGTAGAAATGGTGTTTTGGGCTCAGCCGACAGGCGCCGTTGGACCACTGCGTCACGGGCCACGGGGTCGGACTTACTTATTCCAGTACGGTAGGGCTGCTTTTGGGTTGCCGAGGACACTGGCGTGTGTTCCCACCCACAGAGCGGTGCAGCAGACCGCCAGAGAGCACAGCCCTTTCACAGCCCTCCAAGACTCGTCCCATGATCCCATCCCTGCATCAAAACCAGCTGAGTGCGAGTGCGGCGCGGTAATCACTCGTGCTCGCACATAATTTGTAGCCGACTGCTACTCTTGCAACCCAGTTGATCGTTGAGTAAATAAACATGATATGAACGGAACAAAACTGCACTGCTTCACTCCAAGATTTAGTCTGGGCTTTACATTCAACCTGCCATTTTGAGGTCTTTGGATTTGATGTGAAGTCCTTCGACCGTTTGCATTGTGTATCAAACGCAGACTGTCCATTTCACAGCTGATGACCTGCTCACAGGACAGTTTTCCAGCTGGGCTGAGATCCAGTGTAGTTCCCCTTCACCCAGTGGACTTCAGGAGCACTCAAGCATGCCAAACAGAATACACCCTGATTGCTCCAGACTGGGACAGCAGATATTTCTTCAGTTGTTAGACATTACTGGAGCAAACAAACATGGCAACCAATTTACTATCTTAAAATCTGCTCAGAATGCTGAGGTGGACCCATCTCAAAAGGACTAATTATCATTATGATGGTGTGCAGCTGCAGGAAATGATAGAGTGGACATTTCGTGTGCAGGTCTGGTGAGGATATCTATCTTTTGGGGACTTTCTGGCTCTGCCACATGGGGAAAACCAATTTGTTTTGTATGTGTTCTTTTATTCCAAATGTCTTTAATGGGGCTCTTATTTGGTCCTAGCGGCTGCTGTTTATTTCTTTTTACTTTAATTCCTGGACAACCTGTACTGTCAGCTTTGTAGCTTCAGCATAAATGAAGACACAATGAATTGAGTGTAAATAAGAATTAATGAAACTAACTTAACGTCTCCTCAATCACCCACTTTGGACAAGTTGCTTCATCCACTATCTTTAACTCTGAATAGCTGGCTTCAGTACATGAAACACAGCTGCTTGCCATAAACAAAGGGGCATTAAAAGACAGTTAGGAGCTTTTGAAACAACTCTGATCACAGAAAAAAAGTGAGATTAAATGTCCGATTAAGGACGACCAGAAGTTGAAGTTTATTATTCCAAAGGTTGAGTGGGTCTAATCATAGGCTCCAGTACTTAGGGATTTGCTGCTGCTACTGGGCTAAGCAGTCATTTTCGCAGTGTTTACATAAACTACCCAGTTTACTTTCGTACCAACATGTGGCTGACAGAGGTTTAATATCGCAGTCAGCATAATTGTTAAAGTTATTTAAAAGATGTGTTTATTTTCACGAATGCCATATCAAAAGCTGCAGAAATGGTGATGGTTTAAATCGGGTTCAAATGGACAGAAACAAAAGGAAGAGTAAAACATGGAGGCTGTTAAGATTTGAACCTGCCAGATAGTTATAAGAATCAGCATTCTACTCCTGTAAATACTAAAACCATCCCTAGTGATTTAAAAAAAAATAATAATTATTAAATGTTTTACTGTCACGGTTCCACCCTCAATGTGTGTGTGTTTTTCTTTGTTGCCTTAAGAATAATACTGTGTGCCTGGTTAGTTGTCTCCATCTCTCTTGTTATAGTTTACAGCTTTCCATGGGAGAAGTTTCACACCTGAGGGGAATGTCACTGAGAACACACCTGTGGAGGATCCTCATTAGTAGCTTATAGAGGTTGTGAGCTGGCAGCACGCTGCTACCAGAACGTCTGCGTAGTGTATATATAGAAAACATTCTATATTTATATATATACATAAACAAATATACAGTATATACACATATATACACGTATACACATACACACATATACAGTATATAGTATATGTGGCTCAGTGGTTATCAAGTCTGTCTTTCAATCAGGGGGTCAGTGGTTCAATCCCCGCCTCAGCCAGTCCATGTCATTGTGTCCTTGAGCAAGATACTTAACCCTCATTGCTCACTGTTGCTGTGTCTACGGTCTACTGTATAGCATGTAAGTCGCTTTGGATAAAAGCGTCAGCTAAATGAAACATAAATGTAATATATACATATTATATTCAATGCATGTATACAGGTATAAGCATGCTGAGTTGCTTGTGTTAGACCATTAGTCTAGTTTTGAGTTTTGTGTAATTTCAGCCTCTACATTGTTTGAGTTTTCTGCAACTTCTGTTGTTTGAGTCCTCAGTTTCTTTTGTTTTGTATTTGTCAGCTCCTGAGTAGAGCGTTTCCTCTCACAATCTTCTGTGTCGGAATCTGCATTTTGGTCCCTCCCACATGCAATTTCACATTATAGACTGGGAAAGCAGTAGTAGTAGTAATTGAACTGCAACTTTCTGATGCAATGTCCTGACTGGCTTCCAAAGAACTTTAACAGCCTTCAATGCAAACAGAAACGAAAGGACAGTGCTTTGTCTTCATCACGGCCAAAAGGGGCTTGTGGTCTATGACATACAAATGATAGCAGTGGAGTGTTCACCAACACACACTTTACATTAGGCTTGGAGAAGTTGTACTTCTCCTTCCAGTGCTTCTTTGGGGGTATAGTCTGTCACATATTACGAGCTTTGACAGAAGTGTGAAGGAAATACATGAAATTGCCTGAGGGGTAACCATGGACGACTTAACCACAAACAGACCGTGCCAGACTTCTCACAACAGGTATTTTTGTAGCACAAGTGAGAGGTGAAAGTTTAGCTTAAGTTACTTCAAATGAGAAAATGCTGTCGCAGGCCTTTCATGGCCTTTCATGTCCTCGACTCGGTGCTGGGCGACTGTGTCGCCCAGCACCGCGGAGGTGATAGCCGTGAAAAACTGTTTTGATGATGAAGTCACTATGTCCTAATCTGTTTGCGCTTTTTTCCTACGAATTGCTCTAGGCCACTTCTCATACATCCTGTCAGTAACGCAATTCAATATGCAAACATGTTCATACAACGGCTGTGTAATATTTACAGAGGCTGTTTTCCAAGTCAAACAACGATGTTAACGTCGCACACCTCGTCTCTGAGAGTAACGTTGAGTGAGCAATCTGAAATAAAAATTTAAAAATTTAATACAATTATTAAATATTTGTGAATTTTCTGAATAAGGTCAAAATCCAATATGGCAACTAACATATTATCAAAGTTTATGACTGAAACGTACCAACACGTTTTAACTATTAGCCAATGCTATTTCATTTAATTGCTCAAATCAGTGGTCGCTAAAATTTTACTGACTGGCAAATTGCATTGCTCAAAAAAGATTGTGGAGTAGTAGGCTCTCCAATTAACGGTGTATGTGTGTTGCATTAAAAGGTGTGTGTGTTATTATATAGTACAGAAGCTAGTAATTTGTTCCAAATAATGCTACTCCTGATTTTGTTGTGCTAGTTTTGCACACATTACCACTGTTAGCAGTGGTAAATTTGGGATTTGCGGTTGCGGTTGGTATTCTTTAAAAACAGGTCACAATCATATGTTTCATCTTTGAAAATTTCTGAATAATTTCCTTATTAAACAGCTCGTCACTGTAGTTTTTTAGCAATTGTTACTAAAGCATTAGTACACAATGCATTTGTGCGGAACGTTTTTCATGTGCAGATTTGGTGTGTGTGAGTATTTATAGCCATGTAAGAATAACGTTGGGCTACTTGACAGGATGATTCATTGTCTGTCTTGGTGTTTTTATAGGATGTGTTGGCTGTAAAAGAAATATATTCTTGAAACAATTTATCAATTATATAAAATGTGTTAAATTTCTTGTTGATCGATGAATTTAATAAATGTTCAATGACAGCATGCCTCTTTTTTTTGCTAAAATACTGCTAAAATCATTAATAGTTAAATTATCATTTAACATGGTTAGTATGTACATCAGCAAAGGATTTACCATAGACACGTGGGATTCAGCTTCCATGCTCTGCATGCAGCAGTTAAGTTGATCAACAACCAATCATCCAGAAACTGATTATTACTCCTTTAACAGTGAACTGTGTTCAACCTGGCAACACTCTAAAAGCTGTCAGCACCGCCGGCATTGCCACAGACAGAGCTGAGCCTCTGACTCACGCAGCTTCACATTGACTCTTAGTATTTTTAGAGTTAGATTTAAAGTGTCATTACATCACATCTATGGTTTTCTTAAAAGTATGCTATCTTATAGGCAAAGTTCAATGAAATAACCTTTGGTAAAACATTCCTACAGTGTACTAACGCCGAACAGTTTCCTGCTACACGTATGCAGAAAAGATTTCCTTTGATTGTTTTTGTATTTTCCATTATTCCTAACTCACTTTTCGGTGGCATGGTACTTCCTTCCTGACCCCGAGCAAAGTGTTTCTGTGTACCTTTTTGCATGTCTTCGGGCTTATTTCTGAATATGGCCCTCTTCAGTGCAGAAAATTGCATTACAGTCATGGCAGGAAAACATTCGAAAGCCGACTCAGTTTACCGCTTTTGTTGCAGGAAGGTAACCTAATCTTCCACTCTTAATGAGGACATATTTCATGGCAAATGCATGATCACTTAAACAGTTCACCTCACCTTATTCAAATCACATTTTTCCTGATTGGTACAAGCGATACCCACACATTTCAAACGCACAGAAATGTTTGAAGGCCAAAGGCTTAACATGATATACGGTATAAGGGGAAATAATAAGAGTGTGGTGTAGCTGACATACTGAGACCATTTTCACATGTGAGGTTTGCTTCAGAGCTCTGCCCTGGACTGAGCTGTGCAGTAAGAAATCTTTCTACTTGGCTCAGTTCCATTTTTGCATGTCCTTCTCCCATGCTAACAAGGGGCAGCGTTTGCTAAATGTAGCCCATCACTTGTGTCTGGAGAGGAAGAAAAGCATATACACCCAGAGTGCATCATGGTCTGGTGTTCATTTGATGCATTTTGAACACGGGCAGCCCACCTGGTTGTGATTTCGCAGCTTGAACGCTGGTCAGAGTTCTCTTGTTTTATTGGGAATCTTGTTCATGTGTCCCCTACCCGATCTGCGCTGATCTCTGACAGCTCCCGTGGGGCTTATGGGTACATCCAGGACCCTCCGAGGACGCGGATGTTACTCGCTAAGATGACACTCATGAAGTTGTCTGAAAGCGTGGGTTGTGTTTGCATAGGCATGCCATTCAGTCCCTCGCGGTTACACATAGCAGGAAGGGGGTGTTGTCTCGTCATTGAACTGTGAAAAGCTGTTTGAGTATGATTCTTGAGCCAGGAGCATAAAGACATGCTGGCGTGTCAGCATGTTTACATGGTTTCATACAGGCTGTGCACAGAGCTGCTTTCTATGTGCCAGGTACACAGGATCAGAATTAGTCACCAAATGGGAACGTCTACATCATCTATGTCAACATTTTCTTAAAAATATAATTGTTTAGTTTGGTTCTTTGTCATAAAAAGCTAGATGTTTTCATTAGAGTTGGACAGTTGGTTTCTATACGTTGATCTGAAATGTACTTCAACGTTATGTATATATTAATTCACAACAAACCACCAGTAGTAAAGACATGGCAGAGCCATAAACTACAACATATTTTCAGTGAAGTTCTTTTCAGGTACTGTATGTGAAGAGTATCAGAGCGTAGATGATAAACTCTTCAAAGTTTTTGCTACAGTGTTATGAACCCCTACAAAGGAAAACTCAAATGAAAGTGGGCACAGATTTTAAGAGCACAGAAACCTGGATCTCCCGTTGGTCCTTCAATGTGCCGCTGTAACTAAAACGGCCGAGCACAAGTAATAAATGGTCTGCAGACATATTGAAAATGACACAGCATTTTAGATAAGGCCCATAAGTCCCATGTGATTACGTCGGCTATTGAAGCTTAGATGTTTTGTGGCCTTGCAGGGGGGCAGCAATAGTGCATCTTATTCCAGACATTACAACTTGAATGAGAAAAACAGATTTTGACTTAATATAAAATGAGTTGGGTTTGTTTTGTGTTATTATTTCTTAATTTACTGGGTTTCATACAAAAGTTATCAAATTTGAAATTGCTGTTAATCTTTGTAAAGGGGAATATTAAATGCTGCATTGCTTATGTCTGTGTATTGTGCCCAACATTTGTGTTGCATCTGTTTTACACATTACAATGTAGCATGGCATTTGGCAACATATAGAATAAATCTTATATTGTATGTTATTGGAAAAAAATAAACTGCCACAAAGCCAACTGTGTGATTTATTAACCATTGCATTTCTTTTAGTAAGTCTCAGCCAATTCTGTATTTTTGCTGGGGATAAAACATACTAAATCATTTGAGTCCCCACAAAGCTCTGTCGTACAATGCTCTCTCAGGAACAGCCCAAATCCATGTGCGATGTGAAATAGTAAATAATAGCCTTGGACTTAGCTGGGATGGACGCTGACACTGGGTCGTTGCTTTGCTTCAAACATAACCTCTCTTTTCCTTGACATGGATCACTATCCTGATGTAAAGCTGGCATTCTGTTCTGATTTAGACTAATAATTTATTGCATCTGGCATCAGGGTCTGCACAACAAGACCAAAGGCGCAGCACAAGCTTTCAAAAAGAACCTGATATTTCTGCACCCTAATCAGTTTAAGATGACCCTCTTCTTTGGGGAAAAGCTCTAGTTGCGAGATCTAGCAGACAAAACATCTTTCTAGACTTACAGAGCCATTAATACAGATATAATCATAGGTCTCTTCCAGAGGATTTTGCCCTCAAGAGGGAATTCCTCTCTAGTGAGTGCCCGGCTCCCTTCAAAGCCAAAGTGTGACTTACAAATGACTCGCTGTGAATGAGTGACGGAGGACATGAGAGATGGCCGACATCCCCTTTGTGGAATATTAATTTTGCTCAAAGGGTTTCATGAGACGTAGGAGCACATGCATTGAACATGCCCACCACCATAGTATATTTAACCAAAACTGAACTATCAAACTTTTAAATAAATGGTAGCTTCTGAGAGTGAGAATGTGTATCAATCTTTCAAATCTCATCTTTGCTTCACAATTTCAAACATTTAGCATTTAAACTATAAATACTAGCTCTGAAGACATTTAAAAAAACAATTTCAAGTAGAAACTAAACACCTCCTGGACTGGTTTACCTTACAATATCATGGAGGCTGCAAGACTCAGCAGATCAGAATAAAGAGAGACTCGTCAGAAGGGCAAAGTGAAACATGGGCCAGCTTCCCGGCCATCAAAGCAAGTTTGGAACTGCCTTCCGAAAAACAATGGCGCAACAGCTAATGTGGCTCATTGAAACGCTCGGCTGGTCGTGAATGGCCACGGTTCCCCACGTTAAAAGACATCTCCAGAGGCCGGCTTAGTGAAGGTGAGACCGGCACTTGTACTGGCGCCTGGCCTCACCTGGCTGCATAACTTCAGGCAGGCCAAGAATCTCCTTCACACACTCCTACTGTATATGTGAGTGCTGCCAAATACACACATTTCCATTTGTTCACCAGTCTAATGGTTTGCTGCAATGCAACAGTTTCTGAAAGACTACATGTTTTGGGGGGTTGTATGTTTTTCTTAATGTTAAATCTTGCTTTCAAATTATGATAATTGTATTTAATGTAGGACAATTTTGGCCTTTATTTTAAAGTAGTTTTTCCAAACACTGACACCAAAGGCTTTTGTGTGTGTGTGTGTGTGTAGGTGTGTGTGTAGGTGTGTGTGTGTGTGTGTGTGTGTGTGTGTGTGTGTGTGTGTGTGTGTGTGTGTGTGTGTGTGTGTGTGTGTGTGTGTGATAGTATTAAGGCATCTGGGTATTGTACTTGTGCATTGGGTACCACAGGGAGTGTGCTCGCCCTGGGTAACCCACAGAGAGAGGGAGCGGTGGGCCACAGACTTTGGGCAGCTCTTGGCTGAATTATACAGCTTGGTGAGATCCACTGAGGGTGACCCCACTTGTTGAAAGAAAAACACACAAATAAGATTAGGTTTCTGTGTGCGGAGACCGGCAGAGAGCCGTCCCCAAAACACTTTAAAGTTCAGGAAATTCTGATCTCATATACAAAGTGTGTTGTCAAATTCTGGACAAAATATATATATATATATATATATAGATACAATATAATATTGTATTTTTATCTCATGATTTTTAATTAAATAATACATTTAGATGGATTATATTTCAGTATAATTACTCTTTTATAATTAGCAATATAAAACAAAATGCTTTTTCAGGCCATAATAATACAATTGTATTTTTCTATTTGTATTATTATTATTTGTTATTATTATGTTGCATAATTCTAGATGTCAAAAACCAGAGCACCCTCCCTTCACAGTATTGTATCAAAGACGCAAACATCCTCCCTAAATATTTTAATTGGTGTTTTTATATTTACCTAGCGGCAAATGGAGCATTGAAATGAAATAACGTCTTCCAGTTGAAGCCCAGAACAACCTATAATGTTGGCAATTAAGCTATTAGCTTGAAATAAGGGAAAATGTTGAGAGATGAACAAAAAAAAAGGGAAAATACTTCAAAAGAGATTATAATCTTTACAATGACCTGATGGTTAAGAACAACCACATTTGCAGTTTACTTTTCCCATAAAAAGGCATTTTATTTTATATTTATAGTTTGTATTTCAACACATTAAGAGGATGAAAGTAGAATTCACATGGGTTGAATAGTGAATGAAATTAAACCGTAAGCAGTAAGTATATAGGAACAATGAATTTCCTCCACTTAATTAACTGTTACTGTACAATCTTCACTACACAATTTCTGGTGGAGTCCAGTGCTGGGACTAAAGCAGCATCAATACTCCCACCTACTGGACTGGGCCTGTTAGTGTGCAACCCTTCAGTCTTTGTGCCCCTCTCCCAACCTCCCACCGCCCACTTCGCCTCTTCTTCCTGCTGGAGGAATGGTAAAGTGATCTGTTAGTCCCTAAGTGCTTTTTGCTGTCAGCGGTGTTGACGTGGGATGCAACAGAACCCCAGCTTAGGCCACCTTGATGGAGCAGACCTGTTGATCAACGGAGAGTGTACGTGTTCACGCCTTTCATTTATTTCTGTTTTTTGAAATTTAAAATTACATTTCTAAAGTAAAAAAAAAACATAGTTATGTTTTTCTTTTTTAAAAAGGACTACCAACTGTTACATTACTTAGTTGTATACAGTAAAAGTTGAATTCCTGTTTTGTTCCATTATTGTTTCTGGTATAAAGAATAAATGAAAATGAAAATATTCTGGCACGTATTGTAAATGTGTTTGTGTTTCCATCACGCTCCCTCCGGGAAAACAGACATATTTCAAGGCCTTTATGGAACGATGGAGCGTATGGGAAAATCCCACATCCCCCCTCAAACTGTAGGAGGAAGCCATGGACACAAACAGAGGAGAGTTGGGGACTACCTGCTGTTAAAACAGATAGCAGGGCCTGTGTGGCCGCGGCTGCAAAGGCCCCTGAACTTCGCTCCACATCAGATGTTTAAGAGTCCCAGCGAGGGCATCAGAATTCTCCTGAGAAATGAGCAACTACTTGGCCAGAACAGCCTTCGGATCCCAGCGTGGACCGCCAGCAGCGATGCAGAACCCTTTTGTTGATTGGTTAGCGGACATGCAGAACATCCTCCAGGGAGCTGATGCTTGGGTGGCTCAGGAGATTGCCAGGCAGCCACGCAATTAACCCAAATTAGCTTGTGGAGAATGACTGAGTATACAAATAATGGAGAGCATCTAATGTTGGGGGAGTTCTCGAGAGATGCACATTAGTGTGCTGCAAAAACCAAAGAGGCAAAAATAACTCATCTCACATTAAAGTTCACGAGTAAATGATGGATACAGGGACAATAAACTGTATTTTTTATAATAAAATGTATGCCAGTGCTTAGAGTGATATAGTGAGATCAGTTTGACTCTAGAAGGACGCTGTACTAAACACCTGTGGTCCTGTGAGAGGAGCTCTGAATTTGTGCGCTGTGTGGGGGCCGGGGCCAATGACTGGTCAGGGACCTGGAGAAGCACTTGTAAAAATAGATGCAAAAGCAATACCTGCCCAGTCTAAGAAGCCTCCCGTGTTGAGAGGGAAACAGATGAAGATGAATTGATCCAATAGTCTTAAGTTTCTGAAGAAAAAAAAAGGAATCTCTGCAAAACTAAATTTACAAAAGGCCATCTCACACCTGGAAGAGAAGCCTTTATTTATAAAGCTCACATCATTGAGGTGGACAGAAAAACACGCTGTTGATATGTGGCCAGTTCATGGCCGCCTGACCACCTGAGCTCTTTTTATTGCGCCCATTTTGTGGTTGGCAGGAAATCTGTATTTACGTAGAGACACACGAAAGTGCCAATAAGCAGGAGCATTAATTGGGAGCCACCCAACTTCACCTCAACAGTACCCTGTTGTAAAGGCGAGCGCCTCAGCCCTGCATTTCCTCTGCTCCTGAGCTAATCATAATATATTAACTGACCGTACAGGAAGCCCTGTCCCACTGTGCAGTTTTAGTTACCAACTCTGCCTTTCACTTTTTAAAAGGCCATTTAAGGTAAAGGCGGTTAAGACAAGCATTTTTTTAACTAGTCTATTTGTTTGTGGATGCCAAACGCCCACAGCCACTGTTGAACACAGCTTCTTTCACCCTAAAACTCCACCTTTAAAAGAAACAATTTTACAGAGACGCAGTGACATCAGTTACACAAATATGTTGTTTAAAATCCAAGAACGTCCCATTGTATATTTGATTTGGCCTCGAGCACCTCAGCTGACCAATACATCACATGTCCTGGGCTACGACTATTTAATGTAGATTCTCCAAAACTCACAAATGCAGTATGACCAAATGTTCCAGAGACGCACCAGTATACTAAACAGGTCATATATCTCGCTCTCCTCTCCAAACAGAAATAGATTTCTCTGAATTGTTTGATAAATTTGGTCTAGGTTTTCCAGCCATCCTTATTGGAGCTCCTACTGTTTTTCTGGCTGTTGGTGGCCTAAGCCCTAATCACCTTCCGCTCCCTCAGAGGCCATAAATTACTCCGATGAGATGGGGCTTTGTGTTCCTACTGCTGGGGAGCGGGGCGAATTCACAGTGCCGTATTTTGACAACCCGTACTTTAAATCATTGTTTTATGACAGATGGGAAAACTTCTGCACTTTCACCGGCCTGATTTATGTTCATTTGGGTCTGGAGGACACTATAATTTGCAAGTAATGTGAAAACAGATGGATAGAGAGATACCAAAGGGTAAGACTGACCTACACATTCTCAGTGCAGCTCACAAATGGCATCCATATGCTGCGAGAACTCTTCCAGTTACATCTCCATTACCGTGAGTGTGCGTCTCTGCACATGTTTGAAGGGAAATGAAGGAAGAAGCCTGTGAAAATTTACTGTTGAAGCAGAGTTTTCTTGAAGGACGTTGGACATACTACAAAATCATCTCAAGCCTTTTTTTAACAGCGAAATCAGCAGTGTAATACATTACATGTACGCAGCCCTGTTGTAGTGTTAATCCTGCTCTACTATGCCAGTGGCAGTTACTCACTTGGATATGTTTAACATGAATGAGCAGATTATTTGACATTGGTTTACCGTGCAGCTTCCCATCTCCGGTGAGCCATGAAACATGGAAGTGAAATAATTTAAGCCATACTGGTGCAGATTTCCTCTCTGGTCAGATGTCAATTCAGAGAAATTACAAAGTCGGTCTGCTTCATTTCCACTGCCTCAGGTCATGTAGCAAGGTCGCAGGCAGAGCGCTCAACAAAGCCGATTTTCAGTTCTTATCCACACATCAAAATCACATCAGACACACTCTGTGGGGCAGGTTTATGTATCATCCCCAACCTCCCGGTTCACATGGCAGCTCACTGGAATCATGACACCCCGCTAAAGGGTGACCAAAAAGATTTTTTTCCTCCAGAGGAAAATGTTCCACTGGGCTTTTCATAACATCGGGACTGGGATGTTTTTCCACAAATGATACTGAGCAGTTATTAATGAACTATAATGACAAGGTCAATTTGTCAGATCACATCTACGCTGACAGAAGAAGATTGATCGATTTCGTTCAGTGTTCTGGCAAAGCACCAGCACATGTAAGGTAATCTGTGAGGAAACAGAAAACTCAAAATATATCATGCACAGCCTGGGAGCCCTGGACGACTCGTGTTTTATGGCTTTTCCCAATGAGGCAGGACAGTATGTGAGTGAGCAGTGTCTGGTGCAGTCATTGTATTCCAGCAAGGGAGGGGACCACCCACATGAAGTCAGTGATGGAGTAAATACTGTTGCATGGCCACGTCCCCTTCCATCGCTCGCAGAGTAAACTGTGGTCGAGCAGCGGGGCTCTGCTATCTCAGCTTGCCTCCAGATCACGGGGGCAGAGCCTGGAGGTGGAGGGGACGATCATGCCCCACCCTCTGCCCTCCCCGTCCTGGTCAGGAAGCAGCTAATAGTAGTCGATGGCTCTGGGCTGGGTTGAACTTGGCAGAGCCCCACTTCTTTCAAGCAGAAGACAAACCGCTCACGCCCCTCTGGAGCCAAAGGCGAAGGGAGGCCCAGAGGGAATGAGGTGCCTACTGACGCCCCTGTCACAGGATGACGCCCTCGCTTTCCTTCCCTTTAATACAAGACATCAGGCAGTGTATCATGGGAGGAAGCCACAGGCTCAGATGATACGTATTGAAATAATTGGTAACCCTCCTCGAGCAATAATGTTGCAATCATAGAGCTGAATATGTGAAATACTGAATTAAAAACAAGTGAACTAACACAACCCAATCTCTTGCGTCCTACATACCAGAGCCCCTTAATCATATCCTCTCTTTTTTGTTTATTTGGGCTGTTTAGACATCAAACCTTTCAAGGGGGAATAGTGTCCCAGGAGAACAAAAAAAAAGAGCAAGCCAATTGGCCTCTTACAGGAGGTCTTTGAAGACCACATTTGTGTTCCAACAACAGGAACACACAATTTCCAATTCTGACTAAATGTAAGTCTGATTACTACCACCATCAGGAGCGCAGCTCCCAGTTAGTTTGGAGCCAATTCATCATCCCTTGCCTGGTTGTTGTGGGAATGGACTGTAAACGTCCTTCAGGCAAATCCCTGTCAATCGGCCCAACGGGTGAATGAGACTAAGGAGCTGGATTTCTGTCTTTTACATGAGAATTGTTACAGCCTTGTTGCACCTTCGTGGTTTTTCTGAAACACTGTGACACACATGGTGATATGTCCACTGACATGACAGTTAGTGACAGTTATATGTGAGGAGGCTGTTCCTACAAATGGGCGCTTTATTGGTCTTAGATGATAGCATCAACCACAATGTCTTTTGCTTTCATAATGATTTACTGCTGCCTGGTGGGATGAGCTCAGTGAATATGTGTGCTTGCCTGCCAATTGCACTTTTTCCTCTGTTTCTTTTTGGTCTTTGTGGGCCCTGGAGGTTTCTTAACTGTTATAGAGCCATTTGGAGTGGAGGCCAGGCAGCATTAAGCTGTATTTGGCAAAAGACCTCACTGCGCCTCCAAAAATAAGAGAGAGCAGAGTGAACATATTTGTCTACGTTTGTGTGCATGTGTGTGCGTGTGTGTGTGTGTGTGTGTGTGCGTGTGTGTGTGTGTGACAAGACATACAGACAGAGTGAAATACTGGTCCAGTAACACTATACCTAAACATGTTTAATAGCAAAATCAACTTGCAACTTTCAAGAACGTACAAATCTGAGTTGTCAGGTCCTCTCATTAAGTTTTTATACTGACCATACAAGCTGTGATGTGTGTATTTAGCAAAACCTTTTTTAATGTTAAGAGAGGAGAAATTAAAATGTTACAAATGTTTTAGAACATTCACTTGACAATATTCATCTTTCTGCACCAGCTGTGGTGACTCCTCTACCTGCAGCTGTTCCCGCTGGTAGCCATCTTGAGGAAATGTCGTAAAAAAACAGAGCTCTGACCCAGCCGTCGCTGTTGTTTTAAAGGAAAAGAGGTGAAGACCTTCCTCCTGAGGGACCGGTCTGACCTGAGGACCAACGGTCAGGGACGTGAACCAAAAAGATCAGGCAGAGGGCCATGTCTTTATAGGGGGCTTCAAGCTGGAGGGAGGGGGGCCCAACACATGGCTGCAGGTGAAAGAGATTTTTCCTAGAAAGAAGAAAAATTACACATTGTGTATAATTTTTTGATAATTAAAGCAGTAAACTTGATTGATCTTAGAAATAAAACTAAAAATATTTTTGATTCTTTACATTGTGGACACTGAACTGAGGTATATATCATGCAAGACAATGCTGTAAAGGAGTACAATGTGCAGGCTTGTCTGCTGTTGGCTGATCATGTGATCAGTGATGTGGCTGTTGCGACCTCCAGTGGTCTCTCTAATAACTGCACATCCCTGTGCCATATGGAACTGGTTTACATCAGCGGTTAAATATGTTGCACCACACGACATTGAGCATGTTGGGAAGAAGTTGAGGCAACCTCTTCCTGCAAATCACAAGAACAAAAAATGTGTTCCTCAAAGCCAACTCTACTGTTATTTTGGGAATCGTGTCAATTGTGTAGCAAGGGTCATATTCGAGGGAACTGAACTGAAGCCAGGTCTAAACATTAGATTTATTACCGTCATATTCAAGCTGCTCTGTATTTTCTTGGCATGAGTCATCCCTACGACAATTGGTCCAAATGCATAAATTAGGTTGGTAATTGTTCTTTTTTTGTGCTCAAAATGGCAAACTGACATCATGCATAGTGGGTGTGTTTCATAGCTGTTCTGGAGCATAATGTGGGTCCTTGACAGGCCTCTACTCTCCCTTACAACACGCTGACTGACTCCTTTACTCAGTCAGCACGAAGAAAGCCGCAAAAGCCACTTCTGTCTTTCACCTCACACAGAATTTAATGACTGACTTTCTAAATACAGAAAGGCTACCCAGGCGGAGGCCGCCTGCCTGAGCAGCAGACAAACAGAGCCCTGTTCATCTCTGTTTTCTCTGGCCACCCTCGAACACAGCGCTGTTACATCATCCATGATTTGTCTTTCAACAGGAAAGTGCCATTTATGTTGCGTTCATCCTCCCTTGCAGCACATCAGATAGTGATCACATCATGTAAAGCCATTTGTTTGGAGACTCTGTGTTGGTGGCCACCCGTGTGCAAGCGAGGCCCCGGGCTGAGGCCTGCTGATGACTTTTCCAACCCTCCCTCATAGGCTGGCAGGCGGAATGGAGTAGAGCTGGCGGCCCCAGTCCCACAGCCCTTTTAGCCCCAGACCTCAGTCAGGGACCAGCCGTCATGTTTGTTCTTCAGCACCTTGACTCCTGTAAGAGTCTACCATCTGATGTACAGGTCAAATGGGAAAGGAAATGGCAAACCCAGCTGAGGGCGAGGATATAACCTATTAACTTTCTCATCTGTGGGAGGGAAAAATGGATCACTCAGTAAGTCCTCTCTTCTAACTGGAGACTGATTTCCTTTCCCAAAGGACATGAACAGTTGTAGTAGAAGGTGAGAAACTTTGCTGTGTGTGTGTGTGTGTGTGTGTGTGTGTGTGTGTGTGTGTGTGTGTGTGTGTGTGTGTGTGTGTGTGTGTGTGTGTGTGTGTGTGTGTGTGTGTGTGTGTGTGTGTGTGTGTGTGTGTGTGTGTGTGTGGTGTGTCCACATGCATATATTTCTAGTATACAAAGAGATTGGACCATGTTGAATTTTACACTACACACTCCTATATTACACTATAATCATGGTAATTCTTTACTATAGTACATCACAGTATGCATTTGCATGTTTTGCTGTAATAATTCCAATGTTTGTCTAGCTCTAGGTTCCCTACAGCAGCTTTAGAAAGCTCTTGCCTTCCAAATAAAAGTAGGAATTCAGTGGAGATTTATGACTATTTAGACAAGTGGTTAACAGGGAGATGCAGGATTATGGAAATACTGCTTTCATATGAAATACACAGAACACGTCATGTGGGCTTCAGTGGCTACTTAAATCTTTTGGCAGGTTGAAACCCCCTTCAGCTGGTCAGATGCACAGGGCTCCTTTTCATCCTCACTCTGAATATTTGACTTTCTGATGATCTTGCCAGTTATTGCTAGTGTCAAGTCTTGAGGCTTAACTGGAATTAGACAATCTCCACCAAGGAAAGTATCTTCTTGATGATCAATTAATACCTAAATACCTTGAGAATCATTTCAAAAATATAGAGTACTTAAACTCAGGAAGTGGGATGTGTGTAATGTAATGTCTGTAATCAGGACACTGAATTGGCCAACATACCACCAAAACCAACAATAGATAACCATGTTCTAATTTCTTACTATAAATACATGTATATACTGTAACTAAATAAACTCAATATTTCATTGCAATTTATTTTATAGAACCGTTGGTTCCTTAAAAAGGACGCTATAATCTATAATGGTTCTTTCCGCTCTCATGCACTTTTAAAGGCAGTACATGTTTGGTCATCAGCAGCAGTCCTTGCTTCTGATGTGGTGAGTAGGGGGCGATGGAAAGTAAGAGAGGATGTCACAGGCTGCAGAGAGATGACCATCTGGCCCACCTCCTCTCTAACCCCCATCACTCAACAACACTGAGGGGCTTTCCTCAGCCAGGAGCTGGGAGAGCGAGGAGATGACCAAGGGTCAGACTAACACGCAGACATGAATTTTTTACCGCCACATTTTCTTTGGGTAAATAATCCGTGTGAGTGTTGCCCGCAGGCAGATGGTAGCTTATAAATCTTGGATCCAAAAATAAATACTTTTTAAAACTAAAAGAAGGTTTTGGGGGTTTGCCTGCCAAAATGGAAAAAGGGTCCAACTTCTTGAGTGGACTTCACTGTAAAAAAACTGTTCCAGAAAAAGAAAGTTTTGCAAATGTCTATAAATATATACTTTCATTATTTATGTAACTGTCAAAGCACATCGTGAATATAAAATTACAGAACATTTAGCTGCCGTCTTTAGATCTTCTTGTGCGAAAAAGTATCCTAAAACTTCGCAGCTGTTGGAAAAGATTCCTTTTGATTGTGGATCAAAAAGGTAAATATTAGGGATGCAACGATACCACTTTTTACAAACCGATACGAGTACGAGTACGAGTATTTTTATTTGTGTACTTGCTGATACCGAGTACCGATACCGATACTTCTTAGATTTGGTCTCCATGAAAGTGCAATTAATTTGGAGGCAGATTTTATTTTATCCTCTGCAGATTATGTCAAGCCTATAGTACAAAATTAACAGAAGGCTATCCCAAGCTATAAACTTCTCGTGGAAGTCCCTCTAATGTCGGACCATAAAACGCCCCCGTGTCCGGGTTCATAATGTAAGCGATAATATTAGAGATCGAGCAATTATATAGGAAGCTGTGTTCCAAGTTATGTTTCCGGTGCTTTTATTGTGGAGGGAGAAACGGAAAGGAAAAGAGGAGTGGAATTGTGGGATATACGTGTGTGAAGGAGATAAAAAAAGTGGTTCAAGTTACCCTGCAGCGTGTTTTCATTTTATTAGAATTACAAATATAGACACACAACAGACACTCGGCTACAATAATATCATCCGTAGCCGCACAACTGCGTCTGAATGAGGCCGCTGCCAGCGCTACTTCTGGTGGATCAGCAACAGTTTGATTCAAACCGGCAGGACGGCAGTAATTTTTTACTGTGTGAACGCGACGCACATAACTCTACACACCTTGCTGCAAGAGCTGCAAGAGAGCGACGAAAGAGCCGTAATTTGGAAATCCTGAAGCCCATGAAATACTGAAAGTACAGTCCGGAAGCAAACTTTGTCCTCATGAGGTATTTTACATGGGTATCCCTACCTTTGATGGTGTATCTGCACCATGTCAGGAAACTGTGGCGCTGCGCCAGCGTCTCAGTGGGTGTGTTTCAGAGGCATACCATTTGTAATGAGTTCCACTAGCAGAACAGAAGGACATCCCTGCAGTAGACGGAGAGACCTTCATTTCTGCTGAGACGTCCCCAGAAACTCTCCTGTAAAGAAAAACCCCGATGACTCCACATCCTATTACTGAAGTTTACTGCTTCTTTAAAACATATATTTGAAGCTAATAACCTCCTGAAATCACGTTGAAATCATATTTGGATCTTTTGGCAAAACATCACACACATTCCTACTATGATATACTCTGGTGCCGGATTTATTAGTCTCCCCCTGAACAGTAAATGTCAAACGTTGGACGTGTCCTGCAGGGTTCGGCTGCTCAGTGTGTACAAGCACATGAGAAGAATTTTCAGACAACATGAAAAGGTTTAACTAATAAAATGGTGTGATGTTATGTCAATTTCCTGTGAGTTGGTTAACATCTTGCCTCCATTTTCTTCTTCAATAGCAGGGCTCAGTTCTTATTCTCAATACCACTTTTCTCAAAATAAATTCTCCATTCTTTTCATTTCATGAGCAAACACTCGAGCGTGGAGGAGTCGTGTGTTTTTGATGACCGTTTTCCATTTTAGAAACTCTGAAACATCCCTTGTTTGCTTGAAAAGGATAATCACCTAACCCATGAAATGTTGATGAGAAAAATGAGCAGAGCCGTATTTACCGTACAGAGAGGCTCATTAGAGAGCCAATCCCAGTGACGACTTGTATGAGGTGGCAAGCACCTGCCTTCTGTCTGAGGCATGCCTCTCTTATTGCACTCGCTTTTATTTACTCACTCTCAAATTATTTTTGGCTCTTAGTTGACAAAGATAAATGGGGGGATTAATATATATTGGACTAATCTGGAAGCTTGCAGTGGGGGTAGCTGAGAGTCTGGATAGTATTTCCCTCAGGTAACCAAACGCAGGCCCACTGGATTAAGAGCCATTTGAGGTAAGGCTTAGCCATGATCCGAAGCTATTAGCAGAACATGGCTGTAGGAAAAAAACAAGGGGAGGGGAACCAGGAAGCGTTTTAATTGCCTCCAACTGATTATAATTCAGAGATGCTACTTAATATATGATTGCATTCGAAAAACAACATGCATTTAGTTAAAATCAGAATTAGGTTTTTAAAATAAGCAGAAAGCTACAAACCTAAGATCACTTAGGAAAAGAGATTTTTTTTTTTTTTTTTAAAGGCATCTAACCCAAGAAGCCTTTCCTCATGATAGAATTCATTTGGCATTTGAAAAAAAACGTTTTGTGATAATCAGGGTCACTTGTTTCCTCTCAATGTTTTAATGGTTTTGCACACTGTTTGTCTATACAATTCAGACTAACAGTGGATTCTAGGAAATTAAGTTTATCATTGATTTTGAGGGAACAAAGTATCCATTTGTTGGCCTTTCATGAGTGTCTTTGTCATTCAGTCATTACTACATGCACATGTATAGGACACTAAAGGCCCAGGTGTTACTAATAGCATTAACAATGGCTCTGTCTGTTCTCTTCAAGTATTCCAGTAAGCCATGACAGTGAGCAACCCTCTATCATACTTTATACAGTCAGACATGTTTTCGGGGTATTTTTTGACAGTAATATAAATTCTCTTTTCGGAAAAGCAGTTTTTAAGTCAATGTTGATGTTTTCGTTCCACACATTAGGAAAAGTTTGACCCATGCAAAATAAGAAAGGATCTAAACCATTGTTGCTCAACAATGGTTTAGTCGATGTTCAGTTATTTGGAGCTAATGTTCAACATAACCCCCTTAAAAAAACATGGTTGAACATCAGTGTCAGGAGTTAAACTTATCTAAGCTAAACTAAGGTCAGTCGATGGCTAATGTAAAGATGGTATAGGAGTGGTAATGTTAGGCATACTTGATTGGATGAAGTTGATGAGTTTAAACCCACAGGATTATAGTGTATAGTGTGACAAAGAGTATGAATCAAAGAAAGGCTCCTAAATAATGCCCTGTAGTCTCTCAGACTGAGTGGGCGTGTCCAGATTGTGATTGACACATTATCCTTTCCTGAGCAGAAAGGTCCAGTAGAAATAACTGAAAGCACCTGTGTGGGTGTTCAGAGACCCTTTAACCATCTAGGAGCCACCAATTTTTCAGTCAAAATTGCAGATGCTTTTTATCTCATATTAAATGCTGATTATCTCCTCATTTACAAGGTCTATCTGAAAAATGTAAAAAGCTATAATATACAGAAAACCCTTGTGAATATAGATAGATAATAATAGATAATAATGTGTTAGTGGTATATTGGTTTATAAAAGTACACATACAAAAAAAGAAAAAAAATATTTTTAATTTGTATTACCTTACACATATAGATGAACACTTTTTAAAATAATATAAAAGAGCTCAATATTGTAGGAGTATCTGTGCACAGTCTGGCTTTGATTGAGTGAAGTTAAGTATTTTTAATAATTATTTTAGTTCAGACATGTCGAGAACTCATGTCAACTTCGCTTAAGCTTGAAAGTTCCCACAGTCCTCGGTGGTCCGTGAACGATGCTCGTTTCACTGCAACAGGGTGCTCCGTGGCCTTAGCTGTGGGTAGGGAGCAGGAAGGCCTGGAATATTCATATTTCAGCCATAAGTAAGTCAATTTTCATATTTTTTGCTGGACACAAATTACATTTGTGTGCATATCTTTGCGATGCTTTGTGTGAGAGTGGAATGTATTGAGTTGAGAGTTGGTATTGGCAGACTCTGTAGGATCTAATGATTCCAAAACCGTTGAGTTTAGCCTTCTAGCTAGTTCTAACATTTTTAATCAGCATTTTTCAAAACTCAGGGTGCATTTTGAGTTAATATGGGGGTCATTTTGAGTCACTTTAAGTCACTCTTATAGTTTGTTTATATTTATAGTGTAATAGTGTTATAAACATGACACAATTAACTTATATTGACTTGTGAGGCAGGGATTTAACATTTTGGGGTTTTTTGTTTTATTTATTTGATTTTTTCTTATATGTTTTTGATATGCTCAGTCCCAGAGGCTGAACCCAATGTTTCAATATCGGAACTGATGGGGCCTAGAAGGTTGTGTTGATTGCCTCCCTGTTATATCAGATTGCAAGTGTTCTTTCATTGAGTTAGGAACATAAGCATTGAACATTCAAGTGATCGAAGTGCAAGGAAGTTATCAGACCAAACATTGATATTCATTCACTTTGACATGGAATGACCTACAATGCTCAACTGAGACAGCGAGGGAAGACAAAATAGACAGTTTATTGGTGAACACAGCTGAAAGATCTGACTCGAAAAAAACACCAGACTTCCCAGCATGGCACACTTAATTGCTTCATGAGAAGCAAACAGATTTAGAGGAACTGCAAGTCAGTATGATGAAAATGTTGCAGAGTAGAACAAGAATATTGACTAGTTGGTGAAAAATAAAGAAAATAAAGTTTTTTTCAAGTACAAATTTGACAATGAGCCCAGTATGTGACCTTCAATCAGGACTTGTGATTTGACTTCCACTCATCTGCAAGGACTTTATCTGGTTAAGGTCTAATCAGCCTGATTAACTGAAAACACCTGTGCAAAGAGCTTAGACAGGCAGAAGAAGATTGCAGCAAAATTGTTCCCAATTCCCAATGCATTTTTGTAATACTTCTGTGTGGCTCTTTTCAGTGTACCTTCACTATACTGAAAGATTAATATCGCACGTATGCTAATTACATTAAATGTTATCAGCATTTAGCTTGATTTAAAAAACAAAGAAGCACTTTAAAAAAATGTATTCACAATTACAAGTTGACCTGACCTAGATGAGAAATTTTAAATTACACCTTCGCTTGACCTATTTCATCTTGCTATGTTCTCTGTTGTTTTTAATTAGCCGTGTTTGACATTAGAATATACAGTGCCATATTTGACAATCGTGGGAACTCTACAAGGTAAAGTCATAGCTGTGGCTTTTAATACACAGCTTATTGACAACGACAACACCACCAACCCAATAATAAAGAATGTTAGTAAAACACAATTGTATTGAACTACAAGAAATTTCCTCGAAGACATGTCTGAAACAGATCATCATAGGACTCTTGTCTTTGTGGAACCCACCATAATTAAGACATTTCGGGTCCAACCGGTTTATTCAGAGCAACTATTGCAATACACCACATCAAACACAAGGTGGTGCTACAGAATAAGGTGTGATGAGACCTGTTTCCCTCCTTTAATGGAGTACTGCTCAAGACAGAATTAGCTCACTATTGTTGTCACACAGTAGAGATTGACTGACATGATCTGAATGTTTTTAACAGATATGAACTCTGTGTCGCACATCCACACCGTGACAGGTTCTCCATTTTCGTCCTGACCTTTTCTGCCAATCACCACCACTGTAAAACAAGTGCTATAAAACACTGGCCAGCTGGTGATAAAGAGCCCTCACATCTAGCAGGTGGTGCTCTGTATGTAACATCCCCTCCATACAACCAGCCGGTTATGGCTTTATTGCCCTACACATCCCCTTCATATCTGCCTGCTTCCCAGCCACAGACAGGTAAGACCACCTGTCGGAACAAAGATAAGACAATAAGAGGGATTGTGTGTAGTGATAGCCTGGCAAGCACTGGATATGGCCGCAGTAATAATAAAGTGTGTGTGTGGGTGTGGGTGTGCATGTTTTTCCTGTCTTGTGGGGACATACATCTGATTACACATTGTGGGGACTCACCTTTTTGGGACAAAATAGGGACAATTGCACATGCCCATAATGAAAATCATTACATTTTATGGTAGAGACTTGGATTAAGGTTAGAGTAAAACAAATGTTAGGTTAGGGTTAGTATTATAATTAGGCAGTTATAGTGGGGGTACATTTCAAGGAAATGAATGTAAGTCAATGTAATACACCCACACGTCATGAAAACACATCCGTGTGTGATGATTGGCAACAAAATTGGTGCATTTAGTTTGGTAACAAAAGTATTATATTTTCAGAAAGATCTTCTTAAATTACAAAATGTAGCAGGGTTTCTATGTGTACAATGGCCCAAAATATCCACTGGAGGGCAATGTTGCTCACTCCAACATTAATCTTTTATTTGTATCTTATTATCTATTAATTTGGGTGATTTATAATTATCAGGGGTATTTTTTTAGTTATTTACTTCTTCTTTTTAACTCATGAATTCTAAATTAGAGGGTGACGATGATTGACTTTTTTATGAACACAGACTGGTTGCATGAAGCAGATATGGTTTGCTGTCCATTTCACTACCTTGTCTGCACACCCTCACTGCAGGAGTTGTACACAATAGTCACTCACTTGCAGACGCTTGGTTGGCTTAGCACTTATACAAACAGGGCCGGCTGATTATTTTCCTGCTTTGATTTACCAACATGCCACTGAGATCAGCAGATCAACAGCTAGCTTTTTGAGTGCTCTGCTTTTCAGCGTGATGTGCAGTAAGTCTGAGGATCTCTGTGCAAACAGCCTCTTTATGACAGAGAGCGAGGTGAGTGGCTTCAGACACTACAAGCCAGACAACTCATCAAACAAACACACTAAAGGCACTGAGTACACTCACTCTGTACCATCTGATTTGTGTTATTAGAGCATTTATTCACACAATACTACAGCTTGCTATCAATTACTCCAAGGCTGAAGTCCATTTTGATGTATTGTGGTGTGCATTATTTCATCTTGTGGTCTACAAAACATTGTTTTCCTTTATGCTATAACACTTCAGTATTTGATGTGATCATGCATTCTATATTTGCCTCACCTTCCCTCCTGTCTTGATAAGCCAGGGAATGTAGTCTTCTCTGTACACTGGCAGTTTTAAGAAACATTTAGTGTTTATACAGCACATAGGGAGGTGCCATCTTTTCTACATGGGCTTTAGTACCTTTCAGCACCTAGCTAGCTGGCTCAACTTGCTATCTGGATCTCACCTGATGAATCCGCACAGCTCCCAGCTGCGAGGTACTGAGGCTTCTTTTCACCAACCAACCTGGCAACAGCTTTGGCGCTAATCTCCCACGACTGATTTCTCTTTGAGTCATTTTGCTTTATTGTTTCTCAAATCGGAGAGTTGATGACTGATTATTTTAGTGTTCTGCCACCTTCCAAATCTCTCAGCGTTCCTTATCTCAAGATAAAATAACACAGAGCACGATAATGGTTGAAGTGAACGCAGGTGCACATGGTGTTCATTGCAAATCGTAGCAGGGGGAAATGAAGCATGTTTACTAAATCCTTACGACCACAGTGATATAAACCCAAAAGCACAGCGTATACTCTTTAAAGAAGTGTGCTGCAAATGCTGCCTCACAAAAGTAAACAAGCTTAACATTAAGAGTGTCTGCTAATTCAAACTAAATCAGAGTAAGCAGTCACTATGTAGCCTAAACCCTGTCAAATTCTCTGACAACGATCACAACACAGTTCAAAGCTGAGGCGACGGAGTCAGGGTCCAGGCAGCATCCGCAGGCTGTGAGTGTGCTGATGCTGCCGCGTTATCGTGAACACTCTCGCAGGTTGCAAAGTTTCATAGTGAGTGTTTGAAAGTGAGCGCTGAGATATCAGAAGGCCCAACCTGCTGCTCCACAACAGCCAAACACATTGCACGCACTCTGAAGACGCTGGGCCCGCACAACATTGTTTTCCTCACATCCATAAACGGATGTTTCGAATCTACATTTAAAGAGCTTAACCAAATTAGCAGTCAAATGAGCAACAACATCTGCTATATTTTAACGTCACAATATTTCCAAAAGGCATTGCAAAAAAACGATCTGACCGCACATGTAAATGCGTCCTTTTCTTTTACAATTCCTGGATTTAAAAATGGTGCCATCAATCCGATGACCATTGTGAGGAATAGGAAAATGTCATTCACGGAATAAATATAGATTTCCATAAAGGCATAAGAATAATAATAGTCCGACAAGAAACGGCGGTTAGGAGATGTTCCACTGGATGGTGTGCATGAAAACACACTGAACCTTGGTGAATCTTGTGGTCTGCCGTTTTCTACTATAGTGCGGAATGAAGCAACTGCCACAACTGTCAGTGTTTGGCCAATAAATCAGCCGTGAGCAGCTTTCTAACTGCAGGGCAGCCGTCTCATTCACATGCTGCCTGCTCAGAATACAGCTCAATGTCTGCGTTTCAAAAATGTTCCGGCACTCAAAATTGTTTACGTCCCCGTCAGGTCCACAAACGCATCCACACTGAATAACCCCTGAAAGCCTTGATGGACATCTCGGTGAAAACACTGAGATGGCCTTTTTTTCCGTGCTGTTTTGCTTAGAGTCTTTCCACAGTGCCAAAGTGGGGCTGGTTTGCAGCCGTGTGTGACCGGGGCACTTACTGGCTCACACTAATGACCCTAATTGGGAAAGTGGGCTCCGTTTCAGGGTCACTGACAGACTGACTGGCATGTGAGGAATGTGACCGGGTGGCACCCACCTATTGTCTGGGTTCACCCGATCAATTAGCTGCTCACTGCAATGGACACCCAGCCTCCCTCTTGCTGGTCTCCGCTTTTCTTTTCTCTCAAAAGAAACTGACCGTTGTTTTTAAAACTAGTCCTTCAAGCAACAGCTTTCTTAGCAGGTGCGCAGCAATGTGGCTTGTGTGCTATATCCAAGTTTATTTGTTTGTTGTTTTTTGGGCTGGCAGGTATTTAAAGAAATATTCAACTGTCTAAATAATCTCACACTTTTGTCTGATGCCTCCAAATTGTCAAGGGACACTTATGCTGTGTTCACACCGAACGCGACGCGAATTTTTCGCGCGACCAGATTACATGTAAAGTCAATGCACAGACGCGTTTGGTTGCGACAGACGCGAAATTTCGCCGGGCGGCGCGTTAGACGCGTTTGGCGCGGCGCGTTTGACGCGAAATTCGCGTGAGTTGAAATTTTCCAACTCGGGCGAAAAATCGCTTGGCGAAAGCCAATCAGCGTTGAGAAGCTCTGCGCGTCATCACCGCCGTCCTGCCGGTTTGACTCAAACAGCTGCTGATCCACCTGAAGTAGCGCTGGCAGCGGCCGTCATTCAGACGCTGTTGTGCGGCTACGGATGATATTATGAACCCGGACACGGGGGCGTTTGATGGTCCGACGTTAGAGGGACTTCCACAAGAAGCTTAAAGCAGAACTAGTGGTTAGTTTAATTGGTGGATGGGGGAAACGGTACTGTTTTTACGGAGATAAGCCACGGAGATAAGCCCCGCCCCCTTTCAGACGCGTTAAAGCGAATTTGCGTTGACGGGAATTAACCACATAAAGTCGAGCGAGTAAACTCACGCGAGTAATTTCGCGCCGCGTTCGGTGTGAACACACCATTACTCTCACCTGACGTGGGAGGTTTTTACATTACATTTAATTTAGCTGACGCTTTTATCCAAAGCGACGTACGTTTTCAGCTCATTCAGAGGGCTCCGTGTCTCACGCTGGTCCAGAGCAGACATGATTCATCCCTTTTGTCACAAATCTCTGGTACAGATAGATGTGCTTTGTTACTAAGTTAAGGGAGTGGTGGGCTATTTGTTAGTGTTCCACTCTGAACTGGAATCGGGCGCTGCACTGCATGGCAGGAGGGTTTAGGTGAGTTTCACACTAACAAGCCTTCGGCATCTCATCACCAATTAATCAACCGTTTGATGTGGTTGGCCTCTCTTTGTGCTCCACTCCCTCAACGGCCTCATGAATGAACCCGTTGTAGCAACTTAGGGACGCAACTTCAGTCAGGAATCTTCTAACATTTCTTTTGTTTTCCGGGTAAGACTGATATATTTGCGTTGCTATTTCGGTTTGTGATTGCTTGCTTAAAATATGGACATGCAGACATGTTTGGTGCTGCTGGAATGCTTTTGATTCATAATGACAATGTTTTTTAAAAAAAAACATTCAAGCATTTAATCAAGATGTGAAAGAACACATTTTGACTTGGTTTGACACCATTTCACAGACTCAAATGACACAGAGCATATTATCTCCCAGTGCCTTTTTACCATCTCGAAGGCATGCTGTGTACAACAAACATGCTTCTGTGTGCTTCTGTGATCTTTTTTATGGCTGCGGTATCCATTCAGCTCTCCTCCTGAGCGTGCTACTGTCGCTGCCACCTGCATCCCTGCGGTGCCGCTCAGATGTGGCTTTAACTATAATACCTGCACTATGGTCCTCTCATTTCAGACTTCAGACCGTTCTCACATCGGTGAGCATGAAATCAAATTAAAAAGATTCTGTGGAACATGCAGTCTCTCACAATTTGAGGACAATATCCGTCTCACCACAATTGAGAGTGCAGATGGTCACATTGTAGCTAAATGTGGCTCTAAAGAATACGTGTGTGAACCGTGTGGGAAAATAATGAGGTAATTTTCCCAAAGTGTGTATCAGTAATGTTCTCGCTCATAGAAGATCTTTCCAAGAAATAATCACTGCAAAACCTTTATAGTGAACCGTTTATGTTGTATGATGATTTTTTTGTATACTTGCTAAAGCTTAGCACAAGTTAATGAAAGACATGGGTGTGAGCCACGCGCAATCAGGTATGTGTGTCAACAGAGCTGGCCCGTAGATGAACCCTTGGATACACCTTGTGTGGAGGGAGAAGAAAAGGGAAAGGCAGAGGGAGATGGAGAGAGGCGGGTGTGGCCCGCTAAGTGAGTCAGCCGGAGCCCGAGTCTGCTGAGTGACAAATCAAATGCCAATTGACAGAGCGCACTCTGGCTCCAAATTCACTGGCTCCCTCCACTGCACAGGTGGTCTTTGTCTCACACATGCACCCAGTGCGCACAACAACACACCCACCCGCGCAAACACACGCCGGCAACCTACACAGCGGTGCAGCCTCAATGGGTGATTGCTCTCTGCATTAAAAAGGTTAATCTGCAGGAAAAACAATAGTATTTGAGTTTGACAAACATTCCTGATCACACAGAGTGATTCAATATTCAACAGGAAAACAGCAACACAAATCATTCTTTTTTTATTTTTTATTCTTAAGATATCGCAGATCTAATCCAGTGCCCTGTGTGTGACCTATAGCAGTTGCAACACAACATGCCAGAATCTGACCTCATCCACACACAACCGTCACACTTGATTAATGGGCTCTGAGGTGAACCCTGCGCGGCTGTCCCAGGTCAGTCTTTTTGTGCTGATCCTTGAAGGGAGTGGTCAAGTTGTCCTCGCTAAATTGATGGTGCTACCAGGAAGGAGGGAGGTAAAACAAGTGCCACATAGAGAGACTTGCTGAACCTCTTTATGTGCTGCTTTTCTCGCTGGCTCTCTCTGTCCCACACACACACACACACACACACACACACACACACACACACACACTGGAAACAAAGAGAAACCACTTTCAGTTGTCTGTCACAGCTCCGGTTTACCTTGATAACTTTGGCATACTGTCAAACTTTAATCCATAATAGGCGTGTTTGCAAAGCAAAGAATCCCTAAGAATGATCTATTTGCTCATTCCTTAGGTCTTGTTTAAATAAATGCATTACATAAACTCTTTCTGTATTTGTTTGTAAACATCAGGAGGATGACGCGCTGAGCAAATTTACTCTCATGTGTGGTCACGGGGTGCTGAAGTAGCTCCCCACAATGCCACCTAGCAGCCATAGGACTTTAAGGCATATTTATGTTTGCAGATTTTACTTTTTCATAAATTGTAGATGAGTTTGTAAACACCAGCTATCTCTTGGGGTTTATTCATTTTTTTTAAAGGAAGAAGAATAAAACTCATCTGGAATGTCTAGTTTGAAATGTTAGAAATAAGAAATTATCTCCCACCATTCATGGAAGCACTGGCCAACTCCTAACCATGAAATAAGTTGCACAGCCTGCAAGGTAACGTGAAAACCAGTATATGTCCTCTTCTGCATCTTTGAACTGCAAGCATTTGCACATTATTGAATGAATCAGGATTTCCACTAGCAAATATAACCCACTGAGACCCACTGTGGAAATTTTGTAAATGTGAAATGCTCTGTCATGCTCAGCGTGTTAAACATCTTATGAACAGACTTGCAACCCGCCCGCCTGTCTGCTTCCCTGTCTGTACTCCACCTCGGGAGATGGGGATTAGAGGCCTTGGAGGACTGACTGTATGGATGGTGTATGAATAACTTGGAGAAGAGGTGACAGACGGGACAGATCGCGTCTCATCACCAGTAAAGCCTCGGGGCTCCCATAGGGGACCAGTGCATCACACAGAGAGCTACATAAAGGGCCGCCGCAGACGAAGGCCTGGTCAAGGCCTAAGCTATAGAAGCCCTGACATCTGGCTTTCTTCTATGCTTCACCGCCAACCTGCTACCCCAGTCTGGCAGCTATATGCACTTCATTATTGCGCCTTAATGCGCTCTTGAATCACAGTCAAAATTTTGTCCTGATATGTGTTTTTATTGCCAATATAAATTTATTTGATATGTAGTATCTGCCATAAGATATACAGTAAGTTATACCATCACACAGTATATGATGCTTGCAGCACCATTATATTGCCCATTTAAGTACAAAATGTGCAATGTGTGTTGCATTTTGGCCAACAAACTGTAAAGATAAAATTATGATGAAACAATAAAGGCAGGCTCAGACATTTTGAGGGGAAGATACACAGCAGGTGGTACGAAAAGCTCTGACAGAACCCCTGATTTGTGCAGAATTGTGTTGCTTAAAGGATATGGCCACCAGATGCCCATTTGGATGAAAATCTAGGTTTCAGTCTAATCTGTCAAATTTGGAAGCCAAAAACGTGTCAGCTTCGTGAGCAATGCAAGAAACTTTGATGTGAACACTGTTCCAAAACACTTTTTTACTTTACTAGATTGCGAATTATCAGGCGCGTGTTTACAATTGTATGATTACAATTATATTTTATTAATCTTATTTACAAATATCAAGCCATACAGTGTTTTTTTCATAGGAATAGTTGGTTGCCTTTGTGCTGGGTGCACAGGACCTCAGCAGTCCTAGGAACATAGCTATAGATGGCAGTGTTTTGCCTTATTTTTAACAGCCCACTCAGCTCTATGGCTGTGCAGAAATGTAAAAAAAAATATTGTGGAGTATGTTTTCTGATTTGACTGTATATTTAATTTTAGATTTTAGAGTTAATGGTCTTCGTCAAACTGCTTAAGGTAAATTTCCCGAATGAGTCTATTACTAAATATAATAAAAAATAGTGATTTTCCCATGGTACATTGATAAGAGTGCCACATATACCGTGAGTGTCTTCTCATTATTTTAAATTATACATCCAACATCAGGTCAAACGTTGTTTTGCTTTATTTTCACACTTTTTACTTGGAGCTATTTTATGTAGTGTAGCCACATGAGTCATTTTGTGGCAGTGAGTCCCCTCAGTAACATGTTTAGTGGAAAAAAGTATAAATTAACATTTTGTCAAATGTCTTTTTTAGAAGTGTTTATATTACTTTATAATTTTACTATTCATTTTATCATTAATGTGATTAATTAAAGGTGTTCTTAAACATGGCACTGTCATATTTACCTCAAAGACATAAATGTATTTACATATATTACAGGAGATTATCACTTGACAATGTTCACCACTTTTGCATTATTTAGAAAGGGTAAATGATCAAATAGAGGGCGAATTAGGGAACTTCAAAATGAGGATTCACTGATGCATTTCTGTTAGAAAAAAAACACAACGTCCTGTTTTTTTTCTTTTATTCGCCAAGTTCTACGATTTGTTGCCAAGTTCTTTTTGAAGAACTTGTGTGTAAACAACAGTACATTTCCTTGGTCTCTTGCTCCGGCTGGGCCAAGGTCGGTTTTATATTCGACTGGAATCATAAAATGACACTTGAGATAAACAGAATGTTTACCCTCCCCATGTGAGCTGAGGCTGATATGTAAATGCAGCCTTATTCTTTCATCAAATTTGCATTTACCCTCTTAACCAAACACTACAGGGCTCCAATTCAAACAGCACTAATGATGGCTGGCCCTTTATGACCGATTGCCGTATCGGCAAAAAAGAGGAAGAGCAATTTAGCCTAGAATGAAAGGAGTAAAGCATAGTAGCTATCTGTGAGTGGCTGACAATAATTGGATCAACTCTGCGGAGAAATGGATGTGTTTTGATGCTCTAGTGGCTGACTGGCAATCGGCTGGCTTTTCGCCTATTTATCATTCCCCTTTTATCTGCTGCTGCCAGACCTTTCCACAGCCTCCATTCCAGGGCCGGCTAATCAAACAACTTTTTAATAAGACTAAACGGCATCTCCACAGCCAGAGGACAGCGCAGGGCTTCACGGCACAGGGAGGGGAATCTTGGGAAGAATATCAATTAAAACTTTGACATGCTCTTTTTCCCGCAATGGGAAGTTTGACTCAGTATCAAGAAGATGCAGCTGACTTTGTTTGCTGCTTTCAGGCGGGTCAGGCGGGCAGCGAGGCCACGGCCGTCTGCACGTTGGACTGCTTACTGCTCGTCAGCATGTAAGACTCAACTCAGCTGGACTTGACTTCTCAGCCGGACGGCTTCCAGAGCTGCTTTGTTTGCTGCAGCTGAATTCACACCTTTAGCTGCAGGGGCTGCGCTGAAGGCGTCTTTCAAATACATTTGCCTGTCGTTTGCATTTCAAAAACATAACTAAGCCCTTTAGACAATGTCATGCAAATCATTTCAAAAGGCCAGTTTGCTCTCGATGCGAACATTACCTGATATTGCTTGTGGTCCGTAACCACCTTTACCCAACTCTCTGGTCACTACTACGGACCCCCGTAAACCTATGGCTGCCTGGCAACATGGACATACGGCATTACAGTGAGAAGGTTCAAGGTGCTCTCAAAAGCAAGCCTGGCCTGTATTCTCTCCTTGTCATCGGACAAAAGTGATGCCTCGCAGCCCACTGCAAGCTCACCAGCTGCTGCTTGTCCATGCGGCTATAGAGAAGTTAACAAGCGCTAAACAAAACAAGTGACAAAATGCAACAAAGGGCAGCGGGGAGTGAGCGGGGCCTAACGGGGCCGTCTTTAAGGAGGATCTCCCTGTTGGTCCCCGGACACCAAAGGAGGGCAGGGCAGAAAAGGGGACCTTGATTTGAGTCCTTGCTAGGTAACTGAGGGTCGTATGTTTGGAATGTGTCTCCCTACGCCTGTGATATCCCACCCTGCGAGTCCTCCGGTCATAGGTCACATAATTTGTCTTTGTTCCCCATGCCTCAATTATGTATTTCCTTTTTTTTTTTTTATAAAAAAAAGAAAAGAGATGTGGTGCCCTTGGAAGGGAACAACAAACTCACATTTTGAGTGTGCCTGTCAAATTGCTATCTAATTGTTGCAGGGCTGCAGGGGGAGCTGATATCCGCTTTTCTCTCGCCGCCGGCTGCCGGCCCTGCCGTTCACAAAGCCCGGGGATGCCACACACATTCTGTTTGTTCTACATGAGCAAACAGATTGTAAACTGGCTGATAATTTTTGTACTGACAATGTCATTTACGGCTGTCAGCCTTTTGTCTGCTCTGTTTGCTTTATTCAAATATGAACCGAGTGGACCTCCCCTCCACCGCTCACTTCTGCATTAAAATCACATCAATTCACTTCCATTTTGTCTTATCTGAAATTCATTGGAGGCAATCACTTGGTTGAATGCCCTGGCGTTGCCATGGAGACCAAAGGTCCCGTGTGGACTTCAGAAGGATTAGGAACTTGTAAGATTTAAGTCTTGAAGTACACAGTTGCTTTGTTGCATCTCCCTTTGATTTGATACGGAGGAATTTGCCTTTTCTAACTTTGGACTGAGGTGAAATAAATCTGTTTATATATTAGCATCCTCTGGCGGGATGGATAAATATTCATCTACTCCCTGTTGCACTGATTTATCTCGACATTTACCACTCTCTTTAAAAGGCACTCCTATGGTTATTTGCCTGACCCTGATCTGCATGCATATGGCACGACGATCCCAACAATGCACTACTCCGGAAAATAACATTTTATTCCTGCGCCGCTCTGCTTCGTTTGTCAGGCAGCCATCTCCGTGCTGATACTATGACAGTCCAAGTGGCATGCAGCGCCGGGTGCCCCGGTGGCACCTCTCCGCACTGCCGGGGGACAATAACTCCAACTCAGCGAAACGAGCAGGGGTTGCTCTCATTGGCGCTCGCTCCGTTCCTGAGGCATCTCCCGCACCCCACCCCCCCTCACCTCACCCCCCCCCCCCCCTTTGTTCGCCAAGGTCAGGGCACAAAGTGCTGAGTTATTCACATCAAACTGTCTGGCTGGAAGCGGCTGCAGATGTTACTGTTTTTGTGTTTGGTTTTGTCTCCTCGCTCCCTCTTTTCTCTCTCCCCTGCATCTTGTCAGCGCTAGCTGCCAGGGCGCTTGGCGCGTGAGTTTTTAAAAAGCTGAAAAAACGTGTCCCGTGAAAGAGGAGTTGAGGCCTTGGCTCCTGCGCCTCGTGAATTGGTTTTTCTCTTTATTTTCTTTGCCTTCACAGCCAAAAGTACAAAGTAAACAGTCTGAAGTAAATGGATTCATTTTTAGTTGCGCCGGGCAGTTTGGGCACAACAGAGAGCCGCTTCTTTTTGTTCTCTTTACCATCAAGGCTAACATCTATTAGGCTACCCTTTATTGTCGGCCATGACAGGCGGTTTTCAGAACTTAATGCATTCCAAATATTTCCTCCACTTTCTTTCAAAAGGATGAGAATAAAAGAAATCTTTTGAATAGTTTGTACATTTTAACTAACAAAAGGATAGTCTAGATCAAAACACTGAATAACGTTCCTAAAATGTGCTGTAGATGTCATTTGCATATCATTTCCTTATTGAATTGCACCGCACACACTGGCCTTTTGGCTGTTGGTGAGACAGCCAGAGGAATTGCAAGGATGCCTGGAGACCACGCATTTAAATTCAGCGCTGCTTACTAATGCTGTAAACATCATTGACAATATGTTTGGAAAAGTGTAATTTTTAAATGTATCATGTGTATGTTTCTATGATTTAATTTTTCACATTTTAAGAAATATTTTTAGTGACAACATATTGCAACGAGTCTTCATATGAACATGTTTTTAAATTCCATTTAATGTGAGGCTTTATTCTGCAATCACTCTTTTACGCAGACACTTTAGCTATATGTCAATAATTTTTTAGTGCCTCTTCAACACTGTGAAATTTGAGAGGTAAACAAAAGTTCTCTCTACTGGCAGGGTGTCACCTGGAGCATCTAAACAATCAATGCACATTTGCAACTTGGTATTTACCTGGTGTTGACATCAATGGCAGCCCTTTAAATTAAGGTCATTTTGTCAGATATTGCATGACATTACACGTGGCATTTTGGAAGGATAACTAGACGCTGAATATAAAGTAAAGGCTTCTACCTCACTTTCGTGTTGGGTCAACTCAGTGTCTGCTTCTAAATAATAGAAGATGTGTGATGAAATACATAAATTATGTGTAACACGAATACATTACATTACATTACATTACATTACATTTCATTTAGCTGACGCTTTTATCCAAAGCGACTTACATGATATAGAGTATACAGTAGACCGTAGACACAGCAACGGTGAGCAATTAGGGTTAAGTGTCTTGCTCAAGGACACAACGACGTGGACTGGCTGAGCCGGGGTTTGAACCACCGACCTTCTGATTGAAAGACTGACTTGCTAACCACTGAGCCACAGTCGCCATTTCCACCGTAGAGGAAAGCATTCAGTACAACAGCAAACATCTCCCTGCTTGTCTGGGCTCTAATTGCACATTTCCTGTACCCAAAGCCAGGTGGTAAGTTTACATCACATGTTTTGTCATTAACAAGACATTTTTCAGCCAAGAACATTGCAGATCTCACAAAGATTCGCCTCTGAAAAAGGTTTTGACAGAGTCTTGCCGCTGCCTGTCGAGACACTATTGCATCTATGGAAGGAGGATTATTCTCAAATACCAGCCCCTGTTTGAACAAAAGAAGCTGATGGTGGCAAATTAGGCCTGGGCTTTTTCTGTTGGGAAAGGAGAAGAGAAACCTCTAAAGTCTAACCTGGTGGTCTCCATTTTTTCATAATGATATATTCCCCTACAGTTTACATGATTACCGAGGGGAACGATCAAAGTGGCAGTAATGGACAGTTAAATCTGCATTTCATTCAATGGATCATTGCACCATAAGCAAGCCTTTTACTGAGTTAAAAGCTTCAAAATAGACGAGCTAAAACGGCTGGGTTACACTTTGGTCAAGGACACATCTCAGGCCCGTTGACAGTCTTTATTGTGCCAAGAGGGAATGGGAAATCAATGGAACTGACCTGTCCAATCCAGTGTACCTATAGGCTGACTGAGGTCACTGTCAGGAAAGATCTGGCTCAGCAGAGTACACAAAAAACTTTGAAAGGTCCCTGGGGACGTTTTCAACTAAATGGAGATATGGCACGTCAATATCGCACCTCAACTGCTGTATTCCATTTCCTGCTCAAATGCAAAGCGGATTGAAAAGTTCTATGTGAAAGCAAAGAGCGCACAAGCAGATCAAAGATACAGATCAGACAATGTGTCTGATCAGCTTTATCTTCTCTCTCTTGCAGCTCAGTGCTGCTGCTGCCGGCGCTAGCTGCTGCACAGTTGGCCGTGCTATTGATCTCAGTGTGGCTAAAGACACTTCATGTACCCTGAAAGACTGCTACACAAAGCGGTGACATTGATAGGGCCACACTGAGGTGGGTCTTTTTGTTCCTGCCTGTGTGTGGGAGTCGGGACTAAGGATGGGGGTGGGGGCAGTGCTTTGAGCTGACCCACACTGAACATCTAAACTTCCACCCACAGAAGCTGCTTAGGGGTTAAACTGAAATGTTGGGCTGTCGTCTAATCTGTCCAACACTTTTTCATTTTGACTCATTTGAAGTCATCACATTTGCACGCTGACTAATCCAGTTGATCTACTTTGTTGTCGAGACTTGCCGTCTCCGAAGCTTCGACATTTTTAATTTTTAAAAATGTAATAGATATTGTACATCAACACATACATTAACATCTTACTGAAGTTTTGCCAAGTTCAACTCGCACAGTGTCAGTTATGTTTGTATATTTTGTCCGGACTAAAGGGTTAAACCTTTCTTTGTACACTGTCTGAAAGGGAAAGTCAGTTTGCAAAGCAATGGCTGTCGACAAGGCTGCCTTTCGTCGTCACACACAAGTAGCCTACATGTAGCCACATGAGACTCCTGCCTGCACATCTGGCCTTTATTTTTGTAGCCAAGGAGTATCTAAACAGTGCTGAATCCAAAAACGGCTTAGTTGTTTTAGGCCCAGGTGGAAGGGATGTCTGTCGCCGCACCAGGAATTTTCATCGCACGCTGATTTCTGCCTCCCATGCATTCCATGCCTAACATATCACTGTCGTTAGTGGGCACTTGCTTGTATTGTTTTTTCTAAAAGGAGTCAATTTTGATAGGATTAGCCATTGCTAGGAGCCTTGTTATAGTAGACTTAGTTTATCCAGATCTATGAGCTGTATTGTGCTGTTGTGAAAGAGCCGTGGCCACCCAGATTTCTGGAGTTGCAGCGAATGACTCCGCAGGCAAGGCGTGACTGATGCGCCTCCCAGAGGAGAACAACAACTTCCGAAAGGCGAGTGGGTAATTGATTTGGTGCTTTGTTATTAGCTCAAGGCTAATTGGGCATACCATGAGGGGCAAAACCAACAAAAGTACAGAATCCCTCCACGCAAGTCAAAACTATCAAGAGGCCTGTATGAAAACCCTTTTTGCCAGCTGATGAAGAAAGCGCTGCTCTTTTTCTTACTGTGGTTGGAGGTGGAGCACATGACATGTGAGACAGTGCGCCACCACGGGTGACCTCCGACCTTTGCATCTTCCTTTATGTCAGGAGTGGCCTCTTGCTGTCATGGAACTGCAAAAACAAATACAAAATATGTACAACCTCAAATCACATCTAGTCCTTTTTTTGTCATCATTGTAAAGGAACATTCTTTAAAAATCTTGGGTGATTCATATCTTGAATGAATGAGATACTGAAATAATTTCAACTATTTTAAGTCGCTGCTCTCTGGTCATTTTGACAGTCCAGCTTTGAGTTAGGCTTATACCAGAGCATTACATTCAGCCTTCTTTTCTTCTCTCGCATTTCAATGCCGTCCTTTACTATTTACAATGCTCTGGCATTTCACCTCAGCAGCACATAGGGTGTCCCTAATTAGATCATAATGCTGATCTGTTGTCCTGATTAGCATTGAATAGACTTTGATCAGCATGTATTATCAGATTACTGTGATAGCCCACCTTTGGATTAAGACAAGATCCATGCTCATTGTGCTCTCTTGCTGTGAAGAAAGAAGGGGGTGTGGGTTGGCTGAGGATTAAGTCCGATGCCGCCTTTTGTATGCGGGAAATACCACTTTATCAGGGAGGGCTGTGTCGAGCTGCGGGGTCCAGCCATGAGAAGGGGGGAACGGTACCCGGGCCTCTCTTCCAGGCCCCAGCCTTCTTTGTGGAGGCCCAGTGACCAGTGAGGCGCACAAGGGATGACACACCCCAATCTGGCCTGTTTACCCAAGGAAATAATCACTAATTTTGGAATAATCATCCCTCCCGCTGACCAAGACTAATTGAATGGTGGCATGCCATGGAGGCCCTGGACCAGCTTTGCTGTGCTTCCACCATGTCAATGGTGTTTGGCCAGTTTGCTCAGAGTGATTGATCCCCAGGGCCGGAGCACACCATGGAGATCTGAACACAAAAAGGCGGAGCAGAAAGATGCAGAAACATAATTAGTCATGAATATGCCTTCATACCCCTGCTGTGATGATCCTGAGATTTTAGGATCGAGGAATGTTGGATTACGCATCCGTGCTATTTGGTCAAGTTGGCTGCATTGTGGCACACAGGGATAGTTTGAGACAATATGTGACCCAGCCTGACCCTCTCTAGAAATCCAAATTTCATATGTAGAGATTGCCTATTCATAACAGCCAAAAGCACTTGCAATTCTTCATTATTACGTGACGCTCCAATGTTATTGCCAGCTTTAGAAAAGAAAGAACCATCCCTTGCCAATAAATGGGTCATTCCTGTTGACATTTCTCCCAGCATGCGCCATTTTGATCACCCATAATATCTATGAGTTCAGACTCCAAGAAAGAGGATTTAAGAACCTCATTCCGTCATTCTGCTAATAGACAAGGTATCATTTCATCCCTCAGCTATTTTACCGTTGAGCTAATTCTCTGAAACTGAAAGGGAAGCTTTGAATGAAGTAATGGAAAATTTCAATCCATCTTTTCTCACTGACAACCCTTCCCTCTTTTAGACGCAGCTTAATGCAACAAAAGAGGCTGATGCGTGTGTTTCATGCTTTGTTTGGTATTTTTGAGAGGGAAAGAAAATGCCTCTAGGTTTGGATTATTACGAGGCAGAGCAAACGTTCAATGTGGAAGGAAGACAAAGAACGTCATATTAAATGTAAATCTCAAAAATGCTGCTCCTGACTTGTATCCATCTTTTGTGTAATAGCTTGTATCTATTGTCTTGTAAATTAGAGTACACAAAGGACCCATTGCCAAATACAATTGGAACTTTTGGGATATAGTTTTAAGGAAAATACTGTCTGTGAAATTAAGCAAAAAAGGTGAAAAAATAAATGTCATATTTTCCCATAATCAACTATACAACATGCTTCTTTTGCATGTATGTATTGTATTGTACAATGATTCTTCAAAATGAAATACCAGTCGGCCCATATGCATTCATCTATATTAATAATAAAAGAAAAGTGCATACCATCATATGCTGAAATTTGAATTGGAAGTGAAATATTCTGGATAAACGTCAGGCAAAACAAATAAGTGCTTTTAAATATTTTCCAAAACACATTTGTCTCAAATGTTCCAACACATGCACACACACATAAGAATATACAGACACAGGAAAACTGAATGGCTGATATCAAGGTTCCCATCTGCTGTCAGATCAATATTTTGTGCAAGCCTTGTAGGCCTGTCTGTTTACCCTCGGCATCTGTGCCTAGCATACCAACCCAGCGCAATGTTTGAGCATGTGACTGTGTAATAATGGCAGATAGGGGAACTAATAGCCACTGCAATATCTGTAGCTTGACCCAGTGTGCCTTTCCCTAATTGATCTATAGATTAACATCAGACACATCAGTCAGGGGTTAACCTTTTCTGTTAGCTGCACTGTCTTTGCTGTGGATTATCAAGCAATTGGAAGGCTGACAGCGACTTGCAAGAAGGAAGCTATCCACAGTCTTCATTTTAATGTCTTTCAAAGAAGAGGTGAAGAGAAAATAGCAAAGGCAGTATAACCACATTGTTTTATGCCTAAAAAAAAAACCATTTAAAATCATTATCATATGTGACATTAATGCTGTGCTTTTTCTTTTATACCACAATGTGCAGACGGAAATGTTATCTTCAAACAATCTTCCTTCTTGGCCCGGGTCCTTGAGTAATCTTCCTCCTCTGTGGCTTCTCTCACAAAGTGTCTATATTTCATTGGCACAGACTCACCGAGGTCAGGCCAGTCCAACCTCGCTCAGCCCCACAGTTCCCTCGCCCTATATGTACACTTGGTCCCGCTATGTAAACTTTGACATGTGGGTGTCAATCTCTCCCATATTTACCATGGGCTTTATCAGACCATGATTAGTTTTCCGAGCAAATTTCGAGGTAAAAAGAAAACACCACAAGCAGTGTGTAAACCAACACTGCGTGTGCCACTGTTGGGCACTGCATATTTACAAGGGTCCTGCTTGTTTTGCTAAGACTTTCCCTGTAGGTACATGTCAACTGAGGGCTTGTGGAAGAAGCATGGGGTTTATCAACAAGCAAGAAAGGGTGCGTTCACGCATGCCGTCCACCCCGGCAGGTTCATGTTTGTTCGCCGTGCCGTTCCGCCACTTGTACTGTAAATACTTAAACGCTAGTGGATGTCAACAGTAGGATTTCAGAGAAACCATCACAATATCATGAAGTAGTTTGTCCAGACCCACTTGAACAAATACAAGATAGAGGGACTTGAGGAAGTTCATAATGTGCAAAAAAAAAGAAGAGGAAATATCTCTATATTAAAACAAGATAGGGTTATTTTCATTTATTGCATTAGGAAAACAATGGCATAGGACATCCTAAGATTGAACTTGATAGGATTATATTTGTGGACACTGGTCAATGACATACGAGGGCCCTAAGTGTTTGCCTCAAACAAATGGTCCCCACTAAACGTGTACTCAAGCCAGAGCAAATTTGATTGTGGTGAATGGAGAGAGGAGGGGTGGCTCAGCCATTCCTGTAAACACTGGAGAAAGAGAAACATTTGCTATAACACGGATAAAGCAAAGATGATAATAGCATGCAAATGTTGGCAGATGCAACAAAGCAGTTTGCGTTTACGGACCTTGAAGGGTCCTCGTAGAATAATGACACTGACCTTAGTTTATACACTCTAGTGGTACAGCTGTCGGATGGCATTGATCTCGGAAACGAATGCTGTCTTTTAATAAATATTTTTCAGGCACCTAAGCCTTTTGAAAGTACAATATTGTGAATCTCACTGATTTACAGCACAGCAGACCATTACATTACATTACATTTCATTTAGCTGACGCTTTTATCCAAAGCGACTTACATGCTATACAGTAGACCGTAGACACAGCAACGGTGAGCAATTAGGGGTTAAGTGTCTTGCTCAAGGACACAACGACGCAGACTGCCGGAGCCGGGGATCGACCAAGTTTGCAGTCCTTCAAATCCCAACTATGACTATCCTCCCCGTTGTGCACCTAATCCAGAGTCAACTCTCCTCATCCATCTACAACCTCATAACCATTGACACGGATCTTATTAAAAGTTATTAATATTAAAGTTTGACTTCCTCGTTCCCATGTTACCATCCAGCCTGGACCAATCACGTGCCGCGCTGCGTGGTGCCATGGTAACCGAAGGGAACGATTGGTCTCTGTTTAATAAAAAATGGTCGGACCGGAGCGATGGTCCCGTATTGACCACTCAGGAAGAGATTAAACGCTGGTGACATTTCAGAGGTGGAATTTGCAATTTCCACAAATATGAGGGCGTCCTCGAGCCCGGCATGACAGCACATAAAATCAATACAAATAACCTGAATCCCTAATACCTTGATCCCTGTTAGTGGAGGGATGCATTACAACTAAGACACTGGGAAGTGGGAGACACAGCCCTCCATAACCCCCCTACCACCACCAGCAGGCTCACTGCTGATTCCTATCGACTGTCTCCAGGCCAAACACAGACGCAATAACAATTAGGTGGGACACTGGCCCAATTCTCTCCCTCTCACACAAACACACACATATGTTGGAAACACACACTCACACAACACTGCAGACGACATACAAATGGGAGAAATTACAGGTTTTAGTTTTTCAGATTTAGCTGTTTTGTTCAAACATATAGATATAAAAGAGAAGTTGTTCAGCAGCCATTAGAAACTATTAAATGCCACACAACATGATTCCCAAAGCCAACATAAACATTCCTATTGATATTCCGACTGTGGAGAAGATATCTTTGGGAACACATTGGCCACACCCGTTGTGAGTCATCACAAGCGGGATTAGATGGCTTACCCCAGATTTAGCCGAGGAGAGACACTGAAAAGAAAACAGCTCTCCTTCTTTATATCCTCTTTTCTGTCTGTTGCAAGAGCCAAGAGAAGGGCGGGGGAGGGGGGAGGGGGTTGAAGGTGTACTGCACCGTACAGTAGCTACTGGCAGGCTCCAGCTGACACTGGAACTTTGGGAGTTTTCATTCTCTAAGCCCTCACAGAAGGGCAGGTGAGGGGAGGCAGGTGGCTCTTTTACAGCAGTTGGCTCCTCTTCAAAGCAGGTGCCCCGTAAATGTCACACCACTTTCAGTCTACGTGGAGCTCATAAACAAAAGGTATACAACTGCAAGGCACAGAAGTTGGGAGTTTTTCCCTTATCAAGAGCGTTAAGTCCTCCCTGATAGCTTCAAAGAGATAGAAGCGAGAGTCAGCTGCTGTCAACGGTCGGATCACAGACATATAATATAAATATATATTATATAACATATAAATGTTTAAGATGTTGTTGGATGTCGGCGATCAGCTGTGCTGCTTCATTTCCTGCTGATTGTGATGTGGATTCATTACCTTTCTATGGGGGCGATAACAGTGCACCTGCTGTCCCCGCTTCCTGTGTCTGACCACAGCTAGCCGAGCTCCTCCCAGTCGGCACTGGTGTCTGCCTACAGGTGGTGGTGGAGCTACCGGCCCTGTGGCGCTGCCAGATGCACACACTTATGGCAAATAGCTCTTATAATGACTGTGTTTTTATTTAGGATTAGCTGTGTATAGTCCTCTTCCCAGCCAAGAGTGAGGAGGTTATTCCAAATGCCGCCTTAAAGGGACACAACACAGAGTTTACTTGTTGAGGAGAACAACTCTGCCTGTCTTAACAGTTGAATACTGTCTTCTGTGGCTCTGGATAGATAATAAAATTAACCCTGATCATGTCAAATTAAACACCCTATTTATTTGTATTATTGGAAACGTAGGATCCAGCATGTTTTGGCACTAAACCAGGAACTAGTACAATCATGCATCAAAGGTATATAGGACCATAAACAAGCTTCTTTAAACATTTATTCTGCACAAAACAACTGTGTGTAGAAAATCTGGTTTGTAATGAGCAAATATGTAGAACATAATTTAACAGGAATTAAAATCATTGAAAAAAGAGAATAGATTGACATGATTTTACATAGAAATGTAAAAAGAATACTTAAATTGTTTTAGAAAATTAACAGAGCAAGGAAAAGAGACTTGCTTTGCTGTTTTTAGGGCTCTCTTGTTACTTAAGACACTTGCTTCCACTTTGTTTAATAATTTCATACACGGACACAAAGTGGTCCTTTATCCTTCCTTCATGCACCTTTTTTCCTCATGAAGTCCACATATTTATGTGAGTTGTTTCTTTTTCCGACCCCCCGAGATGAGGGATCACTGATGGATGTGAGAAACTGAGACCTGGCTCTAAAGCTGGCCTGTCAGGAGGCATTACTGCTCCGTGTTGTGCAGGAGGACAGTTGGAAGCCTTCAGCACTGATATCTTAATCTGCGTCTTTCAGGAGTGCGACTCCTGATGAAGTGGTCACTCGGAAAGGAGGGAGGGGAGGATGTGGGGGTCGCAGGGAATCCAGGTGACCTGTGACGTTCACCGGCAGGTAAATCTGAGGTAAAAGACGTGCCTGGACACAGCGGCTCCTTACTCCTCCTCTTCTTTCTTTTTTGGTGTTTCTAAACTCAGAAACCTTAGCTTTTACCCCCCTCATTGGAAGAGGGTGTTTGCAGGAGAGGGGTTTTAAAAGCTGTGTCCCAGTTAAAGCTGCCATCATCATTACGCTAAGGGGTTGAACTGTGGCGGCGTAATGTGTGTACCGAGTTACTCTGTCTGTTTGAAGGGCCCTCAGCAGGAGTGTGTCTGCTGTTGACACTCCCCATTTAATATTGTTTGAATTTTTCATCAAGATCCCAAGCCCCGTTACAAGAGCCCTTTGTTTTCCGACATGTTTGTACATTCTTTGTGTCTTTCTCTGTGTGTGTGTGTTTGCAGAGACATTATAGACATTTATTTAGTTTGAAATGAAACAAGTGTGGTTTTACATGTCTCTGTACACATGCTCGTGTCAGTTATTCTGACAGTTTTACTACACTATTTTCTTTTCTAAGTATTCATCCTGGAGGTCTGTGTGGGTCTAGTGGGGGATTCCAGGCTCTGGACTGGACATCCAGCTTCAGACATCCCTGTACTCCTCTCCTCTCCTCAAGCTTCTTTTGTGCAGGGGACCCTGACACAGCCTTGAATGCAGGTCACCGCAGGTTACTGACAAAGCCCGGTGAAAGGGGGGGTTTTGTGTGCGTGTGTGTGTGTGTGTGTGTGTGCCTGAAAGAAGTGCACACGATTAAAAATAGCCTGCCCTCCTGTCAATGCATCGCCATTAAAAACAGCTGGGCAGGGCTCCTGCCTGCATTCAGCCACGTGAAAGTTGATTCTCTCTTTGTGCCGCTATCTTGTCACAACTCCCCCTTTACTGCCGGCCTTTGTTGGCTGCTTTGTGCAAGCGCCATCACGGAGGCAAAGTCAGCCTCATAAAAAGAGTTCATTTTGGATTCACTGGCCTCCGATGAACACTGGGAACTTTCTTTTTTGTGCCTCCATCCATAAATTGGCGTTCACTCACCGGGCCCTGTCAGTCTGTCTCAAAAGATTCTTTATGAAGCATTTCCTACTTCTCCCCTTGGACACGTTTTGTCAATTCAGCCATGTGGGTAATCAGCCTAATCACACTCGGCTGATTTTGAGGCTGCCAGGATACCAACAATTCAGGACACAACGCTGCACGGATGCCCTAATTCAATTTATGCCAAAGACGGGGAGAAAACAAAATCAATCAACGTGTTTTTATTCGTGCAGACAGCAATAGATTTAGATTTATCAACTTCAATCTCATCATGCTGTCAGGTGATCTTGTGGGTCCCTGACAGTGTTTTCATTTTGCTGTCACTTAAGACACATTGGAGCTTTCATTGGCTTTAGGATGAGTCCTCTGAGAATACAGGTAAAAGTAAACACACGGGATCCCACCCATGGAGCAGCTGTCGGTGCCTTCAATGAATCGGCCTCTACCTGGGCAAGCAGGCGCTCCGAGGGTTAATGGAAGAGGAGGAGGACGGTCTCCTCTGCGGCACAGCCTCCTCTGTTAGATGTGGTGCTCTCAGGAATCCCTCCTTTACCAGGCTTGTCATTTTCCACCCCTCATTGTTCCAGCGCCTCTCTCTTTCCCTCTCCCCTGGGCCCTCTCTTCACTCCGTCCAAGGCCCTTTCTGATGCCAAGAGACACACACAAGCAAGCAGCAACATGCACCCTCACACCGACACACGCTCAGAAAGACAGACAGAGCAGACCAAGACGCACAGAACACACACACACACACACACAGTCAGAAACTCTCTAAAGGGCTTTCTTATCTTATCAGTAATGTCATCGCTCTTTCAGCCACAGCCAATCCTCTTGTCTGATTGCCCAGTGACTCCAAAAATAAAGGTACAATTTATACTCCCGAGCACAATTTAGAGGAGATTTCAACTAAGCCAAAGCAAGATGACATTCAAATCAAAGATTACGACAGAAGCATGTATAGGATGGATTTCCCAGGGAAAGAAGAGCTCATTCAATAATTTGGCTGTTTTTCTGTACCCTAATCATGATGTAGTTGAGGATGCATTACACTTTGTGTTTCATGCAATGACCACTGTTTAAAAATTAAAATCAGTTAAAGTATCCAGATAGTTTTTTTGTTGCCTGAAGGTAATAATATGACACATCTGTTATGTATTCTCCTTGAATTTGTCAAACTTTATATGACGCTTTGTCATGTTACCGTCTTGGTTGGCTGCATCGTGTCTATACGGGCCGTGCACCACATTTAAAAAAAACGATCAATAAATCAATCAATAAGCTTTTGGCATTAGAATTTTAATATAAAAATTGACTTTCATCAGATCAATATCTTATAATGAACTATAACGTACTATACTAACTCCTCACTATAATATCACTCCCTCCAATCGTAAGACCTTATGTGTTATGTGTGTTTAGCCATACTTGGTATTATTTATTTGATAATAAATATGAAAATCCTCATTATTCTAAATCTTTTTGCTTGAATGGCTCTATAGCCTTATGAGGATTGTCATTATTATACATAATTGTTTGTAATTAGTTTGTAGCAGCAGCAAGCAAAGTTACAGAGTAAACATACAAATATTAAGTATGAATAATATGCATTATGAAGTATTACAGTAAGTCCAAAAGGTGATTCCTATGATATTCTGGCAATATGGGCTCCACAGAAAGTGTTACCATGTCCTCCTCTTGTCGTGCTGGTTTTCTCCCACACGTTGCTTTTGTTCCTCTCTGTCTGCTTTGGCCTCTGCTGCTGCTGCTGATGGAAGGGATTGTCTGGTTTTATTAATATGACAGGTGAGCCTGCCCAGCTGCTACCTGTGTGTGTGTGTGTGTGTGTGTGTGTGTGTGTGTGTGTGTGTGTGTGTGTGTGTGTGTGTGTGTGTGTGTGTGTGTGTGTGTGTGTGTGTGTGTGTGTGTGTGTGTGTGTGTGTGTGTGTGTGTGTGTGTGTGTGTGTGTGTGTGTGTGTGTGTGTGTGTGTGTGTGTGTGTGTGTGTGTGTGTGTGTGTGTGTGTGTGTGTGTGTGTGTGTGTGTGTGTGTGTGTGTGTGTGTGTGTGTGCCAAAAAGCAGCAGCTGTCTCATACACGCAATGCACACATGGTCTCACATGAACCCATTCACACAGGCATTATTGTGGCATACAGACTTTTATTTTATCGCATAATTTTAAATCCGTTTACAAGATGCTGTGATCTGAAGTACATTCTTCTTGTCAAACTGGTGAGGGGCCGCAGCAGCGCACAGATGCTCTCCGCACTGGAACCATATTTGTGTGTTATTACCCTCCCCATATTACCACTTTGTTTACTTCCTGGCTGTGAATCGCCAGCGTAATTTCCACTGCCCCTTTGAGATGGCCATAACATCCCTGTTCTTATATATACACTTTACGATTTGACTCATATGTTGGGGTTCAATACATCCATATTGACTCAGGTAATTGAACACGAGGGACGCGGGCTGTATTCATAAAAGAGGCAAAGAGACAATGCAGTGAATAGAGAGGGTTATTGGAACAGCGGCGAGAAGCTTCCAGCAGTTTGTGCTCAGAGCGGCGGCCGGCTGTGTGTCTGTCATTGACTGCAGTTCAGGCGTGAAGATGGCAGCACAGAGGTCTTCCACCTGAGCAGATTGTGTTCCAAGTCGCTCCATTACCTGAGTGGACTGCCTTTGTCTTATAGCTCCATGTGGAAAATGAATGCACACTAGGCCACCAGGCGTCAGAAGGAGTGTGTGTGTCTGTGTGTGCGTGTTTGTGTGTTTTTTTTTCTTTTTTTGGAGGGGGGCAACTTATACACCTTTTTTAAAAGCAAGCAACACCTGCTCTCGAGTTTCTCTCATCCGATCATATCATAAGAAGATAATGTGTGTTCATGAGGCTCTAGCAGCTGTCAAATAGAAATCATTGCACGCCAGCTTTAAAAGTCTCTTAACTTGTTTTTTTAAATTGCCGGTGTAACATCCAATTAACCTACAGAAGTTAAAAGATGCCGCTCTATAATAGACCAGCGTCTCAAAAAAAGGAGCCAGGTATATTTTATGAGCGCTCTCTTCAGGGAGTCGACAGGCTGGCTGATGGGGCAGAGATAGTGCCGGCCCACTTAGTTAGCAGAGTCTGGGGGCAGAGTCGTCCCTGCTCTGACCCATGACCGACATAGCTGGCTGCTGGGTAATCTGTCAGCTCCAGCCCGCCGCCATTACGTTTTTTTTTTTATCACTCTTCATAAAACAAGAAGGGCAACTTTGAAGAACCTCTCTCTTGAATCACTTGATAGGACGAATCTTTGAACGTCTTGGCCGCTACGTTAATTTAAGTCAGTGCTGGAATGTTACATCCTGGTATAAACACCTTGATATGTTAAGAAATGAGTGAAAAACAAAAGACTAACATACCAAGCGGAGGTGGCTGTGACACAGCTTTGAATACAGGCCAACTCACTCTGTTTTTTGATCAAACAATGCCCAAAGGAAGCAGGTAGAATTAGCACAAAGGTCGCCTTCGTTGAACGAGGCCATTACTCATGAACTCAATTTTCCATCGAGCGGAATATTACTTCTTTCTAGGTGCGGGCCTGTCAAAAGACAAGGTTAATGCAGTGCAATGCTGCTTAAAGCACACTTTGCTCTTTTCAAATTTTACCATTGTGCTTGGCAAGATCAAAAGGGCCCTTTCAACATGTCGCTGTGTTCAATGAGCTTTCATGTCTTACCTCATTACTGGAAAACTTTTCTTTGATTGAGCCGAGGTCTGAGCGGAGTTTGGTCAGACAATGGGGCTGGACGACTTTCACCGGAACACAATGAGGAGGCAACAAAGATGTTGTCTCAAATCCCTCTCGAGATGTTGGGCCCCCACGCTTCACTGCGGCCAACAGGCCTGTGAATTACAGTAAGACCCCTAAAAGTGAGGATTTGTAACTCCTCTGATCAGACTCAGCTCACGACCAGCGGAGGTTAAATCCCTGCAGAGCACCAGCGGCAGAGCAGCGGATGAGATGATCTTCTCCGAATACATCTCTTCCCATTTAAACCCTGTCTGGTAGCCCCTGAAAGAGTGCTTTAAGTTAATTCAACTCCATGCCCATTTGAACAAAATTGTCCATTCATTCAATCAAACATTTTAGAGATTATTACATTTCAAATAACACATGACACCTTTGCTTTTAAACCATATGTTTTATTCATGCAATTTATTCACAGTTGCAAGTTTATTTTTTATTTTTTTCTAAAGGAAGTTCTCACATTTGGCGCCAGGGCATCAATATTTTTTCCAATCATTTTTTGGCAATAGAGCAAACAAAGTGCTGAGTGAATCCTTGAGTATACACACCCTTCTCTGACTCTTAGAATTGGGCTGCAAAAGCCAAAAAACCCAGACAGAAGTGGCGTTTTACTGATCAGAAGCGGGTCTCTGAAGAAACAGCTTTTGACCTTCTTCTCTCTCCATCTTTTCATCGCTTCCTCTCACACACAAGCCATTTTTCTATTCTTCAATTTTACTATAAACACGTCCACAGTATATATTTTTAATCACTGCTTGTCAGTCTCTTTTTTCTGCATCTTTCTCTCTCACTTTTACAACTTAATTTCCTCATCTGCTGAATTCAATTGTTTGTTTTGTGTCTTTCCAGTTATAATAACGGCTTTTTATAGGTGCAGATAATTGCAGACTGTGGAACCAAAATGCCAGCAAGCCAATATAAATATTTGAGTGATTAGGAAAAAAAAAAGCTTTTCCTGTGAACTGGGCTAAGTAGAAAATTGAAAATGAAATAAAATGCACCTATTTTTACATCTTGATAATTTTCTTCCTTTCTTTGGAGGAGCCAGCCAATAAGAGCCGAGCTTTTGTTCCCGTTATCACACACTGTTCATTTGTCCCCCGGCCGGAAAGCCATGTTAAGATAACGCCATCCTATCATCTGATTGTCTTATCAAAGTTGAGCGACACACCACCCCCAGTCACTCAGAGCAATCAGTCAGCGTGGAGGAAAAGGTTAAGAGCTCCACACTTCTTGTCAAAGTTTGTGGTCAAAATACTCAAGACAGCAAAAATAAACCATCAGTCTTTATTACACGCAATTTATTAAAGATGTATTTGTCAACTTGAGGTGTTTGGTTCATGTGGGCCGACACTCAGGCCCCCTGTTTAATTTCTTACAGCCTCCTCTCTGCATTTCAAGTGCAAGAGTGTGCAACCCTTACACAGCGTTTGACACCAGGGTCAGTGGAATTGCCCCACTTTAACTAAAAGACATTTAGTTTGGTTTGGAAAGTGAAAACTCGAACACCATTAATTTGTTTGCTCTCCCACTAGTCATGACCACAGCAAATGCCATCACCTCAAAGAAGTGGTCGGCCGTCCTCACTTTTATTTGTTTGTTCCTTTGGAGAGTGTGAGAAGTTGTGGAGCGACGGCTGTAGCGGACGTTGGACTTGTCGGGGGGAGAGGGGGGAGTCTCCAGAAGGAAGGCTTTGGGCTACGGGGAGCTAGCAAACAAGTTAGCTATAGCGACAGAGGATGGGGGTGGAGGTGATGATGGTGATGGCGCTGGGAGGGGTGGGATTCATTTAGCCAGGCATAGCTGCTCTTGTTTGTGGTTGTCCCTGACAGCGTCGGCAACGCTGCTCCAAAGCACCTGTGTTTGCTCACTAGCTTTCCCCCAATCTGCTCGAAAAATGCTGTGAGCATGTCACATGGTGGCCAGATAGCCTGGGCACCATGGGAATACAAAAGCCGGGGCTTTTAGAACAGTTAATCATTAATGGAGGCCTCTCTTTTGTCCCCATTCAGCTCCACGCTGACAGGGGCTTTGATATTACATATGGCAGACAGGTCAGACGTAGATATAGCCAAGTACATCGACGGGGAAGTGCTTTCAGGTCGCTGGATGCAGGGCGGCGGAAGCAGACGGAAAGCAGCAATGCAAAAGTGTCCTTGAAAGAAAGCCATGTGCATCTGTAGAGAGAGAACACACAGGTCAAGTTGACATAACACTATCTGTAAATATGTTATTATACATTATATTATTGTAATAGTGCTATAAAGTGGAAGAGGGGAGTCGCTAAGACACGTTGGTACGTGCAGGGGGTACATAAAAGCTCAATGTGCTTAATTACACTGGAGGTCCTATACTACCAAACAAAAAAGTAAGAACAAGGATGTCAAATTCATGATTATTGTCACTGATTGGCAGGATGGCAATAAACGGAACAAGTCTTTCATGGGACTGGAGGCCACCTTACCAACCCCACAATTAATTAACATGCCCTAATCTCAGTTTGCTCTCCATCTTGAACTGTCAATGAAAAGTCCAGGACTCATTTCAGCGCCTGTCAAAGTGGGCTTTACAACGGTGGGGCGGAAAAAAAGCAATGCATGAACTTGCTTTCACAAAGCAGGGCTGAATTTATCTTGAGGGGAGATTAAGTTTACACAGCCACATTCTTATAAAGCACTAAAAGGCTCAGAGACAAACTCTTATCTCCCATTTACCTCAGCATGCCAATGGTTCTTTATTGAAAGTTAGCCGTGGCCCCACCCTAACCCCCCTAGAGCTAATAATACTGTATGGGAGTTGGAGAGTATAGTGGGATCACAAACATTTACGGCTGGAAATGCAGCACAAGAGGAGGCAAAGTGGCCACTCAACGCAGGATGCTTGGTGCGCCGGAGTCAATCATTAACGTAGCACTTTTAGTGGTATCTGCTCTCTGGCTCCGAGTAGAAGTCAAAAGATAAATGAAGGTTGTGTTTCAGGGAGTGATGTAAGGCCTCCAACTTAGGTGCTTTAGCAAACATACCAGCCCACACGTAGGTTTCTCTTGAGGCGTTTTTCTGTGGCTTGGTTCTCATGTCAGAGTCTCACTCAGACAATATGTTCTGGAGCTGGCAACAACAGGGAAATGACTCAGGTTTGTGTGTGTGTGTGTGTGTGCGCGCGCGTGTGCGTGCGTGCGTGCGTGCGTGCGTGTGTGTGTGTGTGAACATCAATGAAGCTCTTCATGAAATCTAGAGAAACCTCTTTGCCTCTCAACCTTTCCAACATCAAACGCACAAGATTATCATATTTGTTGGATGCTTCCTTTTTCTTTGATGAGTAACCAGTTTTAGAAATGATTAAATTGTTTTCTGAATAAGATCATAACATGCCCACAAAAAGGGCATTTTAAGCATCTGTAGAAATAAAACATTTTTCTTTGAATTCTGCTACAGCATGATTCAGAGACTCAAACAGAAAATAGAAACATTTCATATCCTCTGTCATGTGTGAGAGCCATAAATCTTTTCCTTCCTTATACATTCAGCTTGAGTTCACCACTGTGTGTTTATTTGCTAACCCTGGTCACTGACGATAAGGGCCACTGGTGTCCCAAAACCGTAGCTTGCAATCTCTCTTAGTGACAACACGCCCATGTTTCTGCGAACACGTTTGCACTGTGCTGCCTATACAATACGAGGAAAATAAAGAACAAAACATAGGTGCTAATAAATCCTTTTTCTCGGCTATAAGGAAATAAATTAGGTCGAGCGCAGTCAAAGGATGGGCTTAACAAGTGCATGCTTCAAACAAAAGTTCCTGTTTCAGGAGGGAAGGTGCATGGGTGATGGATGGCTTGACAAACATAGTTGACATACCTGGCCAATGCCATGGGCCGGTCACAGCCCAGGACTGAGAGGAACATTGTGTGTGTGTGTGTGTGTGTGTGTGTGTGTGTGTGTGTGTGTGTGTGTGTGTGTGTGTGTGTGTGTGTGTGTGTGTGTGTGTGTGTGTGTGTGTGTGTGTGTGTGTGTGTGTGTGTGTGTGTGTGTGTGTGTGTGTGTGTGTGTGTGTGTGTGTGTGTGTGTGTGTGTGTGTGCCAGCTCTTCAGCAGCTAACCCTCTTCCCTCTGAGGCTTCCTCTCCCTCCTCTCTTCCACTCAGGCCGTGGGGATCACTTCAGTCAGCAGAGCCCTGTTTGACAGAGACACTGCCTCCATTTAAATCCCTTCCTCCTATTTATTTGATGTGCAGTTCTACTAGGACGCCTTCGATCCGTCCTCAGGGAGCCCGCATCTCAAAACACTCAAATAGTCTGGGTGTGGCGATAAGCACAGGGCTGGAATTATACTCCCAAATTCCCAAATCCTTATAGAGCATTGTTCCATCCGTTTTAGGAAGAAACGGTACCAGCTACGGACAGGGGAATTACTGCAATTTTTATTATATATCCTTTACTGTGTTTTATATGTGTGTTTATGTATGTGTGTTGTACGATAAATAGAAAAATAAATGTTAATATTTGAAAAAATGCATCCAGGTTGCTCTATGAGTGCAGTTTGGAGCGAGGGAGACGGGTCAGCGCTGTCTTGTGGATGAGTGGTGGACCTTTATGGGGAACACCCAGGAATGTTTAGTTAACTCGTCCGTCGCATTCAAGCATGTGTGTCAAAGGTGTTTACAGGGTGTTGACATTCACACATTGGCAGAGAGGTAATGTGAATGGCGTAGCCATGTGTGGCTGTGCTGGGCCCTGGAAGCGTTCAACAAAACTAATATGAAGTGTTTTGTTCCAGCACCAACGGTAATAAAGAAGGTAAAACAACTTCTGCAAATTACATCACTAATTCATTTTTATTTATTCCAATTTTCATGCAATAAAAAAATGGATTTGATTGCAGCAGCATTTTCAGCAAAGAAGAATTAAATTGATGTTTTCCTTTCCAGTAAATTGTCAGTAAAAATAGGGTAATTGTTCATCATGAATTATAAAGAGCACATGTTAATGTTTTAATATTAAATATTTAGCTGTTGTTGTTTTTGTGCTTAGTTCATCAATACATTAAAGCATTGTTATTTAAAATGTCGGTATCTACAAAGTGAGATACCTTTCTTTTTGAAAAAATGTTACATTATAATTGATATTTGTTAAATCATTTTTTGCATATTCTTAAAACCTTTCATGCTTTTAAATAATATGTAATGTAGCCTAATATAATTTATATTGTTGGATCTTTAAGAAGTCCATGACAATTGATAATTAAAATGGATCAATAATATCAACCAAGCAACATTTATTGTTTTTAAACAACAAGATTTTGTTTGTAATCTACTTACACAATTAGATACTAATTAAAAGATATAATAACATATACTTGTCTATATTTTTGTCCTGTTATTATTATTAATAGCAGTTTATCTTTTTCTAGAGGTTATTTAAAAGCCGTTAGATATTTCAGTTTGTGTGGTTAAAAGGCAAACAAAATATAATGACTCTGATTGTAAATTTCATGATGTGGAAAAACATGTGGAACGGCTGATAAAACTAACCTGATAATGTTTGGTTTAATTTCCCATGTGATGGCTTAGCAATAAAACACAGTTATCAAGCCATATATCCAGTCATGTAACAAAGGGTAAACACCAGACACGTAAATATATAAACATTTAAAAAAGTGCGACTATAAATCACATTTCCTTTCTTTCTTTTTAGCATAGTTTTTTTTAACTGTTTTGATTTCTGTGCTGATTAAATCAGATTTCTGATCATGAATACTCGTGAAATATTTTGTTTGGGTTTTTTTTAAATATAAAAGAAGACTTAAATGTTTGCATCAAAAACTGAGAAATAGGCCATTGTAGAATATATTAAAAAATAATTATTATAACTGTTATTTTACACAAACAGAAAAATAAACTTACGTATAGAATTAAATCTAAAAAGCGGGGGGAATATACCACACGGTATATTTGTATGAAGTATCTCAACTTAAAACAAAAATAGGTACATGCCAAAAGCCCATATTTTGACTATATCTTTTACTCTTTCTCAAATACAAATGCCACAAACGTAATCACAGTCATTCTCGGAGGAGGCTATCTTTTCTTCTGCAGGGGGTTGCCAAAGAGGCAACCAGTGCCAGCAAGCACCTGTCTGTCTGTCTGTCTGTCTGTCTGTCTGTCTGTCTGTCTGTCTGTCTGTCTGTCTGTCTGTCTGTCTGTCTGTCTGTCTGTCTGTCTGTCTGTCTGTCTGTCTGTCTGTCCACATGACCACCCACTGAGAGCCATGGGGCATGAAGTGAACAGCTTTATACTGACCTACAGGTGACGAAACACCTAACCTGTAAAAGTGAGTGAATACTTCCAATCCCTTTTTGTCATATTTAGCGTCTGAACGCTGCAGGTATCACTGAGGCCGCCGTTGTTTAGGGTAATTGTCGAGGGTGTTGTAAGTTTCCTACAATATGACTCACACGGCTCTTTTCTCCACCCATGAATGCTGGAAGATTGTAGGTCAGAGTGAACTTAAAAACGAAGTCCTCTCAACTCATAAATTACATGGCCACCGACAACCTTAAGCGGTGTTGAAATGCCTCGCACAGAGCTTTGTTTCAGCGTTGGTGGAGCGTGACGCTGAGAGCACCACCCCACAAGGAGCTCGGCTCTCACGGGGCACAAGTAAGACAAGCATTTATCTCGCCATACCTGAGGTCTGACATGCTGGCAAAGCGCTGGTGGTGCACCAAAGGTGGATGTGAAAACAAGCACTTACTGTTTCTCAATGATGTTGCTCTTTGAGGTATTGCTTCCGTAACGGGTCATGCCTTCTTCTTTTCTTCTATTTTTTTGTGATTCGTGGCTCTTGTGAATAAAGTCTGGTCTTAAATGTGAGATTGTTCTGCCCCAAAACAAAAGGGTTCTCCTTCCTGGGACCTGTCTTGGCACAGCTACTGGCACTTTGAAATCTGATCTGATAGATTAAGAGCTTAGCCATTAGAATAAACCATTGTGGAATCATCCCGGGTTTGGGTTTTCACTCGCTGTGTAAGTTTGAAAGACCGCTCATAACCCAAGACGTCACTCTATATCTTTGAATATATTACAGCTTAAAAGACAAACTATATAAAATACGTATTTCCAAGTGGTTAAATAAATGTGACACAGCGAGTGAATGTCTTTTCTCAAAGGTTTTCTTCCAGAACATCATATTGTGTAGAAATCATCCTCAGTCTGACCACCCAGGGGGTCCCTGACACCACAACCTTTACAAAGGGGGAAGGGCGTGTGTGTGCGTGTGTTTGTGTTTAGGCAAGTGTCTGCTCACATGCATGAATTTGCTCCTTCATCTTATGTGTATTGATCCTCCTGTGACATCCCACACTGCTCTTCTTCTCTTTTTTTGTGTGTGTTGGTTTGTTTGTTTGTTTCAGATACGTTTACTATTGTTGTTTTATTCCCGGCAGACTTCAACTGGGAAGCACGCTTGCCTCCATTTCTTGCCACGCAGACAACATTACATGTGTTGAGTGTGAATACGCATTCGGCCGAGCGCTGGTCAATGTAAATGCAAACACAAACCAACAAACCAAAACAAAAGACCACAATATGGATCTTTCTCTCAGCCAGAGCCACTACACTTGCTCTGTTTGCCCTCTCCTCTGGCTGGAGTTGCCATTAGGTCATATAATGACCGCATCTCATTTCTCCCTCAAGAGCCCTCGGAGGCTTTCCGCCTTTGGCTGGAAAAGTGCATCTTTGTCGGGTTCTAGAAATGGGACCCCTCCATTTTTCTTGCATCCCAAAATCTAAATCGCTGTAATTTTTTGTTTTCCCCCCATTGTTAATAAAAGACGATTCAAACTGCTCTGAAATGAGGATCCAGTCTTGTGCGAAAGCCACTTGGGCATCGTTATCGCACTGTGTGCTTGACTTGTGCTGCCTCCTCTATGCAGAGAAGAGGGGTCAGCCGTCAACCCCCCTCCCCCCACCCCCCGCCCTGCCTTTCATGGCAAAGTGAGAGCGATTCAGCCCCTAAACGAGTACACATGCTAAGGTGAACAGAGATACACGCGCGATAACCCGTTCAATTAAACAACACCGTCACGGCAGGCAGAATGTGGACAGATAGATGACCATACAGTATGGTGTACAATGGGACTTAAAAGTATAGGGCAGCTGGGCTCTTATCTGGCCGGGGAAGAAGAAACCAGGCAACAAAGGGAGGCCTAAGACTAAGAGGCTTGATGCATGGGAAAGCCATGGGCCGGCCATTGTGGCTGCCCTTCTGCTGAGCAAATAGTCCAAACTGTTCATTCCCCGTCTCCCTTTCTCTCGCCGGTACATTGTTTGTGTCCTTGCATTTCATTCTGACTGGGGAAGATTGCTCTCAGGGCCAGTGAGCAAACAGTCCAGAAAAGAGCCAGCTATCTCCTGCCGTTCCCAGGAGAACTAGCATTTTTATTTCAGCTCCAAGCTGTCAAAGGATTGGAGAGTTTATGTCAGGATCCTGAATTAATTGCTTTAAGCCTTGGGGCCGACGCCGGCGTTTTTATCACCAAATGTTCGGTAAAATGTTTCCTAGCAAATTATGCAGCCACCCCGCCACCCCCCCAAACCCGCCACCCCCTCCACCTCAGTCGCCAAACATTTGGTATTGGATACATACAGGATGAGTTTTTGCAACACAAATGATGTGTTTTAGTTGTTGTGACAGCACAATGGTGTGAATAGTGATGGGCTATAGCACGGCTGTCAAGGATTTGGTGGAATGAAGGCAAACAGCAAACTTTTGTGTGTGTGTTTTTTCTCTCTCTCTCTCTCTCTCTCTCGCTCCCTCTCTCTCTCTCTCCATGACGGTGGGTACACGAGCCAAGCTTGGCAATAAAATGAGTAAGCTTACAGATGCCTCAATAAACCATAGCTGTTCAGACATTTGGTGGGCCGAGCTTTAAAGGCTCCAAACTGTCCTCTGAACTGCCAAACTGATTTCAGAACCGTCTGTCATCCTCCGATCCATCCCGTGCTCCTGCTTACTTAATAACTATACACAGTGTATCATACATTTGGATCAGCAAAACGCATATATATGCCCACAAACCATATATGCCACCTGACTCTATTACTTCATCGTCTTAAGCATCCAGTTTGAAGATGTTTAGTCCAAAAAGTTGGACTAAATTTCCTGTGAAGTGCATTGATATCTGTATAGTTAACAGCGAACATCTCACAGTTGATACAGTTGAGAACTTTTTGGCTCTTAACACACTTTCTGATCCAGAACATCAATCCCAAATATCCCATTTATCCTATGCAGAGTTTTTGTTTGTTGTTTCTTTTTTTTTCTTTCTCAAAAGAACACTGCTGCGGTTTTTTATGTTGCCATATCTGGATGTTGTGTTTTCCTTCTCTGTTGGCTGCGACATGAACGGGCCAAAAACAACACGGGAGTGGCGGTCCAACAGCTCCAGTCTTCAGAGCCACAACCACCAATAACTGAACCTGGAGCCACCATCTGGACTTTGCTTTTCTTCACACAAATACATAGTGCAACATTACATTACATTTCACTGACGCTTTTATCCAAAGCAACGTACATGATATACAGTAGACACAGCAACGGTGAGCAATTAAGGTTAAGTGTCTTGCTCAAGGACACAACGACATGGACTGGCTGAGGCGGGGTTTGAACCACCGACCCTCTGATTGAAAGACTGACTTGCTAACCACTGAGCCACAGTCGCCCCAACATCATATTTGTATCTAAAAAGCATCGGCAATATTTCACCATGCCGCATGATGCTGTGCTCTTTGTATAAATAAGCCCTTTAACAAACTACCTGTCATTCACCCATCACTGAGTACAACTACCAGGATGTGGCTGTCAGATCTAAAAAATAATGGGACTTGTTCCAAAAAAAATGCAACCACTTTTCACATGAAGGGTTTGCATATGAATGAATGGTCATGTTACATTTGCATAAAATATATAAACACAACTGTCTGTGACACCATGACCTCAAACGGTGTGCACCCACAGCTGATTCATCTGTATCCAAGGCTAACCCCAACCCAAATGAATCATGATATAAAGGAGATGCCCCTTTAACCCAACATCATCCTCCCGCCTGGGCACTTCAAGATATCAAGGGTATCCCATGCTCTGACCAATAAATCTGCCAGTTGACTCCTTAATCTGAAAGGATATTAAGCGACAAACGCTGTAATGTTTCTGTCAACGTCAAGCAGACGAGGGTTAAATAGTGTGCATCAGGGGACTACTCTGCAGTGGGGGAAACATACAGGCCTCATCCTTCACCATAATCTGCTCAACAGCCCTATAGACACCTCCCAGCTTTCCTCCATCCTTCAGCCGAGCATCCGCCTTTCCATTATAAATAACGCCACCATTTATATGGGATTAAATTGGGGCTTAATTTGATTCAAGTCAGGGTATGGGAATTCATTAGCGGGCTGACAGTGGCGCTATACATGGGGGGAATTTAATTTGAAACCCCGGAGGGAAACACGGTGGGGTGCTGGGGCCGTGTTGAAATGGAGGTCTTAAAGACAAGGGGGGATATTGTTCCACACTTTAGATTTGGACACTCGTAAGGTGGCGCTTTATCGCTGTTGATGTGTTATTATTGGATTGAGAGCAGCAATGCTATTAGGTGAGAGCGTCCTGAAACAGACAAGCCATGCTGGAAGGAGAGAGTTGATCTGAGGGGAGAGAGCTCAGATCTGGCATTGTTGGTTCAAGAATAGTTCTTGACACTAGTATGACCGCTAGGAAGTAAATACCGTTTTTTTACACCGATTTGGCTCCCACTCATACGGTATTATAATCAGCACATTATTTGAATGTCAGTGATTCTCATGAATGTTGAAATGGCATATCTATCGCCGCCATTCCCGACAAGCTGCGTGGTGTAAAGCAAAGGCATTAAATTCAACTCAGAGGCAGATTACAGAATTCACCCCTGCAGAACACCATCCTGGCATTCTCCAAATTGGACAAGTCCCATTGTAAGATAGCCTATCACAGTGCACATGTCCGCATAGGAGAACATATGCAGGACAAAATATTCCGTAGTTTGTTATTCCGCGGACGACACCGGGGGCACACGGGCTTGTTTGCCTTTGCTGGGAGAGGAGATTGGATTGGGGGTTTAAATGAATCGCTGGCGCGCCACGTTTATAGGTTTCATTAACTTTTAATGAGTTGGGTGTCCTTCGCTGTGATTGGCTGGCAAAGCTCTGCCTTCACTTCCTGGAACTGGAGCTGAGGGGTAAGTGAGGAGATATTGCAGCATGTTGGCTTCCATGTCATGGCCATGTGCTGCTGAATGTGCCACGCTGCATGGAAATGGGTCAGAAGAGGGGATGAAATGTGGTACTATTCCAAAGCAGAAGCCCCAGATATCCATCAGCACTGGCAACGGCTGAATCTAAAACCTGGAGGTATCGAGTCTCGAGGGGAATAAAGAAACCTTGGCAGATCAATCACAGCCAAGCAGGAATCCCCTTACCACAGCTGACTGACATATCGCTCTATGGTCGCTTTTCCAACAAGGTTTGATCTCAAAGAGGCATGAGACCTGCTGGGAAATGCCTGCGGAATTACCAAAGAGCAGCTACAAGCATGAGTGCGTGCACACAAATGTAACCTCAAGCAATACTTCATATTTTGAGCATCTTTAATCTCCATTCCAATATAGTATATTTCTGCCTGGTTGACCACACATCTATTATCTTGCATGGAGGGCTGTTGCTGTACGCTTTATGTTTCTCCTTGAGCAGCTAATCCCCTCCTCCAGTGTGCGGCTGAGCCTCACTTCAGCACTCCCCAAGAAACAAAGGCCTTGCCTGTCATCCCCATTTTATCTCCATCACATTGACATAACATGGAAAAGTTCTTCCCGCAGACATGTACATTATCTCCATCTCCCTCGGTTGAGGATTGTTCCCTTTTCGGTTGGTTTGGTGGCGACTGACTTCTCCTCCTTTTGCAAGGCGACGGACCTGTGTTGCAATACTTTACAAGGATAAACACTGAGCATCCATCCACTTCCAGGCATATAAAAGCAGCAGGATAGTGAGAGGCACCCCGTCCTGGCCTGAATGGATCGCCTTTAGGTCACTGCACGTCCCACCAGCTGCTGCCTCACAGTACTCAATGGGCATTGTTGGCGGACCTCTCTCTCTCTCCCTCTCTCTCTCTCAGGACATGAAGGAGTCCTACACTGGAATGTCACATAGTTGTGTCAGAAGAGTGCGGACACATCACAGTCAGCGGCCGCATTCTCACCCAGTCCATCCATCTCTCTGAAACACAGACACACAACTCTTCTTTCCATCATGACAGAACCCAAATCTGACCTTCATACATGCAGTATCACAAAATAACTTTCCAACATATTAAGGTGAAAGTGTCACCTTCGTTAATGATAATAAGGGACTACAGGGATTACAAAGACACTAATTATTTATGAAAAAAAAGCCCAAGCAGAAAGAACACAAAAAAATATTATGAGCAAAAATGATTGCATGACTTTGGTACAAATCTAGTACATCATCATACTCGAGGAGGATATTTCAGAAGAAGAACAAACTTCTCCTTAAAGTCAAATAAATGGTTGTTTACACACTTGTTGCAGTTTGTAGTAAAACCTCCTCACTGAACAACCATTTAGATATGATTATGTCATAAGAAAACCGTGCATGATTTGCATAGAATATAAACTTCAATTCAAAAACTCATTCAATAATAAATGTAACATTTTTATTGGATGTAAATGCAATTACAGTCAAATTGTTAATTTCAAGCTTATTCCAGGAGCCTTAATTTAATTAGTGATGAAGCTACTTTGTTTTGACAATTCCCTCATTAAAGTAGAATATAATACGTTCAAAAAAAAAGCTAAACCCAAGTGACAAAAAAAATATATATATACTATATATATATTTATAATACAATTGTATATTTTTCACCATGTGCAATTGCAGTTTAGTTTATTGGAGGCCTATTTGAAATAATGTGTTCTCTATAAATATAAAAAATATCATGACCATGAAAGCATAAATGTATGATGTATTTATTGTGTAACCCTCATTACCAAATGTAAGTTCGTGTGGGCCTATAATTTGAAAGAAAGTCAAAGACAAAGAATGCGTTTTGCTGTTTGAGTTACAAATTAACAAAGCAGCTCACATTACAATGTAAATTAGTTATGTTTAACATTTGATAACTTAATGTTCACGTTTGGAACATACATTCATATTAAGCCAATTACTAATACAGACAATACGAGTCAATAGCAATAATAAAGCAGCAGGATAATAAAAAACAGTTGCAATAGAGGCTTAAACAATGGTATTTTTCTTGTCAGAACAACGGATAATTTTACCCCAAAATATTTTCATCCATGACTTAAAATATATCCTTATCGTCCGTATAAATATGACAATAACTCTCTCTCATATTGTTTGTTTGTTGTTGTTTTTTTAAACTATTTTCGAAATTTAAAAGAAATCCTCTAATAGCCCATAATGAACACATGTATCACTCTGCGGAGGAAACGGGAGACATGCGGGCCGCGGACGGACGGGACGACGCAGCGTCACCGGGACGGGCCGCCTGCTGAGAAACCATGGGTGGCTCTGCGTTTTGACTCTTGTGGGCCCTTTAATATACTGAGGGACGACAGTTTGCCTTGCTAAGATATGGGATTAGGAGTATTTCTGGTGAAAGAGGAGTTAAGTCGGGCTATGGACGGTCCCTCCCCTGCAGAGGCTGAGACAGAATTACAGCTTGTTGGACCGGTGTCCCGCCGTCGCCATGGAGACAGATCTACTTGGGTGTTCCAGTGCGCGAGCTGCAGCGTATAGAGATGGCGCCTATAGGTGCGGCGGGCGCCCTGCTGTAGCCTATGACACCCACCAAATATCTCTGCACCCGATTAATACCCGGATGGGTGCCCCGATGAGCCGAGCTCGTGAAGAGTTTCGATGCGATCGGAAGATTGATTACCGAGCTCTGTGTCCTGATGGGACTGTCCCGTCGCATCTGCTGCTGCTGCTGCTGCTGCTGCTCCCCTGATGGGGTTTCACATCGGGATTTCTTACATGTGCAATTTCCCCTCTTTCGCATAAAACTGTTGTCTGAATGACAGCCTCGAGCCTGCTGTATTCAGTTGACGCCCATGGGTGGATGAGCATATGGCTTACAGGGTATGCGTCACTCCATGAGATAGAGGCCCAAACTCGTCTAAGCATTAAAATGCATCGCTGGAGGGGAAATGTCTCACTTTGGAGGTCTGGGACAATTATACGCTATTAAAGACGGGGAGGAAAAATAGTAAAACCTGTTGTTAGTTACATTTTCTTTTTTAAAGAATAAGAAAAGAAGGCAGAGAGATGTTGTAATGTGTAGGCATATTTTGTTAATTTTTTTCCCATGCCTTGTATTAACAAAGCTTTATCATTCGAAGGCTTTAATCCATTTATTTATATCTGCATATTAATAACCTCGAGCCAGAGGCAGGCCGCCCTCAAAATATGCGTCTGGCCGCTTTGTGTCATCGTGAGAATGTGCAGGCCTTAATCAAGAAATATGCAAATATGCACAACAAGAAACGCAGATAAATCAGGTTAGCGCTGCAAACGGGATCAACAGGCTGGACCTTTAACCAGTTGCTATAACAACAGAGGTGCGCGTGATGCTGACGGGGCTGCAGAGGTATCTACCTGATGGGAAAGCCTGTACAAAGTTAGGAGATGGGGAAGGTGCACTGGTGTGGCCTCGTCCGCCAGTACAGATTGAGGTTGGTTACCTTTGAACCGGCAAAGCTCCAGAAGGCCATTCCCATCTCAGTGTGCGCCAGAGGGGGCTTGACTGGGGTTATCCCGCCTCCAAAGGATTGGAGCGGAGCCGTGTCCGGATACAATTGTTTAATATTGGCTAATGGACATTTTGGAGGGCTCTCCATCTACTTGAGATATCTACTTGACAAGATATCCAAATACGGCCTCTTGGACATATTTTTGCACAGGCATCTTTGCAGAAATATTAAGGGAGCCTTATTTCCGTATTATTATTAGTATTATTATTATTATTATTATTATTATTATTATTATTATTATTATCATTATTTTATTAGTAGGTGTAGTATTATATTATTATCAATGATATATACAAATAGTATTATTATCAATAATAATAGCATATTGTATTTAAATAATAATAATATTAAGTAGTTTGTTAAATAATTAATTGATAAATGACTGTTAACATTTAAGGACTAAACACGCTATAATGAGTTTCGTCTTCTCAACAGGGAAAACATTTATTTCACCGTATTTTATTACAAGCTTGCCATCATAATCACGAGCAGTTTTACAAATGATATTTACTGGAAAAATAAACTAGGCAATATACCCTGCAAAAACAAATCTGATTCGATTTGTATAATGTATAATATAAAAGCAGTAACGGGGTCAGTCCTGCAGCTGAACTCGCGTTCATGACATCAGTGCACTAACAACAATGTCGGTCAGCCGCACGCTGCATGCAAAACAATATTCAAAAAGTCATAAAATCCATAAAGTCTTATATTTCTCTATAAGACCCGCACTGTCCACCTGTTTCCGGTGTCATGCCTGCAGATGATTCGGTGAGAGGATAGTGTTTAAAAGAAATCAACCAGCACTGAAAACCCATCTCATGCTCACATTGTAAATCAGTGGTGAGCCCGGATCACCTGTCAGTGGACCGCGTGTGTTGCAGAGCAGCGGCACCGCTCTCCATCACACGAGGCAGAGGCACAGGCACTTGAGTCAGCCTCCGCCACACAACCTGCACATCCCATCCGCTTTGCACCACCCTGTCGTGAAATCCAATACGTCTCCTTTCTCATGAATTTAGGATATCAGCCTCTGCTGCCACAACCCCCCCACCCCCATACCCCCCACCCCCTCCCCACATGCATGTCCACCAGACCACCTCTCCCTCTTTGTTCAACAAAAATATATAGGTGTTTTCTTTTTTGAACCTTATAGAGAATAAAAAAAGATTCATACCTGTGCAAAATAGCCGGTGCTTGTTGTTGGCAAGCCGCACAGGAGCCCATTGTAGAAGCTCGCCTTCTGCCTTCTGCAAAGGGCTCCAGACATCACGGCATTTATTTGAGCTCAAACTCTGTCACTGTTGACTTTAGCACAAAGCAAAGATTTCACTGCCCCGCTAGTTAAAAAAAAAATGATTATTTTACAGAGATATCGATCAGTGTGCTATAAAAAAAATCAGCTTAGCATTATATGTCTAAAATGAATAGAACGAAATGTAATGTCTGTGTAAATTGACAGAGCCGCGGCGTCCTATTCAAAGTTTACACTTGTGCAATTTGGCTTGTGTGTGTACTCTTCCTATATGTGGGCATAGCCTCCACTCTATTGTTTACTGCCTTTGTTTATTCGCAGATCACGCTGTTTAAAGTGCGATCTGTAAAGAGGGTCTGGAGAATAAACGCACACTTTCAGGCCCTACGTGTTCTGAAGGCGAAAGGGTGTCATTTGGTTCGAAGGGGAGCAGAACTCCCTGCTCGGACACCCCGGCCTTGGATTTGAGCTCAGCAGGGAAGAGCGTGCATTAAGGGGGGGGGGGGGGTCGCTTCATTTGGACTACAACTAGCCTATCTTATCTAACAAGAGGGGAGGGTCCGGCTACTTTAAAAAATAGGGAGTGGACAATGGACCCCCAGATTGTGGGGAGAGAAGTTAGAGCATCACATTCAGGAGGCTCTGTTCCCAAATCAGCCCCCTTTTCCAGCAACTATTCTCCCGCTCCACGGGGATGCTGTTTTATGTGACAATGACACTTAATCTTATTCACTGATCTAAACTTTGCTGTGTGCGCGCGCGTGCGTGTGCGCGTGCGTGGGACGGGGTGTGATGGGGAGCATGAGGCGTGGCGTTTGAGTGACAGTGCTCGATGGGTTTGGATCATAACGTGTGTCCCTGTATGTGCGGGAATTTAAGCGGTTGACATGTATCCCATTATTTGAGCAACTCTTCCTGCACACTTCTTCTTCCTTCAATCCTTCCCTGCAGCAGATGGATTTTTAGAGAGATTTTGGTTTGATTTACTAAATGTGTGCAGAAGACACATATTTTCATTGGAAGTCTATTTGGATTAGAATGTGTGGTTTTATTTCCTGCCTTCTTCTGTGTAAAATGTTTCTATTTAGGGGTTCATTGTCGCTTAGGAGCCAACATATTACAAAGTGGCTGATGTGTGGGATAAACTTCTTTCCTCATAAATATCTCACTTTGCGTTTGGGATTAATAACCTTATGTCTATTTTGTTTACATTTTCTCAACGACAGATTGAGAGCATTGTTCTCGTTGTTGTCCAGCAAAGCTATTAATCCCCGTTAAAAACATGCGCCTTATTATAAAAGCACATGTTTTTATATCAAATGTAAAGTTGTGAAACTCATTGTCAGCCTTTTATGGAACGTGTTCATGTTGTTGTGCATGTCATAAATATAGCTAAAACTGAATAAGTGAGAAAATAAATACGGTCTTTAATTATAGATTATTCTTTAAAAAAAATGTTTTTCACATTTAATGTGTATTTTATGTAAACTGTTCATAATGTTTATTTTTGTTTAATGTGAAAATGTGCCTATATTCGTATTTATAATATGTCACATTTATTTATAGTAATTTAACCTAAATCCACCCTCAATAATAACACAATTGCTCTAATGTGGTGGAGACGCTACTCTTCTAGACTATATCGTTTCATATATTGTTTGATAATAATAATAATAATATATCAATAACAACACCATCATATTCAGAAAACAAAACCAATAACACTTTAATATAGATTCTGTTCTTGTACACTACAAGAATACACATATACAAGCCATAAATAGAAATTACACAAATGATTGAAGAAATCCTGCGAGGCATTTAAATTCATATCCAGTTGCAGATGCATGGAGGCTATTTTACAGCAAGTTGTTGTTTGTCTTTGGGGTCCATTCCTGAAGCCGACTTCTGAACAGATCTCGTCACATTATCATTACTTTTAATTAATATTATCAACAAAATAATTAGGCTACTAACAAACTCGACAACTAAAACGGTGGGAAACGTCAAAAATATCTGAAATACGTATTGTACACAAACTCTATATTTTTTTTTACAAATGTACAAATTGAACGGGGGAGAAAGTCCACATCGCATTGAGGGGCGAAGAGTTTATGAGGAGTTCATGATCGGCCTGGAATAGACGCCTTGGTAGTAAGTCGTGTCGGCCATGGAGGAAGAATCCAGACCGGCTTTCCCCGCCATGGAGCCCATAGAAAGAGCCCCGGCCATGGGGGAGCCATAGCCGGAGTAATGCATCACCTGCTCGTAAGTCTTTAGGTCCATTTTGTGGTGTTGCTGCTCCGAGGACATGAGGTTATTTATGGAGAAGGGGTGGTTGAAGGAGTAGTGGTGCTCCGGCTTCAGGTGTGCGTCGTGCGCGAGGACCGAGTGATGCTGAGCCATGAGGTGCTGCTGCTGCTGGCCATGCGACACCGGGGAGGCGGCGGCGTGCTCCGGGCTCAGGGCCTGGCTCGCCTTCATGTCCGACAGGGACCTTTTGTGCTCGCTGGAGGAGGAGTTGGAGTGCGGGGACTCGTTGCCGTTGCAGCTCTCCGAGCTGCTGTTGGAGGAGCCGCCGTCTCCCCCTTTGCGGCCGCTATCCTTCGGGTTCATCTTCTTGTCGCACTTGAAGCGCTTCTGCCTCCTCAGGTAGCAGCCGTTCTCGAACATGTTCCCGGAGTCCGGGTGAAGAGTCCAAAAGGAGCCCTTCCCGGGTTTATCCGGCGACCTGGGCACTTTGAGGAAACAGTCATTGAAGGACAAAGAGTGGCGGATGGAGTTCTGCCAGCGCTGCTGGTTCTGTCGGTAAAAAGGGAAGAGGTCCATTATCCACTGGTAGATCTCGGCCAGTGTCAGCATCTTGCTGGGAGACTGCTGGATGGCCATGGTGATGAGGGAAATGTAGGAGTACGGCGGCTTGGCGTGCGTGTAGCTCCTGCGGTAGGTCTTGGGGTCTCTGGACCGGTTGATGCTGGACTGTCCGTACATGGGGCTCATGGCGTTCATGTTGGTGTAGGATGTCAGCGCGTTCATGGACGCGGGCTGCGCGGTCATGGGGCTCATGCTGGGACTCAGGGCGGCGCTCATGGCCGTCATGCCCGCGCCCATGCCGTTCATGGCTCCGGTGCCCGGCGACATGCCGGTCATGGAGGGGCTCATGCCCGTGTTGACGTAGGACATGTTCATGGAGTTGGCCGTCATGTTGGCAGTGGTGCCCATGCCGGACATGCTCATGTAGGTATTCATAGAGTTCATTCCCAGGCCCGTGTTCATGTTGCCAACCGAGGTGTAACACTGCAGTGAGGGAAAGAGGCAATCATCAGTTTATTCTGGCATAAAGTGGCAATTATTAACACAGAGGTTGTTTTTCCCCCCTTCTATTTAAGCTTTATACACTGATAGCATTCATTCAAAATAATAATGTTATTTGAAACGCGCATGCACGGGCTTGTTGTAAAAGTTGAAATGGTCGGAGATGCTTTCGCTTCCGCGTCAAATCGTTTTAAAATGGAACAAAAATAATAAACACACAGCTGCACGTGTTCAACTACTGGTATCAATTAAGTGCAATAATCCTGTGAAAATGCACACAGTCGCTGAGAGCGTTGACACCTAATATGACTGCGCGCACACAAAATAGCGACTGCAACACAAATATTTGAATCAATCTCCCCGAAACCAAACAGCTCAGGTGTTTGAGTGGAAACATGGCACACAGAAAAATAACACTCTGATTTAGTAAAGATATACGTATAGACTTATGAAATTATAATCCGAGTGAAAAGTTTCCCCCCCCACCCCCACCTACATGTCAAGCAACTTTGTTAGGATAGTGCGCTGTGTAGAGATGGGGGAGGATTTGGAGGCGCCTCAAGTCAATATTTGATCACAAAGTTAATATTATCTCAGGGCTAATATTGAGTTGTATAAAATGGGATTGGCTTTAGACGGGAAAAAAATATATATTTAAGGTACCCACCTCGGGCTCTCCGTAGTAGGTGCTCCAGTCGGTGTGTTCGTGTCCTTCCATTTTAACTGCTCCAAGCATCATGGAGGACCTTCACAAAGCGGCTCCCAGCAGGGGAAAAGCCCAAAGCCTCTCTAATAGCAGGTGACTGGGGACCACTGGGTGTATTTGGGTCGTCGGTGGGTCCCTTCGTCAAGGACTGGCGTTGATGTGTGTCTTATGGAGCCAGCCGTGAGATGCGCCTGTCAGTGACTGGAGTGGAAATGACGCTCCGAGCTGCCTGTTAACGCTGTGATATAGCTCTGCGCGCTAGGCAAGCCTCCAATCCTACTTCTACGCCTTGGGCCCTATTTGAATAATCTCCTCGCACCTAGGCGTGAGACTCCTCAAGCTCCCCCCCACCCCTTCTTCCCCAATTGTACACCTGCACTGACTGAAAAGAACAGTTTCTTATGAAAAGCTTCATTATAAACTATTGTATTTTGGATGAGGCCAAAAAAAAAGAAGAAGAAAAAGAGAGAAAGAGCTATAAAAGGAATGTCTGGCGCTCTTCTTTTGGTCCGCTTTTCATGACGCACATCCTCCAAAGGGTTTATTCCACTTCAACTGAGCTGAAATCATAAAGCGTTTTTATTGCGTTGCGTTCAAGGAATTTATAGCTTGAAACTATAACCGTTAATTAATTTGCACTATAAACAACACAAACACACGAAAACGTTAATAAATTAGATTCAGTTTGATTTATCAGGAATACACTTTACAACCATTTATTTATAATACCACAATACATTGTCGGGGCTCGTGTTGCTGTTTTATTCCAGGCACAGCTGTTTATGTTAATAAGAGCAACATCATTATCTTATTTATGTGATGCACGCCAGCCTTTACCTCCACAGATTTATTATATTATGCTAGATGCGGGTCTATGTGGATGCATTGATGTGCACAAGTACGAGTGTACACCCAATTTACTCCTTTTGTTAAAAATCAAAGCCATTTCTTCGCTTTGCTTCCAGCTGTTTAACAATCACGTCCTGATACAATTCAGTGGGTCTCTGCATCTTTGTAAATATTAAAGTGTTTTGTTTTTTCAAATATTACACCAATATTTGCAAAAAGGAGATATTTGATCCTGCTTTACTAACCTGGATGACTGAATTACTGTTTCCAAAATGTTTTAATTAGTGTTGAATATGCCAGGCATAGCTTCAGAGCGCCCTCTCTCGGTTATTGCCTCCAACTGGCTTTTCTTTCTTTTTGTTAGTGGCACATAAAGCAGTCTCGTTTTTTTGTTAAGTCGTTGAAACCTTTTAGAATGGATGGAATTCGTGTACACTTTCTTTGAATTTATACCACCAAATACATAAAAAAATAATACAAAGCCACAATAGACATGGTTTTAGTGGAAGCTGTCAAACCCCGCAAGTCGTTTATTTTCTGGATTTAATTTACAGTTTAGCCTATATCATTCTAAATTATACCAAAATATGCATCGCATGTGAGTATATTAATGTTTGCTCACATTGGCGCGTGGCACCCTTCCCATAATCGTTCATCTGATGTGTCTTTGCATCAGCCGCACTATCGCGGACTGCTGAGGCCCTTTGCTGTATTTACAGACACAAACATCAAGGTGAGGCCGCAGTCCGGTGCCAGCCACGTGTCAGTAGTGGTACATCTATTTGACTGCATATTTACGCAAGAGCATAACTATCAGTATAAGACCCATTAGTAAAGGCGAGTAAACCTGTCGTGTTGACGAGGGACTAACAGAGTCTGCTTAACTTGGAAATGAGATCATGAGAAAAAGCTCTGTGTGTTTGAGGATTGGGGATTTCACCCGAGAGCTGGAGATCATGCGCTCTCCCGGCTTGACTCAATGAACACACGCCTGGCAGGCTATTATTTTCTTTAATAACTAAAACAAATTATGAAATAGTTTCATAATGATTTGAAAAAAAAACGGTTCAAAATTGTAATGTAACATTTATTGTATATAATGTATGTAATTTTCGGCGTATAGATGTTTCGAGCTGTGTGGAAATAACAGATGTAACCGGATTAAGCATTTCGGTTTTCAAGTGAATTAGGCGTTTATAAACATACATTTATGAATAATGGATACAAATTCATATTTGGAAATATAAGATACTGAAATATAATAGGTTTCTGTTTCACAAAAAAAATGTTGCCTGGCCACACACGCGCGAGCTTTTACAGATAACACAAATACATCGTAATAGTTGGTGTGTTACACAAGTGTGGTGTTTTTCGGAGAGAAACATTTTTGGGTGTAAGAACCCAAACTCCTCTGGTGGTTATTTACCCAGCCGTGCTGTTCTTTGACGACACTTTATGTTATTCCCAAATTATTTCAACTGATACCAAACCCTCAGCATTTTCAACTGGTCCTTGACCTGCATGACACTGTGTTCCTGGATGAGACATGTTGCTAATTCCAGTTAATCATCAACCTGCCAGAGTCCTCTCATATGGGTGAAGGTCACATTTTGGATTTGGTCAAAAACAAAAAATGTACTGGGTCTTGTGCTGCTGCACTATCACCCTATTGTGTATGCATGTCTTATGTATCCTCTTGTGTAATGTGTGTAATATATTAATTTCAAAAAGCAGAAGTCACTCTGGGACAAGTATTGTCCTGATTACTTCTCCAAATAGGATACGAGAAAGTTGGGCAACGTTTAACATCTCTGCCGGACTATAAAGAGGGACATCACTCAGAATCAGTTTGACAATAGTTCAAACTGAAATTAAAGAAATGTAGACCACCATATCTTGACATAACATAATTTTATTTTCTTCATCTGTGATTGCAATTACAACATGCCAATAAATTGTGTAATTTAGGCAACACCAAAGCAACAAATGTGTTTAAGCTTGCAGTTGGGGCTGAAGGTTAGATGTCAAATAATTAATGAAATATCCCAAATCCAACTTCATTATTACCTCATACCCAAATTAAAAATGTACACATACTCTATTCATTAAATTATGAAACATTGAGGGTTCAATTAGACTGTGATGAAATACAAATACAGCTCAAACATTTAAGACATTTAAGATTAAAAAAGCTGAAAATACAAAACAATATTTTTTTTAACCTTTTACTTTTAGAAGCCAGAAGATTGCTTTGGTGTGGTGCATGGTTAAATCCTCTTACGATTTATAATATGGTCATTATATGAAACCCTTTACATTATTTCCATTGAAAATTAGCTCCAGGCTGACAATAAGGTCCAGATTTAGTAAACTTCTGGTCAAATCTAAAAATGAATTAATGTCTGTTCTTCCTCTTTTTTAACTTCAAATTTGAATTGGCCACCTGCAATACCGTGTGTAAGCTGAATTTCCACACATTAATTAGAGTAATCCTAAATGTTGCTGCTGCTGCATATATTGCTGATCATTCTGTTCCCAGCTCACGCATTCACGACCCTGAGCATACACTGGAAATGAGAATTGCGTTTTGCTTTCTCTCACAAGGACGAGTGAGAGAAAAAGCTGCAGTAGCACGCTGCGTTCCTGTAGAGTTGACCGAGAACCCACTGCTGTGCCCAACACGTCTCCTCTCTCAGGGCTAGTTTTGCCACTTGGTTGATCAATTAGCCTCCATGATGATCCGTGTTACATTTCACACATCTGGCCGTCATTCCTTTACTGGTTATGACAAGGGCAAACACTAAATGGGGAAAGTTTAATGAGTCAGTTAAAGAAGTGAAAGCACAAACACCTGCATGAGCAAGGCCCTAAAGTGACACCACTGAGCCTAGTTTTCTGGTGCAGATGCTGTTGGTTTTTTGGGTGCAGGGCAGGGGGATGGAACCAGGGCGCTCCCTGCTCCGTGAGAGGAAGGCGGAACTCTGGAACATTCCTTCAAACACCCAGGAGTTGTTGGCAGGAATGTGTTAACTTTAAGTTTCAACTTTCAAAGTGAGGATTTCTTTTTTCAACTGAAAGTGAAAGATTCACTTAAGAATGTCTTTTGTGTGTGTGTGTGTGTGTGTGTGTGTGTGTGTGTGTGTGTGTGTGTGTGTGTGTGTGTGTGTGTGTGTGTGTGTGTGTGTGTGTGTGTGTGTGTGTGTGTGTGTGTGTGTGTGTGTGTGTGTGTGTGTGTGTGTGTGTGTGTGTGTGTGTGTGTGTGTGTGTGTGTGTGTGTGTGTGTGTGTGTGTGTGTGTGTGTGTGTGTGTGTGTGTGTGTGTGTGTGTGTGTGTGCGTGTGCCTTTGTATCCGTCCAAGTGCACCAATTCACACAGAACAGCACAGGGCAAAGGGTTAAGCATGTGATTCATCAAAATAAAAATTAATAAAGAGATAGTCTTCCTCTTAGAAAGTGTTGGAGAAAAAAAAAAAATGTTTGCTGCCAACTTGCCTGTGGTGACAGTAAACATTCCAGAGCCGGGCTGGAGTTTGGTCTTGCCATTATCTGCCACAGCTGTGACAACGCCTGTTGGCCGCAGGTTTGTGGCTGGCCACACTGTGTTTACCTGGAAATGAATCTGAAAAGCGGCTGGACTGGGAAGGCACACAAGCCAGCTAAATAAAAACCGAGAGTGGTCATTGCAACGAGACGCCGGGTGGGAGGGAGTCCAACGTTATTGCACTGGCCCCAGTGGGTCAGGGCGCAAACACAGGCGTAAACGCACTAAGGATATCCTCAAATACGCACCTTTTGATATTGAGAGGAATGTTGGCGAGGAATGCCATTCGATATGTTTTATGTTGACTGTATCCAGGGCATTGCAGATTCAATACTTCTCTCTTGTCATGGTAAAGGACCCTATGTTGACCACTGCCATTCATTTATCAAACAAGGTGACAGTTGATCTATTAGACCACAGGAGTAGAGCAACGGTGGGATCCCAAGAGATGCACAGATCAGATGGCCCTAAAGAATGCATGTCCACCAAATTATAGTGTTTAGGAGCTCACATTGTTGCAATATGGAGTTTAAAACAAAACCACTTTCTGATTATAAAGGGATTATGTTGTTACTAATCACTTGATTAGTGACGAAAAAAATCATGATCAATCATCATTGCTAATCATTCATAGATCCGTTGTATCAGCATTAATATAATTAGCTTTCAGGTTTCCAGTTTGTGAAAAATCTCTTTGACTAATTTTAGTCGAGGGCTGGAGACAATATGGATCAAAATCTCTTCATCAATAACGTATCAACATGTATAGAAGCAAACTTGTTGTGATGTTTTATTTGAAAGTGATAAAACCATGAACATTTATTAATGAATTGCCAACATTTATAAATAAATTGTTTCCAAATAGAAAGGGTTGACACTTGCCAAATGGCAACCCCAAAAAATATATTCACTATTTTTTAATAAATTAGGTGCAACTTAAAGGGCACCTCATTAAAAAGTGGACTTCAAAATGATAAGTTATTGAAATGATTTCAAGGTGAAACGGTTTAATGTATCTGATTTAAAAGTAGATTTGAAATGACAGACTAAAATGGGCGATTGACTGAATGAATATATATATTTATGTTATATCCCCCCCTCTCTGACATAGACGTGCTCAGATGCCATAGTTCCGTGCAACGTCTGAACTTTCAAAGTAACAAGGATGGGATGCGTATTGGAGCCAAAAGATTTAATATCACCAAATCAGCACATTGTTATTCATTAGTGGACCAACTGCAGAGTCAATACACATTTAATCACAGACTGAAGGCAATTAAAACAGGAGGGGGGCCAGTAGTGCTATGTTAATTAAAGTGCCAGGCTCCCATGGGAAGCCCTGTGTCTAAATATCACTACAATCAAGCCCGGCCAATAATCCAGGATGGGCTATTGCCGTTACCCGGCCGCCGTGCTGTCAGATCCACGTCAGCGGAGACAAGAGGGCAAACCTGGACGCGTGATTAAAAAGTTGTGTATCAGTAATGGTCTTTCTAATCCTAATGGACTCGAGGCATACCCTATCAGCATCCTTTGCATTGTAGTTAAATGAACTGGTCAACCATATCAATCTTTGAATACATATAATGTTGCGAAATAATAATCCAGATAATAATCCACAATGCTCGGCGTCTGCAACCATCTGACAGACCTCTTGAGAAAACACACACATTCACATCTCAGCTCTACATCTGACAGAGGCTTTTGGTCCATTTCCTTTTTCCATCAGTCACTCGGTGAGTGAGGGTCATATCTGCTGCCGTCTTATCTGTATTCCAGGCTGATGGGGAAATTCAAGTTTGGGATTACCTCTGACTGCTGACCCGAACCATCTCAAACAGCTGGCCAGCTGCACTTTCATTACCCCGCATGCTACACTGCACCGTACCACAAACCCCCACACTCTCTTTGGCAGGAACTGGCATATCTAAAATGTGCTGTGCATTTCAAATGCATGAGGGTAGAAATTAAAAGCGGAGACTATATAGCTGGTCTGCGTGAGAGGAGAACCTGTATCGTCCCCCTTCTGCCAGGCAGTTGTCTCCTTCCTGTATGGACCGAGGGCCCATCCATATGCAGATGGCTAATTTGTAGTGTTTACAGAGGAGCAAAGAGGGGGCCGAGAGCTCATGAAGAGGGCTGAAAAGAGGCTGCCTACGTGTCACCCCAGGAGCCCGGTGGTAAAGCCTGTCCTACCAGAGCAACAACATAAGTGTTCAATCTGTGTTTGCTTACCCGCGGACACCGATGGCTGAGTCCTGGCCTGGGGCCCGTAAATTGTGCCTATTTTACAGGCCCTGACAGCTAACAGGCTATTGGGAACAGGGGGCCCAATGACACAGCCACTCAACAGATTAGCACCTCATCAGCCTCCTGCAGCTTCGAACAAATACGGTCCCTGCCTCCTTTAAGACACAATAGGGCCGCCACCGCTAAACAGCCCCCTGCCAAGAGAGCCCCCACCTTCCACCCAGCCACAAAACTTCCTGGTCTGGTCTTTCTCCGAGCCACAGCTGCATCAAGGGGTCCTTCCCCAGTCCCCGAGGCCCACCCCAACCCCAATTGGCAAGATGTGTGTATTTCAGGTGAGCAAATATTGCCACTTGCCTGAGAGTTCAATGGCCAGCCCTTTCAAGGGGGTGGGGTTGTGTATTGCACTGGCCTGCTTTGCAACAGGGGTACATGTGGCCCCACACAGCAACCGGATCCATAGGATGGGCCAGGGGAATTCTCCAGGCACAGCTGGAGTCAGCAAATCAAACATACCTATATAGCTCATCTGCATTTTCCCAGACTAGGAAACCATTTCCAGCTCTCATTCCCTCCCTCTCCTCGGCTTTTACAACAACAGAATGTCTTGATCTCCCTACCAGCCACCACACACATAGCTTTGACCTCTTTTCCCCTGCAACACACAGTCTAAAACTCTGACTTAAAGACATATTACATCTGGCATAATTGCCTTCACTATCTTTTCATCAGCATACCCTGAAATCCCCAGCAAATGGACACACATGACTGCCACGATTCAGGCCATTAGGTAATAGGTAAACATGCAGCGGGATTGGAAGTTGATCTTGTCAACCACCTGCCATGTTTTTGCACACCTTTGTCTCCTACACACACGCTTAAGGTAGGAATGCCCTCTGTGGTAGCATTCATTTTTCTCCCGGGTCTTAATGTGGAAAGAACAGATAAAATACATTGCGTGTGAGATTGTTTTCGAGATTTGAGATAGGAGAGTGTTTCCTGGGACTTGTGCCCTTCAACGAGGACAAAGGGAGCAAAAGTAAAAGAGTCTGGCTACTGAGTGGGTTATAGTCAGTTACAGGCAGAGGGCACTGAACTGGTAATATGGGAACAAAGCCTAAGTCCACAAGCTGCTCTACAAGCTGTAAATGTGTGTGTAACTTACTGTGCTGTGAAAAACAGCTGCGCAATTATACAATTTGCCTCTTTATTCCGCTATTACCGACGATGCAATGTAGTAGAATGCTGTATATATGCGAGGACAGTTTTATGTCATCAAACCAATCCCTGTATTTACTGGTCGTGACTCAGAGTCAGCATTGTGAGGATTAAGGGCCACCAGCTGAATGTCACACCAACGAGTTCCTCACAGCTGAAGAGAGTACAGGCCAGCTTAGGTAAAGGCCACAGGCCCGCGGCCGCAGCCAGCTGTGTATTGGGTCGGAAGATGATGTGACAGTGCCGAGGACCACCTTGATCCCCCCACCCCCCGGAAGTCAAACAGAAGTGTGGGTAGCCGTGTCCTGGGAGGCCTCCTCTGCCATCACAGTGAAATGGAACTGGCCTAGGAAGCAAACAAGATCTCTCTCCATCTCCCCCCCACCCAGCCCCACCCCGCCCCCCAAGCACAGACCAACCTTGTCTGGGTGATGGGTTTTTCTGTTGTGCTGTTTGTTTGCTTGTTTGGTCTGGAGCCCATGGATACCCAGCATGGAGTGGAGGGGAGAAGCGGAGGACATAGGGAGAAGTGGAGAGGTGGAGGTGGAGGAGGGGGGCGAGGATGCGTGACACACAGACCTCCCCTTAAGGTGACGAGAGACCTGCCGAGAAGCTACCGGGCAAAGCTACTCGACAAATACACACAGACCCCAGGATCAGGACAGCCAGGACATATCACTGTCTCTGATCCTCCGACAGATGTTATTTCTGACACGCATCGGACAGCACAGTCTGGAGTTGTGTAAAGATAGAAATAAAGTTGATTTCTATGGCTGTATCCACTTGTAATGTAAGAAAAACTCCAGTGAAAAGCTAGTTACACATGTAATGTATCATGTTATAGACAGCAGTGCACATACCCAATGCTCTATATGTATAAACATTTTTAAAAAGTATCTTTATCCATTTTAAGATACACACACACTGTTTCAGAGACAAAGACTGACAAAGATTACAATTTGACTGTATTCACCTGCAGTGAGTGACACCCTCTGGCAGCAAAGAGAACTGCTTCTTCAGTGGAAACAGACCAAGGGCAGTAATACTGTACAGGCAGTCACCCCATGGGACATTATGTAAACAACAAACATGGGCCCCTATATCCCTTATTTGTTTTCTTTCCGTTAATATTAATTCTATCAGCTATAAAGTTCCCGTATTACAGAGCCTCAATCATTTCCTTGTCATTATATTCATAATATTTTAAAGATCACGCAGAAACAAAGCACTCTTGTTGGAATATGAATTATTTTCTGATATGATTTGAAGGTATACCTTGTTGAAATTCTTAAAAATGATTACACTCTTCTACTAAGACTTCACCTTTCCACATCACAGCTGCATACTGGACCACGATTGGCTACCAAATTGTATTTTATGTCACAAATCCATGCACGCATGTCTTAAGAGAGATTTAAGATGAGCACAGAGCAACTTCCTCTCTTTGAGCAGATGCGAGTGAAAACAGCCTGCTAGTGTAGCACATACATCTCTCTGCAGGCTGCAGGTCATCCTCACAAACATGCAAGTCAAGTTACCATTAGCAAAACACTTTTTTGAGTCAACTGGGAACTTTAAAAATGGCTTAAAGTGAAGCATTGCTTCAGTGTTGAGATCTTAGTCAAAGGTGATGAACATTTCTCAATAAAATAACTCTTTGACCGTGTAAAAAAAATAACTTTATGGCAGTAAAAATGTATTGATAGCTTTAGATTGTGCAGATGTACCTAATAAAACAGACACTACAAGTGTATGTCTACACTTTTAAATCAACGTTTTAAAACAGGCATAGATTATTGAAACCTTTACATCTCAGTCCAGCCAGAGGAGGGAGACATTGCACTTTGTTTCCATGCAGTTCTGCTCCATCTCCTTTCCTCTAGTTCACTGTAGCTTCACTTCTTTCCGCCAGGAATCCTTACAATATAACTGAAACAAGCTACACTAAAATATGTGGTATGTTACGGGGGTTAGTCCTTTGTTCACCGCTGAATGTGGACCAACTCAGGGAACTCAAACAGTGCTGTTGCATTTGTGCCTTTCAGTCTATAAACGTCTCCCACACAGAGGTTAACGGGGTCACCTGGCCTGCAAAGAGGACCTACATCTTGAAAACATCCAGATGCAGGAGAGCAGTATCATTTAGAGAGAAGAAAAAAGACCTTAAACCTCTCATCAGGGGCTATTAGATGATAGAATTGCAATAATGCTAGCCATGAAGAGTGGTCAGCCAGTATCTACAGTTAATGCAGTGGAGATATTGGTGGAGGAATCGAGAAAAGCACACTTCAAAAGAATTTGGTAAATCAACGACAGCTGTCTGTTCTCCGTAGCTTACAGTGAACTGCACCTTCAAACAATAGTCCCATTCTGAAGGGCAGTCCAGGAATAAGACAATTTATTCCTACTGCTGGAGCTGAGCACACGTTTGATACTGGAAGTGACTCCACGATAGCGATTTCAAAGCCTTCCACAAACCCCCATTTCACCACCACCCTCTTTAACTATGTCATTACTCCCTTGTGGTGAGCGACTGGCTCGGCGAAACTGCCCGGTGTCACAACAATCACATCCAGCTGCCGAGAATGGGATCTGACATGTGAAACCACACACACACACACTCACACAAACTCACACATTGTGATGCAACATGCACAAAGCTATAAGCCTGGGCTGCTTATGCATGCATGCACACTGAGGCACTGAAACATCCATCCCATCCATCCATTATCTGAACCGCTTATCCTCTTTAGGGTCGCGGGGCGCTGGAGCCGATCCCAGCTGAAACATAAAATGTACTATTAAAGTCAGGGGCGTGAACAGAAAGACATTTAGAGCTTGAAGAAAAGTTTTTTTCGTTCTCAGTTGAGAAGTTGGTTGTTTTTTTATTCCATTGGTATGTACTGAAATATACAAAAACACTGACACCTGCCAATCCAGCGGCAACAAAGAGGACAGGAAGAGGACAACAGGAAACAGGAACGTACTCCTAACACACACCAACAGAGCGAACAACAAAACTGCAGAACAATAAACTCCCATGTGGACTAAATTGTAATAGTTTCTATTTTGTCCACTGTCTAGACGAAAAGGGCTGTTAAAACGGTCCAGACAACATCATAAACAAGTTAACTCACACCAATATTTTGTTCTATGTAAAACCTTGGTTTGCCGTCTCCGGCGATGCAACACTTCAAGATACATAAATCAGAAAAACATATTCCAGAATTTGAGTGCTTAAAAAGTCACATTCAAGAATACTGCGAAAATCCAGAAAAAGATGACCAGAAACATGACGCTCTAACATAGAGTCCATGCCGCTTTTACCTCCCGCTGAACAGAAAAGAAAATGGCTCCATTATTGCATTTAATGACTAATCAGTGACCTAAGAAATTAATATTCATTGTAAATTTTAAAAAGGTTTGAAACAAAATTAATATATTTGGTCATCGTCTGTTGGTCTCTGTCTCCAGGGGAAAGTTGATCAAACTCGGACACTATAAGCTGCCACTAACAGATCATAGTATTGATAATACCTGTCGAGGTTTGTCATAATAAATTATGACAGCGCAGCCAATATCGCACGAGTCGCATCAACTTCCTGCCGATTATCTCCAGGTTAAAACTTTGCACCTTCACTGGACTCTCAAACTGTTTGCTCTCTGTAGCAGCGAATAGTGTTCCTATTCAATTGCTATGCTCAATGGTATTATAGTGCAAAAATCTACCACATTTAGAAATAGAAGAAATAGATGTGATAGTTCCAGTTTTATGCCGAAGGACGCCTCACAAACAGATGGGAATGGAGAACAAAACTGGTGCGTTATGAATCCTCGGACCGTAAATCCCTTGTGAAAAGTGCCCTTTACTCCTGGGGTAAGCTCTCTATCCGGTCTCACATAAAGGAGTCATATTATTACTCCAAAATTGTGAGTACAATAACTAGGCTATTGGGTTCACCTTGAGTAAACCCATGGAATGTTTTGAGATCGTGCAAAAAGAAGATGAACACTTCTCTCCTGACAGTTTCTTAATGCGTTGCTGCGGCGCGCATCTCCACCTGCATCCTGCTTGCAGCAGTGCATCATGCTACGAATTCTGTCGGGTTTTTCCCACTTTCAAGCCTCCGGAGAGTGAGTCTCCACCTGATCGGCTTCTCTCTGTTTCCACAACAAACAGTTCTGGGGGGTAAATCCGCCGCTCCCAAAGTCTCCCTGTGAAACGTCATGTCCATCTTTAATACATGTGGTGTAGTAAGTCCCGGGCCGTGCCACTAGGGGTCCTCTTCCATGTCGTCCAGGTTGGGAGCCATGATGAAGTGTTTTGGGTAAGCGAGACTGTGCTCGTCTGCGTACTCCTCCCAGCGTGCGTCATCGCTCTCGTGGGTGATGTAGCGCTCGCCTCGCCGCGTCTCAAACTCCCTGAGGTCCAGCCACGTCTGATAGTCCTGAGGAGAGGAGACAGGAGCTTTTAAATGAGTCCACGAGGGCACTCCTTAGTGAGGAGGCGTTCATGACATAGAGGGATTGAATTACTTTGAACTCCAGGCTTTTCTGCTTTCATTCTACTCATTTGTAGCTTTTAGCAGAGTCATCAATTTAGCAATGCCATCAATTTGAGTGTGAGTTGTATTACTCGTGTTCTTGGACAATTTCTCTGAGAAAAAAAAGGAAATGGTTTGAATGTGTATGTCCACAGGTTCATACAACATCTGTAATGTAAATGGATAGTGTGTGTCAGCGCTCCAGTGATATAAGAACTGCGTTGGATATTCTGAGTCCTAGTCATTTAATTAAAACACTTCAGTGGATGTGGCCTGTATACAATAGTACGTTTTCAAATAGAAAGCATTTGTTTACGGTCTTTTCGGTATTTGCAGGATAGTAATTCTCACCCATAAAGTCGGCCACTACTACGGCAACAACCTCAAAGCAGCAGCTTCAGAGAAACAAATCAATCATCCTCACGTTCTTTGATCATGTGCCAGCTAGTGAGCCTTTCCACAAGTGCAGACCCGTTTCTACTGCGAATGTGTTGTACACAAATGATATGACGCGTCCTTGGTTGGAAGCAGGAAGTATAATGTTGCATCAGTGAATGGATTAAGTTTTATTTCATAAGACTATATTTATTTACAGTACATTATGGCACATTTGCACCATGGAAAGTCCTGCTGAATTAGCTATTAGCGGTTCCTGTTTCCACTTTAACTGCTGACTACTATCAGTGGACTGTTAATGCATAAGAAAACATCCAAACGTGATGATTATGAGGCAATATCTTCGGTCAGTGTAAGTCATGCTGAATCAAACAGTATGAGTATTATGTCTGTGTGTTCAGATTTCACTGAGTTACAAAAGAAGAACGATCTAGGTTCAAGGGTCAAAGAAAGAAAGCTGATATGTCACCTGTAACCAGGGATGGCTGAGACACTTGTCAACGCTGTACCTCTTCCTCATCTTGACTTGGAGAAGATTGTTTATCAGATCTGTGGCTGTGAAGGAAATGGAAAACTGAACTTAAAAGATCTTTCATCTCATACCAACAGCTTACTTAAGGATGTGACTTTCAAAGGAGATGAAGCTCAGCGGGAACAGGGGTTACTAAGGTTGCTTTACGAAAACATCAGCACCACAATCCTCCGTTGTTTCAACTTGTCATATCTTTCAGACAGTATGTGGCGGGAGGGGGAGGTGGGGGGGAGGTTTGAGAGTGACTCACCCCGACCACAGACAAAGAAAAGTCAGAGCAAAGGGCAGACGACCCAGACGTGTAGGTGGGGATGTCTTGAGTATCACTTTGACATTAAACTACAGGTTTAACCAAGCCGCCAAGCACTTAAAAAAGTGAAGGACATACAAGCCAACTGCCAGATTAGATCAAGCATGGGTGAATTCCAGCCAGAAGGGGAAGGCTGCAAATAGTTTTATGCCGTCTTACCCTCCGCGGAGATGTCCTTCCAGGGCGTAGGGGGGTACATGAAGGCAGCATTCTGGATCTGGTCGTTAATGTCCTCGTCCTCATTAAAAGGGAAAGTCCCGCTCAAGCTGACGTACACGATGACTCCCACTGACCACATGTCTAAGGAACGGTTGTAGCCTTTACTGCGCAGCACCTCTGGAGCCAGGTACGCTGGGGTGCCAACCACCGAGCGCCGGAAGGACTTCTCGCCGATGATACGGGCGAAGCCAAAGTCACACAGCTTTACCTGTGAGAAGACGGAGTAATATGGTCAATGCATCCGCACACACAAGCGGCTGCATCGATGCATCGATACGTATTTTTGTGTTAGGCAAATTAGGCTTCTTTTCACCTGAGGAAAAGGCTCTGCAGAGGCCAGTAGTACGTTCTCAGGCTTCAAGTCACAGTGAACAATGTTTTTGAAGTGCAGATGTCTCAAGGCCACCAGGATCTGTAGAGAGAAAAAGTCAACAACAAAAAAGATTTAATAAAATCCAGATGACAATGGTATAAACTTCAGCATCTAAATGTTTTAATGCATGAAGTGTCTGGTATAAACAGGATAATGTTTGTATAGACTACGCAGTAGAATCTATGAAGCAGCCATAGATGCAAATGCCCTTAAATACTTCCATCCTGACCAATACCTTCAAATAACGACACATGATCTCATCTCATCGTCCCATCTATATTCACGAGGCCTGGCGTAAGCGAGCGCTGCACGCATGTCTGCCTATGGCCATGGACCAAAGACCACAGAGTGCCTGGCTCCCCTATCCTGACCCTGACTTTGACAGAAGTCCTCCCGGCCACATCACAGCCGGGCCCGCCGCAGCTAATGGGGCTGTCGTTGACGGCCCCGCTTCTGTTTGGAGCCCGTGATCCGCGGAGGCCCAGGGGCCTGCTGCTCTTCTAATCAGGCCACAAAGCCACCAGCACACTGCAGGCTGTAATCCACGGCCAGGGAGGGGGCCGTGATGCCATGCAGGCCAGTCGCATAAACAATTCCCCCCAATCAGCTCACCACAAGAATAAACAGGCCCTGGAGCTGCAGCAGACACTCAGTGGGCTAACACCCAAAAAAAAGGGAGGACAGGGAGAGGGGGAAAGAAAGCTTTGATACAAAATTAAACACAAGAACTTTAGTATGAAGCGTGGAAAGGCAATGACATGCTGTATGTGTAATTATTATCAGTTGATTTGAGATCAGCTGCTCTCAGAGAGAATATAGTAGCATTAGGCTTTCTGAGCGATCCAGTTAAAGTCAGCCTGAGAGTGCTTCATCTTAATCTTTAAGACTTGAGAGCGGGGCAAGAAACAAAACAGGAAGAGATGGAGCAAAAGGGTGAGAAGCGTGTTTCTGCAACACGGACCTGTGTGACGAGGAACTTGGTGACGCGTTCAGGCAGTTTGCTCTTCTCGCTGGACAGGATCATCTCCAGCATGTCGCCGTGCAGCTTCTCCATGACGACGAACACCCGCTCCGGCGTCTCAAACATGCACTCCAGGTTGACGATACCCGGGTGATGCAGATTCTGAAGAGAAGCACAAAAGACACCGAGGGGTTACACCTTGTGTCACATGTAGTGTGTATGAAGAGGCCTCTCATACTGGCAGTACTTGCTCGACTGTGATGTCATTGATAGATCTTGTCACTACCTGTAATATGGCCACCTCGTTCCTCAGCTGGCTCTCCTGCTTGGTAGGAAATCTCATCTTGTCAATGACTTTGATGGCCACATCCCTGCCGCTCTTTCTGTGTTTGCCTAAGATATTAATGGGACGTGGTGTAATTCATCACTTTCAACACATCCAATACGATTGACAGTAGAGCTGTATTATATCAAATGTAGGGTAAGTTATCATGGTACTATATCAAAAGCAAAACATACCTCCATACACGATGCCAAACTGGCCGGATCCCAGCACTTCATCAGAGAATATTTGGTACACCGAAGCAATATCCTATACAAGGAAAATGTGCATTGTTACTGCTGGGTTTTTCTTTGTGTTTTTTTCCATGCAATTAATGAAGGTTACATCAACACATTGTTTTTCCAAAATGTTTTCTTGTATTGCCAAATATTTCACTTTTACTCAATGCAGAAGTGGAACTGAGATGAAAATCTTGTTACCAAAAATATCAGTCTGCAGCTTCCCAATTTGTGCAGCATAAAAGCTTCTACTGACTCAATTTTTAGATTACCACAACAGATACTTAAATAGCACATGAATGCATGTTCTGGGAAGTTGTACAACGGCTTCTCCCAGAGAAAGGAACTCACCACGTTCTCCTGGATCTGGCAGTTGGACACAGATATGCTGATGGACAGCTCTTCTGGAGAACAAAACACAAGATGTTTCCACATTCGACAACTCAAAAAACAACACTTTACCAAACATAAGCATGACTCGTTAATTGTAGTCCGAGACGCGTTGCTCAAATACTAGTAATTTTGTTTTGTTTTTTCACAACTTTCAAGTTTATAGCAGCTGCATGTAATAGGACACAGCCCCACATAATGGAGCATTTTATTACACGATAAAATGGCAATATAATTGATCAGGGAAGCTATGTGTGACTGAATGGTGCAAGTATGCGATGCATTTCATAACTGGGAATTTAAACAGCCGCAGTTAAAAGTCAAAAACAGTTTTATTTGGAATTAGAAATGACCACATAAATTACACCAATATTTATATTACTTAATGAATATAAATATATGGATGACGACTGCTTTAAACAGCTCATTGCCTAATGTATAACAACGCCTGACTACTGTGAGGGAGGCTGAGTCGTGTCAGTTCATTTGTCAGTGTCATCTCCAAACGCTGGTTGCTTCAGCCCTTCCTTTAGCCAGTAGACACTAACACAGGGTTCCCCTGCCTTGATAAAGCTAATGCTCGCTTTAGCCAAGGTGCTGCAAAGGGGATGCTACTTTGTAATTGAGCAAACCTCAAACTTAAATACCAAGAGACTTGTAAGACTTTTCACTTGTTGTAGCCCCGGGCACTAAGTAACCATCGAGTCTCATGTTGAGAGAGGAAAAACCCTCTAAGTGATGACTTGTAATGTACAAGTCATCACTGAGGGGAAAACAAGGCACACAGTCACAAACATCCCTGATGTGCAGTACAAACGATGCTATGCATCTGTCTTAATCTCAGAGTTTAGATGGGTTTTGCATGCCAAAAGATTAGGTATGGCTCTTGGCATCTCATTAAGGACAAAGAAACATCCAAAAAAGGCATTTATTTTAGGAATGTTTTGCCCGTTGAAATCCCCTTTCGGCACATGACATTCCAATGTCTTATTGAATATGATTGGCCGTCTAAACATCACCTTTTAGATAAGAGAAATATGCATGATCACTCTAATTCAAATTATTCTATCATTTATCGCACAAAAGCAATGTTTTAGCCCAAGAGAGCTTCTTCTACTCACTATGATCTTTGCCCTGGCCAGCAGGACTGGCCACACTGGGCTGCGGGGTGACGGGCATCAGGGCCTGTCTGATGGCCTTCTCCCAGCCCTGAGCAACATCCATGCCGACTCCTGAGGCGGCCAGAGCGGGGCTGTGGTAGTGACTGCAGTTGTTCTCCCCTACGTAGTAGACCATGGTGGCAGTGATGATCTCAAAGCAGTGTGGGTTGCTGCCCTGGGCCAGACTACTGTAGTCTCTGGACTGTTCCACCTGGAGGATCTCGGACAGCGGGATTTCCTGTGTGTGTGGGGGGGGGATGGACAACAGATATTACAGCTATTCACAAAAACAAACAGAATTCAAATATATAAGCTCAAGAATATTTTCATCAAGTTAAAACCCTAATTAACTTTCTCTCTTTCTTCATTTAGTCCACTGATTGTTGCCTGCACAGTCCCCAACAACCAAAACACCTGAGGCATGATCAATATATTGGTATAGGAGACAACAACACTCCCCAACAAGATAAAACAGCAGATGACCAACCACATTTCTACATAAGTACCAAGATGTATTATCTATTAAGTCATATTACATTTTGAGGAGAGGAGAAGTAAGAAATAGGATGAAACAAGAAAAATAAGCTCATCGGATATTCAAAAAATACAAATATTTAAATGTATGAAAGATATTGACAGAAACCTTTGCTAAAACTAGTCGCTCTCAAGTCAACAAGTTTCCTTCTTGCGGTAAAAGACTATTATCTCATAAAAAAATAAAAACATCTTATAATAGCAGAAAAATACAAAATAATGTAATAGACAATCTAAACAATACCATAAATACAAACATCAATACAGGCAGTAACACTCACACACTCCAAAAGTCTCCACCCTCGTTTGTTGTAATCACACACAGTGTTGACTGCACAGACCCAGCTCTAACTTTCTCCTTTACTTCTTCTCTTTCTTATGAGCACACACAGGACAGTTTAGCACCCCTTCCCCTTTCCAACTCTCCGTCAAATCAAAGAGAGGAGGGAGGGTTTGAAAATTAAAAAACAGAGCGAGGCTCCAGCCAATGGGGGCTCATAGAGGCGCACGCTGTCCCCTCTGCGCGGCTCGCCACAGAGTATCAGATGAAGTGCTTGTGGTTAGCGGGGCCGGGTCACGTGAGCGGGCCCTGTGGCGAGCGTAAGTGCTCCGGTTCCTTGATTACAAGGCAGGGACAGCCAGAGGCCCCATCTGAGCACGAGCCGCTGGCGCTACCGCTCGCCACTGAGACGAAAGACACGGCAACTACCGGTCCTCCACAGGGTAGAGTGGGTGGGTCGGGGTGTGTGTGTGTGTGTGTGTGAGGGGTGGGGGCGTGTAAGTGGTTGTGTGTGTGTGGGTGGGTGGGTGTAACGTTTGAGTGCGACAGGACTCAATCTGGCAGAGACAGAGAGAAGCCCCCTCACCCCATGAAAGGTTCTTCAGAAAAAGCCACAAGTACAGGGGTCTCATCTTCAAACGAGGAGCCGTTATGGCTTCCAAATGGAGAAAATGGCTGCCATGCCTGCCAGGCAAGCCACCGCGCGACCGCCACACTAATCAGAATGGATGTATAAAGAAAAAGAGGAGAGGGGAGAACAGTAGCCACACACTGATGAGCAGCAGGCAAGAAACTTCAGAGAAGTGAGGACGGACGGTTTCCCGGACGCACACAGAGCATATGGAGAAGCTGTGGTTTCAGAGAGAACCCCCCGGAGAGAACCTATTTCTACAGGAAAATCCACTCCCATTATCTATCATTGGATACATATCTGCTACGCCGAAGTAACAGCCATGGAACAAAGAGCAAACTCTGGAGCATGAACAGAAGGCCATTGCAGCGAGCCTTCCATTCGCGTCCTGAAGGTCTTAAACGTAGCTGAGTGCCAAGTTGATAATAAAGAGCCACATAAAGCTGCCAGTGAACACACCCTGAGGAGCTGGCCCCTGCTGAGGTTTCCTCTCCGAGGCTTTAGTGGCAGGGGATCCAGGGTGTGACAGAATAATTGGGAGAGGAGGGTGAGGGAATCAAGATTTCTTTTTTATGACTTGTTACACAACCAGCATAAAAAGGGAGGTAGTACGAAAGACGACTTTAGAAACAGCTGCGTATAAAACCACCTGTTTGACACACACACACACACACACACACACACACACACACACTCAGAAGTGAACATGCCGACCCTCGTCCCTGAAACTGCAGCATCCTACACTCCATCCCACTGCAAGTCTGACCACAGCTCGAGGAGGTGTCAAAGTCTCAAGACACACAAAGCGACATGAACAATAAAATGATTTTGACACAACCACCGACGCACATGTGGAAGTCTTTACCTTGCATGCTCCCTCCCTGAGTCCTCAGTGTGTAATTACTGTGCGATTAAGCCCCTGCAGCAGTGTAATGACTGACTACGGTGCTGGCACTGAGCGGGGAAGTGTCACACAGTCTCCGCGACTGGTTTTACATATCAAAGTTGCAATGTTTCACTCACAGCCATCACTTACCAGGGAATGGATTGTTTTTTTTCCCAAGACTTTTGAATTTAAAACTCATTCTCAGGTTTCTAAGAATGTACTCATGTTATTGAATAATCATGCATCACAATAACATTTTCTTTTGTTTTTACTTGGGAATCCCTATGGTCAAAAGTACAACTCTCATCAAAACCCCTTCAAATGCCCCATCTGCCCTGATCTCATCTGACTGCAGCTAAAGATAGGGACAGTTAGTGACTTGATCCTTTCGCTTCATACAGGGAAGAGACCAGGCTACAGGGTGAAAAACCACAGGGGGAATTTCAGCAGGCCGAACTGACCTCAGAGTAGTTTACAGTTACAACACGAGACAACACGCTGTGTGACTCAAGCTGAGTCACACAGCTACCACTGGCCTATTTACATACCTCTCATTAGGGTGACAGACAAAACATGGATATGAAAGTGGATCACTCCTAATGACATCAACATCGCCACGTGCTGAGATGAAGAAAGTAGCGCAATGGTACATTTGCGATGCCACGGAGCTATAATGGGGACTTCATTCATTGAATCCATCTGAATGAGGCTGCTACATTTTCTGACCGTTTAATAAATGCTTCTGTGCGTTTGATGTGGAGGACAAGGACATGGTTTTCCAAAAGATGATAGCTTCATGCTTACTTTGTAGAACTTGGCTCCGGTGTCGTTCTGGAAGAGACTCAGAGTCTTGCTGTCCAGCCTCCAGTAATGTCTCTTCCGCTGTTCAAGGGGGAAAACGAACACAAAGTCAGTCCAAACAACAACAAGCAGATCACCCACCGATGTTACAGTGCTTTAGAATTTAGTTCCATGAGGAAAATACCTTCTGTGCTGAATTCAACACATGTGAACAGCTTTGGAGAAGGAGTTTTCCCCAGCTTACAGGCTAAGCACAGCCTATTTTTCAGACTGGGCTCCTTGGTTATCAGTCTTACCAGGTTGTCCCTGCTCGTATAATGAACCATCCAGCCCTCCTTCACAACAGTGGTGCTCCGTCTCTTGGTGTGTTTGATGGACTGGACCACCCGCATCAGAGGGATGTTGCTGCTGGTGGAAGGGCTAGACACACACAAAAAAAAATATCAAGATTTCATGAATCAATATGACAATTACTTGAACTTGACCTGCTGTAGCCAGCTCATGAAAGCGCTTATATTTATTCTTCTAACCACCCAACGTCTGGTAGGTCAGGAAGTGATGCATTTTATGTTTGCAGCAGGGGCAACACTACTGGAAACATAAAACGCACACTGCTGGTGTAGAATAAACATAGGAATTGGGCAGTTAGACCTGGTGATTTAAAACGTAGCCGCAAAGTCCCCGGTTTGAATCCGGCTGCTGACCTTTGCTTGCTTTTGGTTACCTTTGTTTGTTGTCACATCTTCCCCTTCTCCCTTTTGTTTCCTGTCTCTTTTTGCTGTACCAGCCGTCATGTTATTCTCAGAATGGAGTAGCAGAAATGAAAACAGGATAACCTCTACTCAAACGTCTTTATACCTAATAGCCTTGATGGGCTCTTCGTCCTTCTCTCTATCCAGTAAGGGAGAATCCATGTCGAACATCCTCTCATCTGGGGTGGAGGGCTCCTCTGGGTCGTCCAGTCCTCTGCCGCCATCCATATCGCCACTGTCCACCTCCATATTATCCATGGTAGTGTCTGAGTCTGGGCCAGGGCTGGCGGGCTCTACACACAAACATCAAATATGTAAATATTACAAAGTGCAAATATCGCAGATATACCACTGGGACTGTGAACTTGGATGTAGAGCTCACCTCCATTGAAGTCCACCTCCCCCAAACAGTCCCGAGGTACCTTTGAAGCGCATCGCTTATGGCAGTTGAATCTGCAATCTGTCAGATGGAATAATAAAAAAAAAGATAAGTGTGGCAAAGTATTGCCGACACTTTCTAAAACGAAACCACTCGTAAAAAGTCCTACCTTTACACTGCATGCCCTGGCGAAAGAGACCCTTGAGCAGACGCTTGCAGTACTGGCAGATAGTGGGGCGAGTGTAGGTGTGAATGGCGAAGGTGTGCGGCACCTTGACCCGTCCCAGCACCATCTTCTCCATCCAGATAGGCCTGCCGCTCCAGGACAGGATCCTCTTCCCGGCCTCCTGATGGGACCTCTGCTGTGGGGGTTGGAAGGATGGAAAGAAAAGAGAAGATGGATGGACGTTGAGAAGAATTAAAAAAACATATGCGGGAAGGAAGTGAAGGGAAAATAAAGGAACAACAGCCTCATAGGGAGTATTTGAGTGATAGAGACAGACAGAGTGAATAATGGCATGGCAGCAGAAGAAGAGTAGAAATCAGTGGAAAAGGGAAAAAGAGATCTGCCATAATGAGCTAGCACATTTTTTACCACATATGTGAGCATTTTGTTCAGATTTTATAGGAATGAATCAAGCTGGACGATCCTGACAGAAATGGGAAGAAAGCTTTCTCCATTTTCATAAATGAGTCGATACTTAAACATTGGGTTTTAATGTCATCGGCATAATTACATTTTCAGATGATCTTTTTCGTGGGGGCACAGATAAGAGGAATATTCCAGTGCGGGCGACAGCAAAAACTGTTTCATGAGAAGCATCTCGCCACTGAGCTCAATTCAATTTTCTGCATCAGTGGTATTCTACAGCGAGGCCCCGGAGATTCACCCATGGAAGAGAGCCAAATTTGATAAGCGTCGACAAGTTTAACAGTCGAGACAAAGCTTGTGAGCAGCGTGCAGATTGACTGCCTCACATTCTTGGCCAGCTCACCTGGCTCCCCGTCTGACTTGGGATGATGTCTAAACTCCAGCCAGCTCATTTTATGTGAGGATGATACAAATCATTCCCTATTGTTCCCGCTTCACTCAGAGAACAAGCAGATACTGATGTCTTTCCAACTTTCCACAATGCTCTCTTTCTCTCCATTTCTGTCCAAGCACATGCATCTATGAAAACCGGCAATCAGAACTCACCTCGTCCAGGACGACCACGGCATTCTCGGCGGGTGGCGGTCGAGGGACGGAGAGGCAGGGTCCAGGCAGCGAGACATTGGACAGTCGCCTCTTCCTCACACCAGTACAGTTATTTGGGATCTTAAAGGCGCAGCGCTTGTGGTAGTTTAGCCCACATCCTGAGAACGTGAAAACACAAATGACATCAGTCACAAACACTAAGGTAGTGAAGATGCTACAGATTACAGCACATCCAACTGCGAGGTGACATTTTTTGTTTTGTTCCACACGACAGCACCACTGGTGTCACTGGTAAATAAATCAACCACTTCATTTTAAGTTTGAATTCACAGTCAGTGGGGACTTTAAAGGCAGCCTAATGTTGTGAAAATGAAAGTATCAGTCAAATCTGAGCCCATGAGGACTAGCATACTTCCACTGGGATATGAAAGCATTTCACTGGCTACAGTGCCAGATCCTTCTTGTTTGCTTGTATATCTCCCTGATGCATTGTTGAGGTCAGAGATGTGTTGTGTTTGTGTGTGTGGATACAGTAGGAAAGCGGATGCATTCCAGCCGGTTAACTCGAAGGCTTGACAAAGACACAGCTGGTTCCTGAGAATTCAACAAGGTGTGTTTGTGTCTAACCTTCACATTTAAGCCCCTGCCGGACGAGACCCCATAGCATCTCCCCGCAGTAATCGCAGAAGGTGGGGGCCTTGTAGGAGTGGACGTAAAGGGCATGGGGTCGTATCTGGAAGTCTTCAACTGTGGCTTGAGCTAGAAACAATACACAAGTGGTAGAACTAAGTTAGCAAAAGCAAAACAAATCTACAAAAAAAACAAAAAGCCAGAGGAAGAGGAAGAAAAATGATCAAAAGGACGAGAAGAGAGCAGCCATTTATAAAAATGTATTTCACACGGTTTTTAATATAAAACCAATATCCAAGACTATACTAAGTCTCATTGTATGTGTGTATATGAATAAGAAAAGTAATCTAATAGAACTGAGATTCTCTCTGTCAGTACTCCAACACAAACAAATAAAAGTGCTATGTCTACACGGCTGCAACAGAGGGCGCCACATCTGCAAATACACTATTTCAATGTCATAACCTTATGGATGAAAGTGGTAGTTGAAAATGCAGAATGATCCTGTTATAATCAGGCCATCTTTGTTATTAAGAGCCCAATATCAAAACCAACAGCGCTGGGGACGAGACCCTTGCCTGTCTCTCTCTTATTTTCCCTTCATGTCTGTGCTGTTTTGTGTCAAACACGCACACTGAACTCATTGTTGGAAGCAAGCGGTGGTTAGTCATGACTGTGAATCATCAAAGATGTGAGGATGCGTAAGATATGGAGGAAACTGCCGCCCAAACCTGCGCGTGCAACTGACGCTGCAGAGCTTAGCAACGTGCTCCTCGCTGTTCCTGTGCGATCATTAATGCGTCCCCAGTGAGCAAAGAGGGAACGGTTAATCTTTATACCCGGGTCAAACAAAAATACCAGTGCGGTGGCGTTTGTGATGTCATAGTGTGTGTGTGTGTGTGTGTGTGTGTGGATGGAGGGGGGGGGGGTTGTGTTAATTTCCTTTGAGGTGAGTCAACCAAACACATTTGGACCACTGAGGACATTCTCAGCTGTTGCGACTGTAATGAGATGCAGACTTGAACAACAAAAATGACATGTGGCCTGTAAAAGATACTTTCTTTGGGAAGACTCTGCTCCATATAAAAGAGGAGAAAACATCCTTTAAGAAAGGAATCAATGAAAAAAACTTTAGATGTCATAGAAATCCTCACTGGTAATAAAAAAAAAAAAGCCGGGATCCGTTAGCTTGACAAAAAGCAACATTTCCAAAGGCAGGACAGGTCAAAGGTCAACTCTAGGGTCAACCCAAATAACAAACCTTATCTTAATTTTCAAGTCACTTCCTGGGACAGCAGCTAATAAATCAGAGATATCCATATTTATGCACACCATCAACACAGGCATCCATTTCAGAGAACTATAATGGCTGGGGGGGGATTTTTGCAGTTTGGGTTTGATTTGAGGGAGAAGAAAGAACTCCGGCCGGTCACATGTCATTGGGCGAACGCAGTTCCCTGGCAGAGACAGATGAAAGGCGGCATTCATGAGCTTTTTCACACACGTCTGCAAGACAACTGGCCGCTTCTTAGCCGTCGCAGCGTTATGTAATACTCGTCATGCTAATTAGCATCAAACAACACCAAACATCAACTCGACACGTTGTTTTTCGCAGCGCTTCTCACGAAACGGAGAGGCTCACATGAATGCACTATCTGTTTGCTTTGAGGCAGAGTGTTGGTTCGGAGGCCACAAGTTTCCATCCGACAAAAACAAGTTTGCCGTATTTATGACAAACAGAAGGTATTGTAAAATATAAATTTCCCATTGCCAGCAGCGGTGAAGAAGGAGCTTGTGTGGGTGAGAGTTTAAGGCAGGGGAAAACAGAACAAAGGCATAGTCGGCCAGGGCCAAGCCTCAAACCTCATGGGCCGCGATGGCCTGAGCAGTGTCCGCTGTGTCCAGCGCCGCCCCGCACATCAGAGCGTGTTTACAGTCTGCGTGTCTACTACAATCACTTACTGCCGGAAAAACAAACCCTCTGCTTTGAGCCCAAAGCCAAGAAAAAGCCACTTCGGCCTCCCTCTCGCAGCGAGAGCGATATTCGGACCGTCTCTCTCCCACGGCCGCCGAATCCAACAACAGGTTGGTTCAGGGAAACTGAACGGAAGACAAATTGCGGGGCGAGAAAAAAATGTGTTGTTTCTGAACCGAATGAGGGGCTTGGGAACGTGGATCTCCCACATTGTGCTTCTCAAACAAAGATGTCTGACACGCAAAGCCCCTCTCGTGAAGGAGGTTAAATTACATTATTTTTTTAAACTGCTTGTGCTGCATGTGTAGCAAATCTGGGATCCAACTCGTTTGAGACGGTTTTCGTCAGGTATATCGGAGGCTATAAACTGTCAAGCTCCACTGCCGGGGCTTACACACCTGCAGATGGATTTGTTGAGGGAGGAGGGATTAGAATGAGAGAAAGCGAGGAGGGAAAGAGAGCAACAGAGGCTGATACAAAAGAGAGCACAAGACAAACAAAGACAGAAACAAAAAAGAAGGAAGTTCTCCAGTCTTTAGTCTACATTCCTCAGCCCTGATGCCTGCAGTATCCTCAGATCCTGAACCTATACAATCATCCCCTGCCTAAATCCCTGCAAACAATACTCCCAGCCCAGGAGAGAGGGGGAGATATTCAGCACAGGTGGTGTCAGGTGCTTCCCAGTGGAGACAGATGGAGCAGGAGAACGGATTAGAGCAGAACAGATACTCTGAGCCGCTTGTTGGTCTCAGCACTGCACAGGAAGCTGATTCATTCATCGCAGGAAATGACAGAGAAAAATCAAACACCTGCGTAGCCGCCTGCTAGAAAAGAGGACAATCGGATGGGAACTTTGATGAGGAAGGAAGAAATCTCACACGATTAAAAAAGCAGGCGAGTGTTTGGAGTCGGGTGATTCGCTGGCAGCAATTCAATTGACAACTTAAAGTTCAACAAGAGCAATATTTCATTTTGACAGCAAAGTCTCGGTGAGAACAGAGTAATCTGACCCACTGGAGTTGCTCTGAACAAGACACTACAGGCTGTTCACTGGAAGGTTTGTCAACCATGACGAGGCATAAAAGATGGAAACATGAAGCTTCCTCCAGTTTATGAGTTTTAGAGCTGCAGCGACTAATCAATTACTTGTCAACTACTTGGATAATCAATTCATTTTTCTGTTTTCTTTACTCCCTTTGTGAGAGTAAAGTGAATCAATTGGAGTTGTGGACAAACAGAGACATTTGAGGACGCCACGTTGGTCTTTGGACAACGCTGATAAACACTTTTCACCACTTTCAGCCAATCAGTTAACCAAGAAAATGATCGAAAGATTAATTGACTGTGAAAATATTCATTAGTTGCAGCCCAAATTTGTTTTTGAGCACTGTTTGGACTTGGCTTGTACAGCTTGGTGGAATTTTATGGAAGTCTAAGTTTTTGCTATTATTTTAACTGGCCTGAGCTTAAGATTGACCAGTTTCTTTAATCCAAAATTGTATAACATACCGTTTGCACTTTTCTAAATACACAGGTCAGATTTGCTAAAATCATTCTGCTGGCTTTCAGTCCCATAGTCGATGACAACATTTAATGCGGGCAGCTGCTTTCATTTCATTTCATAAAACAAAATATGCCCCACTATTCCCTAATGACCCAAGCTCCCATGATTAGGGGCAAGGAGTCATTTTTATTTCCCATTATTTGAACATAACAACATCTTAGATTCTCGATTTAAGAGACTGGATGATTAAATCTCTTGTTCATTCTGTACTTTGCAGGAGCAATAGTTCCCAAAGGTCTGTCGGGTTATTTTTGTCCTCACATAAACGCCAAGTAACAATTAATTGTACCATTACTTTACTCATGTTGAGCATCTGAGAAGCTGGAGAGAAACAGCGTGCAAAAACCATTCAACACATTCAATGGGGTCGGACACTGAGCATCCATTCACAGTTCCACTGCAGCCTACATACCAGAGAGCACCACCTCAATGAGGTCTCCTTCGTGGATGTCCTCCGCCGAGGTCAGCCTCTGCAGGATGTTCTCGTCGCTTAAGTCGTGGCGGAACAGCAGGATCTTGTCGTACATGCCAAAGAAGCCGCACTCTGGGAACTGGAGAGAGGTGGAGATGCAAGTGAAGATGTAAGTGAAGCTGTGAGCCTGATAAATGATGTCAGATGTAACGGGTAAGCGGAGTGAACTGTGCACTGTGGTGGCTCCACATCTGATCCGGCAACGAAGAGACAAAGAATGAGAACGTTATACTGATCAACCCTATTACTCCAACTTGTATTGATAATATCCCCCCCCCCCCCACACACACACACACACACACACACACACACTCATATTACGTCATATCCAGTGGCAGTTTGGGGACTAGAGTATTCTGAACCCAGGGGCTCGGGAAAAGCACTCCTGCTCACACCTCTTTTCCTCCTTTCAGGGGGATAACAGCACTAAAAAGACACTTCCGAAGAAGAAGTAAGTAATGTACGTGATGTATCAGTTATATTGTTACATCGGCCCCCAACTCAGCAGTCAGCGTCACTGACAATGTCTGGCTAAACTAAACCTTGCGAGCCAGGTCTGAGTGCGCCGATGTGAAGTCAAGTGATCACGCAAGGAGGCGGAGAGGGAGACAGGGAAGGAGGAGGAGGAGGTAAACATCCTGAGAGAAGAATCAGCTAACAGGAAGTGCAGCGGCAGTCAATACTAGCTGAGTCACTTCCTGTACCGAGGCAAGCCCTCAGCCTCTTAGAGAGCGGCGTTCTTGACACCAGGAAAGGGCTACAACCAAATGATATGAACACATACACAAAAGGTATATTGCCCAAAAAAGGAGAGCCAGCTCTCCTAACCTGCTCATCATAACATCACTTTGCCAACCAGAGGAAGCCGATCAGCAGTGGATAGATGTTCAGAGCTGTCCTGCATGGTTTGTATCAAAGTGGGAATGGGGGGGGCACAGTTATTTCACATCATGGCTTGGGCCTAGTCGCAGTGCCAAGCAGACTGGTGCTGGAGGATCCACCAGCTGTTTCCCCCTGAACCAGGGTCACGCACAATGGGCCACATAGAACAATGCCACTGTGGCCCTGGAGCACCGGGGGCTGGCAAAGCGTCTGGGCACGGGACACACAAGACACCTGGAGCCATTCCACTGCCAAGAAACACAGATACAGAGACGGCAAGACAGATTGATGGCTCAGGAAAACACGGGTGCATCGGATGACTCGTGTCAACAACGGCAGAGGAATGAACCGTCAGAAGGCACAGAAAGGGAATTCTGCACAGAAACTGATGACAACTGAGGCCGGCTGTGGTCTTTCAGGCAGCGGGCCGGTGGTTGGACAGAGACCTTGTCCCCGTGCCTCAAAACCTACACTCTGATCTCCCAGTGGAGGCGGACAAGTTCCCTTCAGGGATCAATAAAGCACATATACTAACATCACTTCTTGTACAGCAATGGGTTTTCCCATGAAAGGCCCTGCCTAGAATAGCATTCATGAACTGTCTATAGGTTCACTCTTGAAATAAAGAACATGCAGCAATAACCCTCGGTGTACATCTTATGCAACAGTTGCGCTGCACATGATGCAATGTAAGGCACATTGGGCCAATCAGCCGGTAACCAGTGTATTATTCATGGAAAGATACTCTGCCGTTGAGCATTTCAGATTTGATATTTATTCAATTCATCTCCAAAGTTCTGGTCTGGAGGAAAATAACTCACTGGCTCAACTTTGTCGGGTTCTACTTTGGGTGTTTTTATGTAATTTGGAGGAAGTGACCCTTGTAAATAAATATGAATTTTCAAATCTAGTTGAATAAGAGTGTTGACTTGCTGCATTATTTTCATCTCAGAATTAACCCAGCAATTGTGGGAGGGGTCATTAGTCTGCATCAGGTTAAAGCTTGCTCATTAACTGTTCCATTATGAACCGCAAAAAAGGTTGTGGGTTCAAACTGATTGGAGGCCTTTCGGAAATAGACCCACAACGTTCTGACGCACACTCACAGACACCTCGCCACCATGGCACTGATGAGTTGATAATACTGTGGTGCAGACTAGAAGTAAGCCTCCGCAAACACTGTGGGCCTGTGGTGTGTTTGAGTCTTCATGTGTTTTTGCCAAATGAGGATATTTTGTGACAACAATTCACCGGGAAGAGACACTCTCATCCTTCCATGTGTTGCATGGGAGTCCACCACCAACTGATCCCTGTGTGGAGACGATTCCTTCTGCATCACAACTATTGCAAACACACCAAAAGCATACAGGAGAACGTTTTTGCTCGGCTCTGATTGTAAAACAAGGCGCGTGCCTGCATAGTGGAACATTTCCAACTCGACATACCTACATCCTAAACCCTGTCACCCTCTGCAGTGATTAATGCTATGTGGCTCAAACCAAGACCACGCAGGCAGTGGGGGCATCCTTCCTGAGCCGGCTGCAGTGTCACGGAGGGGTTTTTCCTCCACTCGAACCTGCACGCACATGGGTCGATGCCCAAATCCAGCCAGCTGGAGTCACCTCCTCTTGGCACCCACCGTGCAACTCTTTCCACTGAACAGAACGGGTCCCGTTCCAGTGCCGGAGCATCTGCAGGCCAGCACGTATAACTGCTGCTAGGGCAGAGGACACTACTTTTTCCGTGCCCCATTAAAGCAAGAGGAAGCCGGAGAGGTACAAGAACAATAGAGTGGCAGGTTTAGGACACATTTGAACGGTATGTTGTTCAGATCGTACAGATGGAGCGATAATTGATGGCTAACCTATGGGCGCAAAAGCAGCTCCCAGCATGCACCCACGCAAAAACCGAACCCTGTACACGTGTGCAACCTCACACACCATCACCCGCACATGCTACCGCACACATCTCCGGCGCCCCTAGTGACCGAGCATGTCTTTTGTCATCTTCAAACGCGAATCCATTCAGCGGAGCAGCCGCGACCACACACGCTCACCAAAGGCCCCGGAGCGGAGGAGCTGTGTGTGAGGTCCACAAGTCAGGCTGGAAAGACGAGTGGAAAGGGGCTTTGCAGTGGTAAGCTTTTGTTAAACGAACTAATCCGCCATTGATATGCTAAATCTTGTTATAAGGAAAGAGAGTGAGAGGCAGGAGAGAAGAGGGAAGAAGGGAGATGAAGAGGGGGGGGGGGGGAGATCTGAAATATGGTCTTATTTCATTGTATAAGCGACTCATAAATCATAACTCATCCATGTGCAACGTTCCGCTGAATGTCTCCGCTATCGCAGTAAAATGACACAAAAATCGAAATGTGAAGGCAGGCACTCAGTCACGGAGAACAATAAAAAGCTGTCGAAATAGAATAGAGTTCAGGTGATTAATGCGGTCAGACGCCTGTGTCTCTTATGCATGGTGATGTGGAGGACAGTTACAGTGAAGTCCCGCTCCAGATCCGTCAGCATGTACTGTACACGTGTAGCTAAGTAAACAATGCATTCAAAAACAAAAACAGCTCGTCGTAGGTCATGTGCACACTAATGTAAAGTAGCAACTAACGATTACGTTTTTTTCTTGATTAACCTTTTCATCATTTTGTCTCTAAAATGCTTCCACAGTTTCATAGACTCAAATTACTCACTTTCAGTTCATCATCACAGAAGATCAAAATGCAGTAGTTGCTGATTGTCTACCTGTGGTTCAAATGATGAATCATCTCCAGACTAACGCATTATGAAAATGCATCTTTTTTTCCCTTTCAAAGTCAGCCCTCAATGCACACTAACAGTGTTTTAGACCACTAACAACGGATCTTTTCACAACAATAATTCTGCATGATGGCCATGTGATATCTCCCATCATACTGTTTGCATGATTTATTATTATGTTTTTTTTGGGGGGGGTTAATATACACCCTGGCCTATGCAATTCTTCATTTAAACTCTGTACTTAAGTAACTAATCTGTAACAGTCCATATAAACCTGAAGGTCATTGAAAGCACGAATACCAGCTTAGAAAAGAGCACAAACACATTAAGCTGTCATTAAACAAAGCAATTCATTCCCATCAAGAAAACTAACCAAAGGTTGCATTTAAATGGTGGCCCAGGACTTCCAACCTTCCACAATTTACAGACTTTCTCCAGAAAATCATCGAAGTGTGCTTCCAGTTCTTTACCCAGTGTGGGAGATATTTTTGCATTGAACTATTGTTTTGTCATTTCAATGGGACAGTGCACCTGGAGAAATAAAATGTAAAAAAAAAAAAAAATGCTAGAGTGGATGGAAACATTTTCTACATGGTTTCATCCTGTTGCCAATTCGAGCTGGGAAACTGTGTTGAAGATGAATGAGCAAGACTCTCACTAGCTACCAGGCTGAAGGCTGTTGTTGTGCTGGTCAGTGAATGACTGTGTTTTCCTGTATTATGGATAAGCTATAGCAGTATAACATTAAAGGGTATAGAGGCATATCTAACCTCCCTGCAGAAGACAGAACCTAAAGATCTTCATCAAGCTACTGAGGTTCTGTGAAACTGAGCCTGAGTCAGGAGGTCTGAGGCCATTGTTCATTTAGGTGGCGAGATAAAAATTGTCACAAGGTCAGCGTGATAAAAGGTGCTTTTTCCTCAGCAGATAAATAAGTCCATTGACTGATATCTGCAATCTAATAGTTCCACGGCACAGATCACACTGCCCCAGAAAGCCTCCACCAGAAGCCAAGAGGTTGGTTTTTATTTGTTTCTGTTCGATATTTGAAGAGACTTTATAAGAACACATTGACAGGAGAAGCCGGCTCAAACTACTTATACATTGGAACTTAAATAACTCCGAGCTCGACTTGATGAGCTCCACAGTAAGTCATGAAACCATAAGTTCCACTGAGCCACAGAGAGGGTGTCACAAAGAGGAAAACACTTTTCTATGCCAAAAGCGATGCGGAAACAGTTGTTTGACTTTGAGGTGTACGTTAACAACCACAACAGAGAGAGATATTCTTCAAGAAGTCGTCAAACGAAAGCAGTGGAAAATCCAATTATGCGCTCACGCGAGCCGTGGGGGGTAAACTGTGTAATTACTTTGTTCAAGTCACATCAAACACGGTGTGGAAAACGGTGTTAATTTATTAAAGTCAACAGTGGAATTGTATTTGTTTTCATTACGTATTATAAATGTGATTCCAAGCAAAGGTTTTCTACGCAGCATCATATGAGAAACACATGCGCAACGAGTTATACAATTACTAGAAGTGGGCATAAACATAATTAATTTGTCCCATGGAATGAGGCATCAAAAGACGGCACACTAGAAACACTCCGCTTTTCCACTGTCTTATTCAACATCAAGTGTTTTATGTCCTCCAGTTTCCTTATAATTTGGTTGTATGATTTATAAATAATTGACTTTGGTGGTGCAGATGTCTTCACTTGTTTCACTGTCGAGGGACGGGAATGTTCCAGACCTAATGAAGTGAATCAGCAGCGGGCAGAAAGTGTGTTGAAGTGCTACGGCAATAAGAGCACACACACACGCACAAGCTAGCACATTGCTACTTAACCTGTCGTGAACTTTAGAGATGGAAAATGATTGCTAATAAGCTATCTAAAGCTTCAAGTACACATCTGAAGCACAAAGTAACTGTGGATGTTTGAATGAAACAAAGTACTGGCATTCATTCTTTTGTTTTTACATAATTAAATAAATATTTTAGATTTTTGAGGACCCCTTAAATGTGGTTATTACTTGGTTGTGACCATGCTATGCACCCCCCTCACACTGTTCAGTTCACTACACATTATACATTACTCGGAGGGTGTTACAATGCACTGTGGATCTACTGACAAGTCAAGCATCTGCATAGAATGTGCTTCCCTTCTGTGGAGTCAATGCATGCTTCTTTTCAATGGTACATTAGATACAGCGATTTGCTCCGTCGTGTGCTGGCATACGCCAACAAAAACACACTACAGCTGGAGGCAGAAAGAGCAGGGGGTGCATTATCGAGTCATATGGTACATATTCAAGCATCTCTGTAGACTTTCAGGATCAAGCAAACTCATTCCATCCCTGTCCACGCAATACACACACATGCATAACATGTGCTCCTGCTGAAGTCAAGTCTTTTCCACTGCAAAAGGAAGACTCCGCTAAGTGTAACCAACTGCAGCAGCCACGCGCTGCGGAGGGGAAACTTGTTCGGTGGTAGAGCGGCAAGAAAAGCTGTGAATTTCTCACTCTACGTGCTGACTTCTTGTTTCCTTCCATGTGGCAGAGCATAGCTCGCGGCTCATTCAAGGTTGTTGTTTTTTTGTATTTTTTTTTTCTGTATGAGGCTGTGTCATCGTGGAACGCAGCGTTATGTTCTTCAAGACAACAAAATGACATCTGATGCTTCTCAAAGTTCCAGCCAAGCGTGGAATGGAGCGTCACTTGAAATACATCTGGCGCTCCAGCCAATTTCTATGTGCATCACACCGTAGCGATTTACTTTTTAAAAGTGTAACACACACCGCCGCACAAGCTGGAAGTCTCCAGCATCAATCAGCTGCGACCTATCCTCGCTTCGTGCAGACAAGACAGAGTAACGTCTTGTCTGAGCGACCGGACCCCTCCTCACCCCTTGTCTTTCTCCTGCATGTTTAAGAGACGTGTGACCACTGCAGCCTGACTGAAGCATAGCTGACTGGTAAGAAAAGGGAAACGCAGAAGCTTGAAAAAGGTCCAAGTGTTCATGTGCAATTAACTCCCTGCTGGTTTCCTTCTTACCGTAAGCTGAGAGCTGCGTATGTGTGTGATGGCAGCCCATGGGAGCATGTGTGTGTATCTCCGCTTCTAGTGCAGACAAAGTGGAATCACAACTTAACCGCTGAGCTCAGGTCCAGGGCCTTGTCCTCACCACAGCGTAGTAGGAGACTCTACACCTGTTATCCTAGACCTCTCTCAATCATCAGGAGACGCTAACAGAGCTGTACCGCGTACCCGATTCACATCAGCCACAGTGGGGGATGGTTGCCAGCCCAGATCTCTTCCTGGTTTTATAAAGCGTTGCCCTCCAAAAAAAACTTTTTCACCCGGCTTTCGGTTATTGGAATCCAGAGAAACAATACTCTTCTGAGGTCGTTTGGCCTGAAGTATAAAAGCACTGAAGTGTCGGGAAGATAATGGTGATGAGGTCAGTGTTTGGTTGCTGGCCCCTGCATCCCCAATGAGAGCACGCATGACAGAAACAGTCTCCCTTCGATGACTTCACTCGTGTGGGTGTTTGCTCGCATGCACGTGCGTGTGTGTGTTTGCATGCATTAACGTTGTCCAGAGGCCAAGCAGAGAAGAGGAAGGCTGAGTCACAGGATCTAAGGCCTCTCAGGAAGAGAGCAGTGTGATCTAAGACGTGCTTGGCCAGGCCCCCGCACGCTGCTGATGAGTTATAGCCCCGCTGCGGTCCTCCACCGCACAGATACACTGCAGTGCACACTCCATCTCCAGCTCTCTGGCCTGGAGTAGCCGGGAACAGCCGCTAGATTCACCTCCACGCGGGGCAAATAAACAGGTGAACTCGGGGGGAATTTATGGGAGATTGATGGCGACTGCACTTTCTCTTGTTCTGGCAGAGCAGGAGGTCAGGAGGTGAGCGGTAATAGCAGGATGCAGGAACATGCTGCTGTTGCTCAACAGAAACATTAATAATTGCAGCGGGTTCGGCGATACAGAAAGTGTGCAGGCACTAGTAGCTGCTTGAGGTTTCTCTTTCTTTATGAGCGATAATGAGGACTTACTTTTTACAGAAGTGCTTTTGTTGAATTAGCAGTTTCACACATACAGTTGTACCTCCGTAAAAGAATGAAACCAACAAGGCTGTCACCTTCTTCTGCAATTTCTCTGCACATTAAAACACGCAGACGAGGATAATGTGCATGTGCTGCGTAGAGAAAAGCCATTTGAACGCAGGCAGAACAGGCTGTGCCGCTCCGCCGACCACAGAGAGAGCAGAGGGCAGAGAGAATGTGGAAACAGGGAGCGGCCCTGAGGGGAACCAACCGAACGGCGAGGGCAGTGGGAGAAAGAGACGCGGTGACAAAAGGAGTTGACTTTCCGTTGGGTTGTAAAACGCTCAAACAAGCCAATCGAATAAAAGTGGAATTGTAATACAGGTACTTCTCTTTCCTCCCGGCCCGTGGTGCTTTTCACCAGGGCATTTCTTCAGCCCTTTTCCATTCATAGCGCAGGAGCAGGAGGTTTCGTGCCGTATTCTTCTAGTATCGGCGTGTAATTGCACTTTCCCGGCCACCTTCTTATCAGTTTGACAGATCATTCTCTGCGTTGAAAGACAGGAAAGGCAAACAGTGCTGAGAAAGCAACACAGAATAAGACATTCTGCAAACTGCCCCTACTGCAGGGATCAATAAAGCCTTGCTGATATGACTGTGTAGCTACAACAGACACCATGTGGTCTTAATTGCAGGACACTGGAAACATTTTTGGCACATTAACACATCTGCTAAGATGATGATTGTGACATGTGTTTGTTAGCGAGCCTTTTGAGATGCTCTACAGTTCAGAAAAAGGACATTAGTGATTAACCAGGTCAAATAGGCCATTGTTCATGTCTTTTACGGGGGATGTGTGCATGTCGAGCGACCCCTCCTCTTCAACATTTGTCATGGTTGAAGTCCTCCAAGTGTGCTGAGGTTGTCAGCGAGTGCAGCAAAGGAGGAACTCCAGTCCAAGGAGAGGAGAAACTCGAACCGTTAATGAGTAAATTAATAAGGGAAGTGACATGTCCTCTTTCAGTGAACTGTGCTATGCTTCGGTTACAAATTTATGAATGGAAACTGGTGCAGTCTCTCAGGAAGTGCTCCTAAATCACCACACGTGGTCAGCTTCCCAAGGACAAAGTCACTGGGATTCCTGCGTATTAAATGGTTCAACATCACCGTTGCCTTCCACAACATAATCGCAATCAAAGCCTATTCTGCCAGCACTAACGGAGATTGGAGTGATGCAAGATTATCCCCCGCCACTGGCATAAGTCGAGTATTGTGAAGGGCATTTGGGCAGAAAATCCGAAGCAAAGCCACGCTTGGTGGCAGAAGCGGCCTTCTACTTATGGTTCTGGCACCGACCGAGCGGCAGGACACCAGGCGTAGCGGTGGCCGCGACCCCCTCTGTGCTCCACGCAAGGCCTGCCAACAGGGCTGTCCCCCTGTCCCTGGAGAGGACCCCTCGTCTCCACTCTGTCATTCTCTCCAACCCTTGTGGCCGGGCCCTGTGCTCTGCCTTGCCACTTTACATTTAAAGGAGAGCAAGGCGGCAGAAATGTGCACTACAGATGGTAGAAATTACTTAGCTCACTTAACTTCAGAGATATTTTTTTTCCCTTTTTCTTCTCTCTCTCTCCCTTTTCCACAAATTACTCCAAGACTGGGTAAATTGATAGATTCCTTGTGCAAGTACGCCTTTGAGTTGTACATGGAAGGTTTTTTTTTTGGTTTTTTTCAGCAGTCCCAATTGTGATATCAATTTAGTCAACTCTATGGTTTTCAGTTGGACTTAAAAGTGAACGCTTAAAAAACATCTAATTTGGAAAAAGCCTAAGGCCATAACCAAGAACCAACCGTGGATTTTTTTGACTCAAATGTGACCTGTTTTTTCTTGAGAAGGAGCTGAATGTGCTTTCCAGGAAACGTCTGGCCTCATGTATACCACACATAAAGCACTGTGCTGTTGGGACGTCCTCAGGGGTAAAATATGGCTGCCAGCTCTATAGGAACATGCAGATGTGGACTTACACTGTCGAAGGGAGGGACGGAGGGAGGCAGGGGGGAGGGAGATGGTGGTGATTTATTTCCCGTGTGTTTCAGTTAGTTTTGGTCAATGTGAACTGCAGTCTCTCCATTTTCCATTTGCACCCTTTCTTGCTATTTTCTCTTCTCATTTTCTTCTCCTTATGACTGTTTTTTTTTTTGTCTTTTCCAGCTCCTTTCTATAGATACAGTTTCCCAGGCCAGGTCTATCTTTATGACAAACCTCAACACCACATAAAGGTGGTCATTACGGTCAGATCACCGAAAGCTCCTAAAGATCACCAAAACCAAACCTTCTGATCACAATTGCACAAAATAACTTTTGCGTAACAGCACCTAAAGGCAGATACAACATCATCATGAAAGCCAAAGCGTTCTCCACTGTTGCAACTCCATCTAATTAATCTTGAAAAAGGAATGTTGAGGCGATCTAGTTCTCTCTGCCAAGTGTTACGTCGCATCCTCCAAGTGATATTACTCATTGGTTTTGAACAATCCAAACAATCCTTTAGTTTTTATTATACTCTGCTATTTTACTGTACGCTGTCCAAAGTCGCCAGTTTCTGACTCAAACAGGCCTTTGTCTCTCTAATTACAGAGGCAGCTGTACAGCCCTCAACCAGAGACTGCGAGTTACAGCACTGACAAAACCAGTGGGGAGACCTGTGGCTGAGGCCGCTGCCTTTCACAGCTGGAGTGAAAATACAGAAACATCTTGAGTACAAGTGCTAAAATTAAAGTATTCATAAAAGTAACATTTGAGGCGAAAGCTTAATGTCCTTTTTCCATTACCTGTGCCAGAAGTGCTTCAAATTGCCTTTATCCTGCTCAGCTTTATCATCCCCTTTGATTGAGAGAAAAGCATTTAACTGATGCCAAGCAAAACTTTAAAGTTATATCAAGCACGTTTGCTGCCAACAGTCGCCAGAAAGCATCTCCACTCAAAACTGAGCTGTCTTTGTAGGATATTAAACACAGCACAGTGCCATAAAGACTGAAAACTAAACTGTTGATTCTGCAATCGCCATTTGTCAGATGTTCAGCATTACCAAAGCAAGTGTTTAGCTTCAAATATTTCAGTTTCCTAGCAGTCTAATCCCACCCATCCCGAGCAACATCACATCATCCTCCAAAAATGCCTGGGTGAAGAGGAATGTTCTGGAGCTGGCTGGCTGTCCGGCCTGACCAGCTGGCTAACTGGGAGTCATTCTCAGGGAGTCATGAACTTTTGTCCCCCCACTGCTCCCTTGCTGGCTGCACGAGAGGACTTGGGCGACACCAAACAGGAAGCGCTCAACAAGTGGAGGCTATGGATGTTTATCTCGCGCCATTCATCAAGCCCCAAAACCAGCGAGAGGAGTCGGGACCCGGCCCGTGACACGAGGCTGTCCCGACTTGAAGTCGCGTGTAGCTACTTGGGGGCCAATGTGGGTTAGATGGAGACCTGATTGGGAGGGTCTCCACCACCCACTGGCTGGCTCTCTTCATCCTTTCTCACAGTCCTCAAGGAGCCTGGCTTAGAGTCCATACCCTTGTGCCAAGTGGTGACACTGGAACAGTCATATTCTAAAGCATTCAGTAGATTGCGGGAGCAGTAATAGCTGCCCTAAGAGACTGAGGCTGAACCGATCAAGATCAGGTTGCCCCGGACTAAGGTTGACCTTAACCACTAAAAGTTGGTGAATGTGGTCCAAACCACTACTATCAAAACCAACTCTAGATCAGCACAGAGAACAGAGAGAAAGAAAATCTGCTCTGGACGCTGGCCAAGTCATGTGGTTGAGTCTTTAGCAGGAAGAGGCATGAGCCGTACGAAATCTATACAATGCACAGCCATTATAGAAGGGTGCATGACTCCCCTGTCAAACAATGAGACGGATTCAAAACTCAAGGGTTCAGGAAAGATATGAAAAGTCAACCTTGAAGCCATGACACATCATCTAAAGTAAAAGAGAGCGAATGCAAACATCTGGACATTTTACAGCTGTCGACTGCATCCAAAGTACATCTGCTCCATTACATGGGCTTGCATCCATGGTTTGCAAAGTGATTGCTCTGCGTGTTAACAGGCATCTGTAATACAAAGGCCCATTGAACATTGGACTTGAGATAATGTCAAGACCTGATGTTGCTGTCTAGTCCACCAAAGGACTGTGTGATCATATAGTTTGGTAAGATAGTAAAGGAACAGGCCCCAAAGAGGAACACTAAAAAAGACATGTGGAAATTTGCTAACAACAGCAACAGTGCAACAATGTAAGGCACTCACTTCAACTTTCTGTCCTTAAGCTATGGTCACAAGCTTTGGCAATATAATGTCTGCTTGTGTTGTCTCCTATACTGCCGGTGAAAACTCTTGAGTAGTAAAACACCGCAATTACATGGCAGTAGTCTCCGCCTCAGTAATGAGACGAAGGCAATATAACGTTACAAGTCACCTTGATGTAACTCCACTTCTACGCAAGCGTGAGTGCCTCTCTGTATCACAAAGTAAACAAAATAATGTAAACATAGTTAATGTGGTGAATGCACTGCGACCTGATCGTGTACAACAAGCGCAACTGTAGCCATGCAGTGGTGAAATCAGCGGGTGCTTGAGTCGCCTGCAAATCGAGCATTACTGGAAAAGGTCAGTTGGGGTAATTGAGGTAGTTTGGCTGCACTCTGGGAAAAAAGAAAAACAGAGCACAGACAGGACGCAGTGTGGAAACTACATCTCCCAGCATGCCTGAATGCACTCTGGGTTGCTGTTCTTGCACCTGCCGGCGCGGTGACCCAGACCCAGATAATCAGCAGGAGGATGGACAGTATGCTCAGCCGCGAGCTTGAAGGCTATACCAAGATATCAACATGGGTAATATCTGGGTTTACTAAACCTCACCATGAAGGTTCACAACAGCTGACACAGCAGAAAACCTCACACTGAATGGATAAGCGTGTTTGTTGCATGGCTGAGTGGTGACTCACTTTGCGAGGTAGGCCAGCACTCGGCGCAGGAAACGGCAGTGGGAAACGGGGGAAATACACTTCCATCCATACTCTATCCCCACAAAGGTATCATCACATGAAGTCAAAAGCTTTTTTCCCCTGGCTCACCTCTGCTGACTATAACACCTGAGGTTGTGCTGACTGGAGACATCCTGGGACGACTGTCGGCGGCTAAGTCAGGGTCAGAGATCCTCAGATGGGAGAGGTTGGCCAGGATAAGCAGCCTTTGTAAGAAGCCTCAGCATTGTCATGCATATTTCAGAGCAAGGAGTGAGGCAGAGATGGACTGGGGAGCGCAGAAGGCCCAGAGTCATATTTTCCATTGATATCAGAGCCATGTGGCTCAATTTCATGAAATAGCTGAGGCAGTGCACTGCATTTTGGCAGTGTTCAACAGAAGCAATGTGGATGAACACGCTGGATATGTTCTGTGGGGATGATGCACTGTATCTAATCATGAAAAGTATGTACAGTATGTTCAGATATTAATTCAAATATCGTCTTTTCCAAGTCCCCATGACTGTTGACCATAAATTAGACTGTTTCCTGACATTTTTCTGTTCGGATGCGTGGCCTCTCTAAATGAATGCATGTGATATGAAGTGCAGACGGTGATCCTGATCTCATCATCTTGGCAGACCATCAGCACCCACTCGCCACGAACGTACTGCACCAACTTACTTTTACGGGTTGTCTCGTCAAAGCATCGAGCTTCCCACCCTTTTCCCAGATTCCTGCAACTATGCCAATATGTTACAGGATCCATGTAAATATGCGCAGTGATGAGATTTTCTGCTCTGCGGACCAGAACGGCTCATAACTAGCTAGTGAGAATCAGCCGACCTCGTAAAGAACAACAACATTGCTGCGCTCCTCTGGAATGTCAACTTGGACGACATGGAACCAAAAGGACAGCGGGCTCAGCACAGATAGCTCCTCCACCATCGTCTACTTGTTGTTCAACCCAAGTCTGTTCCTCATAAGTAATGTTTTTTTTGACTCCCTCATTTTCATTTACATCATCTCAAGACTCAAATAAAGCTCAGAGAGACCTGAATGTTCAGATCCTGGTGGCTGATGAGAGTGCTTTGCTTAATCACCCTCTTTTTATTCAGTCGATGGTAATTACAGACACAAAGGGAGTAATCGTCATTATACACAAGAGAGGTTAGAACAACAGCAACGTGTGGATGCACACAGGAGCCATTTCATTATTCCAACAGGCTTTGCGCACCATTAATCCCACACAACTACGGAGCACACATGCATGGGTTCAAAGAAGACAATGGCTGAGTAAGCGCTTTAGAGCCCCAGCACCTCCTCTACATATATTTAGAAGTACTGTCTATTTAGTTATCCACTTTCAGTTTTAATTTCCAATACTTATTGTGCTACTTGCCACTTCAACCCTCCCCTTTGTATTAGTAGTAGTAAGAAAAAAACACTTTATATAACAAAAGAACCACTTCAAATTGTAAAAATGAAAAGGTTCTACCTTCAGTCTTAGTTTGCACGTTATTAAAAGGCGAACACGAACCATGATCATTTGAAGTGCCAACGAACATCACGATTAAAGCTGGCACTGTTGATTGGACACTCTGGACATTCTCACACAACCAAACATGAGATGGCAAATGATGAAGCTGTGCTTGCTTTCAAAGTCGCTTCTTATGCTGAGGCTACTCATTACCACTGTCATGGAAAACATCACATAGGCACAGTAAAACCACGGGGCAGTACTGTGTGTGTGTGTGTGTGTGTGTGTGTGTGTGTGTGTGTGTGTGTGTGTGTGTGTGTGTGTGTGTGTGTGTGTGTGTGTGTGTGTGTGTGTGTGTGTGTGTGTGTGTGTGTGTGTGTGTGTGTGTGTGTGTGTGTGTGTGTGTGTATGCAGACGAGCTTGCACCATGTAAGTCCGGTAACGTTAGACCACAATGTAAATGACTGGCGCTACTACACTGTGTCCTGCAACTGGAGGAGCAATCGGAGCTGTGGTGTGCACGCTTCTGCGGTGTTCGACTCATTTTGGGGCACGAGGCCCAGATGTCCGCTTTGAAAAACAAAGCCTAAACAGATGAATATGGTCGAGGATGGCGGAACACATGTTGGTGCATCGTGTTGGTGCTCCGCTGCCTTCGGTATTCCTCCTCAAGTTTGAAAACAAGCTAATTGCAGTCGGTTCGTGTGTGTGTGTGGAAATCCTTCCACTTCGGACGACATTAGAGAAAACATGTGTGATGAGAGACGTCCTTTCTAACTGTAAAACAACACAGTGTCAGTCACACCAAAGGGCGTTTCAGTGCGAGGCTCACCTTCTGGTCCACTATGGAGCACACCAGGTCCTTGACGGCGGACAGCGACAGGTCACTGGCCTCCAGGTTGACCGTCTCTCTGGTCAGTCCTATCTGCAGCAGGAAGGACACCCCGTGGAAAGAGTTGGTGGGGCTGGGGACGCTGTGACCGCCGTTGGACAGCCGCGTGTAGAGCGGCCCGGGCGGCGACGAGGACGGGTGGTGCGGATGGAGAGAGTGGAGGAAGGCTCGAGGTAAGGATGGGGGAGAGGAGGCAGACATTGGTTTTCTTCCAACGGCAACGTGGAGCGCTGAATGGTGGCGGTTTAGTGAGGGCTGGCAGAAAGAAACACAGCTGACTCTTGACAGGGGGAGTCTTCGGTCCTCATCAGCGATAGTGAGTCAGCACAGTGTGTGTTGTTTTTTTCTTTCTTGTTTTATCAAAGTGACATTGTTTCTCATAAATTAAGTGGGTCCGCCCGCCTGAGTCACTCATTCACAAGACGGGCAGGTGATGGAGGGAAAAGTCTGTGAGCAATCCGCAGACTTCTGCAGTAAGAGCACTGCAACGAGCTTCATATCCTGGAGTGGCGCTCCTTCTCCTTACTGAAGTCAGTAATCCACTCTGACCACAGGAAGCCTGTCACCGCACACACAAAGAGACAAACACACACAGTGCTATTTTTATGATGAAAAGAAAGTATTCACCTATCTGAAAAACAGCAGAGACAGTGAAGGACTGGGCACATTGGAAGCGCTCATTCTGCGGTGTTGCAGGGCAAAGCAGCCCAGCTGTATGAATGAAACATACTTTTATTCCCTTTGTGAACACTCTTTGGTTAAATTCTTCTTCTTTTTAATTAACGCGCAGTTAGCCTTGTCATTTCTTTTTCTTTTTTTTTTTAAATGAAGACCCCAAAATCTTCATCAATATTTGCATTTGCTTGTGCTGTGTTCCTGTCTCCCTTCACTGTTTTGGTTTAAAGTGCTTGCCCGGCTTGTGCTGCCTTCATGTAAACACATCGTGCTTTTGAGGAACATCCAGCCTCAACTTTTGTTCATAATAGCATTATTTTTCCTCTTAGCTTTGACTCTTTTTTTTGTCATTGGGGAAACCTTTACAGCAACTGTTACAACAAGAACAACAACAACAGGCCTTTTCTGCTCGTGCGCAAAACCAGTAAAACCATTGCCCCAAAAGAAACACGCGTAAAAGTTGATAAAGCGTATCTTGTCGGTGTTTACAAGTGTTCGAACTCCACAAACATCTGGAACCAAGGCTCCCAACATCTGCACCCCTCCCACTTTCGATAGGCTCGCTGGCAGAACACAGCCCGAGTCCAGGACGCCAGCAAAACAAGTTATACAAGACCCGGATTCACACATCCAGGAGGACTTTGCTGGAGTTTACGTGTCGTCCTCGCGCAAAAAGCCCGTTTCCGACCAAACGTCGCCCTTAAACGCAACTGAAATGATACTTTACCTTCACAGTCCGCGAAGGGCACTTTTCTTTCCATTGTGAGTTGACTGAAGGAACTTTGTAACTCCATCAACTGAGGAAAGCGGAGTCCGAAGTTTGAAATTCTGCACTTTATGGAAGTCACGCACCGAGAAGAAGCGCAGCGTCTCAGCTTCGCATCACACGGCGCAAATGCCGACATAAGTTGTACACACAAGCGCGCACAGACTAACCGAGTCGTCCATTTATTTATCTCTTATCTTTTATTCCAGATTGTAAATTCATGCGCGTCTTATTATCCTTCCAGCTGTGTCTACTCCCCCTGCTCGACGAGAGAAAAAAGTAGCAGCGACCGTCGCCGGGGGATGGAGTCTTTTTATTATCTCTGCATAACTGACTTTCCATGTGTGGGGAGGAGAACTTGAACTACAGTCCCTGTGAAGCAATGGCGCCTCCGATGGAGCCCAAGCCAATGCGCATGTGCCTTTTCTTTTCCGTTATTTAAACTTGGCCCTGCCAAGAGAGAGAGAGAGAAAAACTTTATTCTACACGAGCCGGGTTGGTTGGTAATGAACTGGGTTCACTGGTAGTCCTCAGGAGTCATTGAGAGGGTTCCTATATGTCAACAGGAAAAAAATAAGGCATAATAAATAAATAATTTATTTCACTTAACTTCAATAAATGAACGACAAAGAAAGTAAAAGTCTCAACTGTGTTGTCTCTCAAAACCTATGAACGGCTTAGCAAAGGTGTAAAGGGAAATAGGGGTGGCTGCTTCAGGGACATGTAAAAAGCTGGTTTAATATCTTAGATATGATCCAGACATCCGTTTAATTAACTAGGCCACTAATTCTAAGAATTGAAAGAAAAAGGGATTTGATTTTGCAAGGATGCCACCATGTTATCTAACTGCCGGCTCGTGTCTTCGATGAACTGATCGACACGGTAGATTACACAACACATTTTAGGAACTGGTCCATTGTAACACTCTCTATGTGAGAGTTTGTTCTTCAGTATTGACATTGACAATTCCATTCAGTACATATACAAATAAGAAAACAAACAAGCAATGATGAAAACGTTTATTGTTTATTGACAAAAAAAATACTATAATATATAAACTGTATATATATATATATAAAATGGATTAATACTGTGGAAATGTGGGGTCTATTCTCTTTGCCCAAGCCATGAGGCCTCCACAGATGTCTTTCACTGAGACACTGTCCACTTCAGACCCACTCATCTTCTCCACAGCCTGCACCGCCTTCTGAGAGTCGTTGCCCAGCTTACAGATCACGTACACTGGAGGAATCAGCAGAGAAAGAGCCCTGAGATCAGTTTGGTGACACCAACGGATCTTAAACACGTAATATGCATCAGATTAAAATGACTAACTATTTTATATGATAGCACAGAGAAACATCTAAAAAAGGGACAAAATGCTGAACAAGCGTTTTAATGGTACACATATGAAATAATTTGAAAAGAAAGGTAAATGGTTCAGAGCTGATTATGCAAAGACTGACCATATAGCAAACCAAAACTGTATTAAATGAGGCGCTAAAACTCCACATGGCTAAATTTAGCTCATTGATAAAGAAAGCTCAACATCAGCAAAATAACATTTTAAATATTAATTTCTCTGAGGCAGGCCAGCTGCTTGGGTTGACCGTACTTGTTTTGGAAAAGGGTTCACCTAGCAACCCCATTATAACCTGTTACTAGCTGTCCAAAGTAAGTATGCAGTATGAGCCCACACAGTGGCCTGTGAATATATGCACAAGCGGCTCTACGTGCCTGTCCATTTCAAAGGACTTGTTACCTGGAGGCCGGCAGTCCCCCTCCATCTGCGGCTTCAACTGGCTGATTCTCTCCTGAAGTAATCGGATGTCTTCACTCTTCCTCTCCTCTAAACTTGAGAGGGGAATGTCTGGCAACAATGTCAGGAGAATAATCGCACAGAGAGCGGAAACAGGAGATTGATTTATGTGCCTCGGCCTCTAAAAAAGGATACTGAGAGAGAAAGGTAAGTGGCATATATCCACCTCCACAAGAGGGCGCACATCCAACAAGAGATGGGGCTCTGCCTTGTCCATTATCGATTTATAATCCTGGAATCACATCAAAGCAGACCTTAATGCACAAATAATGTTTTCGTGAGGGAGAGGGGGAGCTTCATCTTCCGTGAAAAGACATTGATTAATATCTATAAAACAGGATAACCACAATTATTCTCAGCAAATGTTGAAATGTTGCCTGGATTTGGTTTTGTGGAGTAATATGAATATTTTACTGCATTTTCTTAAATCAAAGGAAACACAAATGTTTTTTTTTTGTTTTTTTTCCTGGAGCCAATGCACAATCTTGATTACAGCCCAATCAATCATGATCCTAATCTGTGTGCCTAATGACTCTGCGGGTTTGAAAGCACCCATTCTCCAGAAAAACAGATGCAACCCACTACCACGGCTCTCTCCACCAAACAGAACATGTTTTTCTTTCCATTAGAAAATCTACAGGCACATTTTAAGTCATTTCCCATTCAGGGCTGGGTCAGCGCTGAGATGTAATCAGTTAATGAACACACATGAAAACTGGGAAAATTGTGGGTAATCATACAATAAACGGCACCAAATACAGAGAGTCACGCAATGGCCAACTGTTCTGGGCGATGTATGCTCTACCTGTACCGAGATCCTCTGATCTCTGGAAAGGAGATGGAGTTTGCGGCACTGAAACACATGGGAAAAAACAGACAGTCAGATATTTTCCCTACGATTACATATTAATGACATGTACTCTGTCTTATTAAATGACAAGATCAAATTGATAGAAGAAACACTTCTTATCCCGTGTGTGTGAAAAGGAGCAGGGCCTTATAATAAGAGTCTCTTATGACCAACCTTATCTGTGGCAGCAGACCCACAGAAAGCCTCGTAGTCCACCAGCTGGGTTACACTGGGCTCCTCTCCGCACACTGCACAGCCGGCCTGCTTGGGCCGCAGCTTGATGGACCTGAATCTGGTGTCTTGTGCGTCAAACATCACCAGCTGCTGGCTGCAGGAAGCTGGCGCGCTGGGTCAAGGAAAGAGGCGACAATGTGAAAAGCGCCGCCGCCTGCGCCGCTTAATCCGGAGAATTGGCTTCCCGGGCTGACGCGCGAGGGCCAGGTGTTAGCATGGGTGCAAGCCTCTATACTTTGTACCAGAGCAGCTTCGAAAGAGTTATCGTAGGAAAAAGGCAGATGAGGAGTCAGCAGTCTGCTATTTTAATCAGACGGGCACAAAACCCTCGTGCTCCCCATGCCCAACTTTGCCACAATGCTGCAGCAGTTCTTTGTGGATTCATCCAGAGGACTGGAACATTCCGATGTAAAGCAACAAAATGTCCAAGGAGAACACTGTATGTAATGTGGGAGTTCAGAATGGGAAAAGGCAAAGGATACAGCCTTGTCCAGAGGCGATCTTGAGGACTTCCAAAGCTTGGAAGCAGCCCATTATCCCCGGAACTAAAAGGAAAAAGTGGATCGTTGTACAAACAACGATCATTTACACAGACTGAACTCTGTACCAAGTCAATGGCTCCCTGGGGCAAGACTCACCCACTCCTAACACCCCTCCGTCAGAACAGTTGGTCACCGTCTCTGCGGGTGGGGGTACCGGGTACAGACATCTGTAGCAGGGGCCTCCACGGTAGTTATATACTGTCAGCTACACACACACACACACACACACAGACAGACAGACAGAGCAAGAGAGCTTTTACACTAATAGAGTAACATTACAAATGTAGAGGCGCTGTGATGGGACGCCTCTCTGCCTCACCTGTCCCTCCATCCTCAGGGCGCTCGCTGACACCAGAGGCTTGCCGCTGAGCACGCAGGCGTCATTCACCAGATACCGAGTGGGGACATTGTCTGAACAATCCGCCACAATGTCATATATGAGGTCGCCAAAGTCAAGGTGTCATCAAGAAGGGAGTCACATGTACGCATTTCCCGACTGAGCATCTATAGTGTCGCTTACGTCATCACAGCTGTGCCACAGTTTCACGGTGAAGCATTGGCAGGACTGATGGCCAGAGGCGAGGTGGAGGATACTGTTGGATGAGTTGCAAGGCGTTCCCCGGCAAGAGCTGCAGGCGGTAGGGAACACACTCCACCGTTGAGTTCAACCTGACCACATAAAGTCACGTTCAAAAATATGAATTCAACAGATTAAGCATTAAAGTCAAGAGGGTGATGAGCAGTCAGAGAAATGGCGCCCCCATGTGGCCGTGGCTCTACAGTGTGTGTGCTGACCACAGTGGGCCCACTGTGAGGGGGTGTCTCTAAAATAACATGTTTACACAATATTTGCAGAGCGGGGAGAAAATACACAAACCAAATATAACCTGTGGCGAGACTGGGGAGCGCCAGCATGTATTGCACTGCAACTAAACGGTCACAAAATACACAGAAGCACACCACTCATCACCGTTGGAGAACATTTACTAATAATATTGAAACACTTGCTTCTCTGTCTCAGGTCTTGTTTGTGCAGTTTTGGCACGAGTGAGTGTGTGTGTGTGTGTGTGTGTGTGTGTGTGTGTGTGTGTGTGTGTGTGTGTGTGTGTGTGTGTGTGTGTGTGTGTGTGTGTGTGTGTGTGTGTGTGTGTGTGTGTGTGTGTGTGTGTGTGTGTGTGTGTGTGTGTGTGTGTGTGTGTGTGTGTGTGTAGGATTACGTTTCTCAAGCGGTACCTTTTAACTGCACTGGCAGCAGACAGGGCCTTCGCCTGGCCCTGGTTCTCCTCCCTGTGAAGCACCTGTCTGTGCAGGTTACTGAGCTCCACCTCGTCATAGTCCAGCAGGCCCAGGCGCCCTGCAGAGACGCACAAGTTAGTCAGGAAGTCTTCAGGATGGATCTTAATCCCATACAAGGGTCGGTACAAGTGGAACAAAGTGTGCCTTTCTGCAAACTTGACTGTTTTTTATCTGTAGTTGTTTGTTGCCTTTTCTCTAATTGCAGTTGTCCCTAGTTGGTTGAAATTCAACAGGCAGTATCATTTTATTCAAAAAATAAGTAAGATTAAAAACTGTGAATATACTCCTGGCTCCTTACACATGTTCTCCCAGTGCAACTGATTGTAATCATTAAACAGCACTGAAATGGGTAGTGTGATATGTTTATTTTGGGAATGGAAAATGAATAATTACAGTTCAGAACCTCTCCCCCCACAGGTACATTTATTTACCTTACCAGCCACTGGGGAGGTGAACCAGATTGCTAACTTTAGGCCCTGCCTAAAAGGGGAAATGACCCGCTGATAGCTCAACAATTACTCACACCCGCACGGCACATTTATTTCAAGGTTAATGGTTTGATTTGTTTGGCACCGGGTCACGCTGAGCATTAATCAACTGGTCGACCTACCGATGCCTGCAGCAGCGAGATACTGTGCCAGGGGGCAGCCCAGTCCTCCGCAGCCCACAATCAGCACTGAGCTCTTGGACAAATTAAGCTGACCTGTGGACAATCAAAAATAAATTCATGCCGTTAATCTCACTCGACAGAACGCTGACTGCGCTGTGTACATATCAGCATAACGCTGTCTGCAGCCATTCGTACCTTGTACACCCAGCTCAGGCAGAAGGAGCTGTCTGCTGTACCGCATGATGTCCTCGTTGCTCAGGGCTGGTTTGGCTCCCAGGGGCGTTAGGGGTGTCACTTCCTCATACAGCTCCGGTTCTGAGGCACGGCCCTTATAGCACACAGGGGAGGAATTATAACACAAGATATAAGAAACAAGTTTAAGCAAACACTTTGAGCCATGTGGCATCAGCAGCCTGCCTCTATAATATCATGAGCTACTTTGATATCTCTCTTTACCTCCGTACACAGCCCATATGTCTGACATAAGGCACTATTTAGGGGGGAAAGCTCTTCATATGCAGGAATTAAGTGGCTTACAGTGGGCTAATTTATTTCTTATTTGGTGTTCAAGACGAGTTACGTGTGCTCCATCTCTTGAGAATGTCCAAATGTATTTCTATATTTAATTATGGACTTTTTTTGTAAATGCAAAGGCATCCGGATGTATTACTACAGCACAGCATTCTTAGGAGTTTGATATCTGGGCATATTGTCCCCAGATGTATATTATCACTAACAGCTTTCTGTTTTTCTAGGGTTCACATGTCTCTGCTCCGTTTCATCTAACAAGGATCAATCATGCTGTGCTTTAATGTGTCATTCTTCCTGTTGCAAACAATCCAAGATAAAAGAACAGACTTCAGCATGGACCGCAGTACCTTTTCCACTCGGGCCAGTTTATTCTTCAGAGCAGCGATCTCTTTCTCTCTCTCCTCGAGCTGAGCCTTCAGGCGGCGCACCTCGTCCGCCATGTCTGCTGGCTCCGGGACCAAAACACACACAGGAACAGTTGCAATATATATACTAATATACCTATATATATACACTAATACATATATATACTAGGTATGTCAAAATAGATTTCACGAGTCTGATTTAGCTGCGATGTAAATGTGCAATGGGGACATGTTTACATGCGACGCACGGCACGCAGCAGACACTTCCGGGTTGATCACGTGACGGGGGACCACGTGCCCAGTGACGTACGAAGCCCTTACGCTGACAAAAAGAATAGGCGACTAAATGAAAATGAATAAATGAAAATATGTCAACAAATATGTAATGCTAAAAAATTAAGAAAAACATATTTTGATTAAAAAAAAGAACAAATTAAATTGCACGAAGATAAGCAAAGCACGACTTCCTATATAATTATGTATCAAGCAGCAATGACAAATTAATATACTTTACTTAAATGTGTTGTTGTTTTTTAGTTTGGTGTTGTTAAATATAAAGCTCACATTTAAACATCATGGATCCAGATCAATTGTCGCGGGACCTTGGCATGCTGTAAATGTGTTGGTCTCTTGTTGAAAATGATCAATTAACAAAGGAAAATATGGGGTCAGTGTGCCACACTCATGAGTTTCCTGGGAGGGAGCAAAATACACACACACACGCACACACACACACACACACACACACACACACACACACACACACACACACACACACGCATGCAGTGACGCGCTGTGGTTTCGAGAGCCTCGGGTCCTGCCTCCTGCTTTTCACATGATCAGTAATCTCTCACAGAGGAGAGACAGGAATGTGGAGAGAAGCGACAACAGCGATGACTGCGCGGAGCCACGGTCCCTCCAAGATGCGTTTATGCTCCACTGTGGCCATCTGGGTGACGTTCATCCACTGCGCCGCCGGAATCCCCTGGACTCAAGAAAAGGTAAATAAATCAAGAGGCTCTGTTCACGTTTTGTTGTCCTTAAAACATTTCCAGGAAATCACAGTTACAGACACGCAGAAAAACAGTCTCCAAGAGTGAAACCATTTAAAAAAACTTGCCACCTGCAGCTTTTCCTCAATGCCATTGCCATGTCGCCTATTTTGACGAGGCTCAAATGAAGGCTTTCAATTATTGATTAATTTACTGTCAATACCATGTGTACCTTCTTTTTGTAACTTAAACGCATTTTAACCCAATTAAATGAACTGTTTTGTTAGAGTTATGCTTGATTCTTGTGAAAAGGTATTCACTCACGTTATATAGTATATCTGTGTGTGCAAATGTTTCCTTTTTAAAGTGTACATCTCCCAGCAGTTAGACTATTCATTATGGGCGAGGGAAAACTGCAAGTACCCAAATACAGTTGTGATATACATAATATATTTATTCATGATATTCGACCACCCTCTGCACTGTTTCCCAGTGCTGTTGTGTAATTCTCCTGAGACGCACCTGGGCATGCCTGGCCATTCATGCTCCTCATTTGTGTTCTTCTTCTCCTTCTCTCCTTTTTGCCTAGTTGCTATGGCAGCACAGCCATCATCATTGATCCTCCAATTGCAGGTCTTGGTATTTATAGACTTTAAGTGGACCCCTTTTAACGCTCTCTGAACCCAGTGAGCCCAGAGTGCTTGGGATGACTATGTACAGTCAGTGGGACCACATAATTACACATTTTGCACTATAGATGCCACTCTGTAATTACAGCTGGTCCATGGGCCCAAAGCATGAACGTGTTTTGCTGTTTGCTTCAATTGTAATGAACAGAGTGAAGGAATGTGCCCTCCACTAAAATGAAACCAAATTAGGAGGAAAAACAAATGTCCACTGTGATTTCCCATAAAGAATCTGAAAATGTACTCTGCATGACAATCAAAAAGACAACATTTCTTCTGAAGAAGAAGCTGTTGCTTATGTCATTGTGAGTTGAATATATTCGGGTTTTGGTTTTGGAGAGTCAGTCAGAAAAAAGAAGCAATTTGAAGACGTCACTTCGGGCACTGTGATGGACATTTTACAATATTTCACGGCTAAAGGATTGATTAAACAAAATCAGCAAACTTATTGATTGACAACCCCGATATATCACGTGGCCAATTAAGGACTACCCAGAGGGCCTTTCATTGCAGAGCCCACGTTGCTCTGATATTCTTCATCAGCTCGCAGACTGCTCTCCGTCCTTGCACGGTTCAGTTTGTTACCAGGACAACCACGGTGCTCAGCAGGTGAACTTTGAGACCAAACGGGAAAAAGAGAGCCATGGGATCGAAGAATCAATATGTTTTTTAAACCGATGCTGTAATGTAGCACCCGTTGAATTGACAAACCAGTATTGTCTTCCTTAAATTACAACACACTGGTTGATTAGCTCCTTTTTCTTTCTTTTGTGAGCAAGAGAGAGCTCGTTAAAATACTTTTCTGCCTCTTCCTGCAATAGATCCCTGCTATTCTGAAGTAGCCCCTGTGTGTACTTAAAGAGAATCAATGTCTATTCACACTGCTCTAATTGGCCTGTGTGTGTCTCTCTGAGAGGCTTTAGAGGGACTTCAGAGCCCATGTAAACACAACGTTGGATGCAACCTTACTACAAGATCAAACTGGTTATTTTTTATGTTGTTTTTTTATGTTAATGTTACAATCTCAAAGATCTCCATTTTGTTCTCTTTGCACATGTCCAAACAACAATGTCGGTAATTCTTGCAAAATGCAACAGCTTACATCAGTGGGCCAGTGGCACAATCACCATTGTGTTTCCCTCATGAAGCAACAGATAGGGACTTAACAGACACTCATTGAAATGGAAATCTTTAAGATTATTACTTATGGGTGGCTTTTTTCTACATTGTGATGTTAGAGGTGTGGATGACTAAGAACAAAAGATTCCCTCTAACGATGGATTTTCTCCTCAGGTGTCCCGAGCCATTTAAATCCTGCAGTGAATCAAATCCGCTGTTGGCAGTAGGGAGTGGTTTCCAGTAACATGAGAGATTGTTGTGACACACGGAAATCTATGAATCTGTATCCTGTGTCACCCACAGTGAAGCACAATGACCTGCGTCACAGAAAGACTTCCCTCCTACATTACATTTCATTTTACATTTTATATCCTACAAGTAGGGTTTTTGATCTGAAACTGTGCATGCCGTGGCAGTCCCTGACTGAAAATAAGGGAATATTATATGTTCCACATGCAACGCTGCATTAACAGTACCACAATCTTATCTGTCTGAACGCACTCAATTCCTCTCGAAATATTCATTGGACCCGATACGATTTCTCACCCATTCTGGCGTTATCTCGATTGTTTCCTCTGGCTCCGCTCAGCTCCATCACCGAGCTGTCACTCTGACACAAGATGAGATCCGGGCCGCCCTGACCTCCACTGACCTGGAGCAGATGTGGCAGAGGGACCTGAGGCCGCTGCTGGTCACCAGGTTCCCGGGCTCTGCGGGCAGCCAGGCCGTGCAGGAGGTGAGCTTTTGGTTCCTGCAGAATAACATATGGATGGCTGGATCAGTTGCAAATACAGAAACACTTGCACAGAAAAACATGTAAGGTGTAACCTATAAATGGGGTGGTGGGGAATTGTCAAAATTCTGTTATTTTATTGGTAACATCATGGCATCTTTGGGCATAGATAAACATATTACACTGGTTTACACTTGTGAATGAGTCATCCACCTTTTGTGCCCTAATATGATGTCACAGTAGTAAGTTATCACAACACCATGTTTCATCCCCCGAAATATTGGGAAGCCGAGAGGTCTTATCGCCACAGATCCTCAGTAAGGGGGTGATCTGGCTGAATGCACTTTACAAGTCACATTTATGTGTGTTCGCAGCATATCAAGACAACCCTGGCTTCCCTCGGAGCAGGCTGGGAGGTGACGGAGGATACGTTTGTGTCACAAACCCCCTACGGCCAACTGCCCTTCACTAACATAGTTGCCAACCTCAACTCGTCAGCCAATCGCCGCCTGGTCCTGGCCTGTCACTACGACTCCAAGTACTACCCACCACAATGGCACGGGAGGGAGTTCCAAGGCGCCACTGATTCTGCCGTTCCCTGTGCCATGATGTTGGAGCTGGCCCGCGCGCTGGATGAAGAACTAAAAGCTCAGAAGGTCTGTAGCATGTGACTTAAAGCTGCACCACACAGTAAGTTAAAGGCTATACTACGCATTGCTGGTCCATCCGTCTGTGACTGTGTGGAGATGCCTCAGTCCCTGGGTATTAGTTTTTGTGGTTGTGGCCAGCACTGACTTGAGATGTGGCTGTGAATCACAGGCAAGTCATACAACAACAACAACAACACACAAAATGGCACTAAGCTCCGGGAAAAAACAAGGCCAAACATGTTGCAGACAGTTCCAGCAACAGGTTCACCATCCCTGTGGAGTTTCTTCATGCCACTACAAGAGGGGAGAAGGAGGTAGCAACGACATATAGTACTGGTTTATAATTTTGGTAGATATTAGAAAAATGTGTGTATCACTTTTAGGTGAAGGCCTAAGGAAATTCTCTCATTACAATTTTTTAATTCGACATACATTTACTGACATCTGACAAACCTCTGCTCAAACACATTATCGGCCACATTTTAGGGACAAAAGCGATACCTTATTTGTTTTTTTATTTTATATAAAAAACAAACCAGTGATTCATAAAGATAGGATAGGATAGGATATATACTTTATTCATCCCCAAAGGGGAAATTTGGTTGTGGCAGCAGCGAGCAGCGTTACATAGGGACACACTTAGTATTCATGCCGCTTGCTCCTCTGCCCTTTTCCTGTTCCACAGTTGAGCTCGGGCCCCTGTCTGTTTGTCGGACAGTGACAGGTCCTGTGACAGGGAGTGACCGCCCGAGAGACATGTTTATCAGACTCAGCTGTCCGTCACAATAAAGCTGATTCTGACAAAGGTCAAGGTGGGAATAGGAATCCCGTAGAATACAAATACATTAGGTGCCATGGAGGCGGAGTCCTAATCGATATCATAGCTGATTAATGACCACTTACTGTTCCAGGAGCATGTTTTTGGGGGGTGTTACAAAAATGAAAAAGGAATACTTCATATAAACCTCAGGCAGTGTTTGCCAAAACCACTAGGGGGCAGCAAAGCTCTGTGAATGCCTCAAATCTTCTTTTTACCTCCCATGCAGAGCACAACCCCCGACCTGACCCTGCAGTTGCTCTTCTTTGATGGAGAGGAGGCACTTTTCCAGTGGACCTCCACAGACTCCCTTTATGGCTCTCGCCACCTGGCTCAGAAGATGGAGACCACCCCACATCCCGCCGGAGCCACAGACACAAACCAACTGCACGCCATGGTACGCCACAGTCCTCTGCTCCCTCTGCTGTTTCACCTAAACCGCTTGAGATTTGCATAATCACACTCAAGGTTATCATCTTCATGTTGGTGCACATGATTTTCAGCCAATCTGTTTAGTTCTGATCTCCTCTTCCTCACACAGCCCACACAGACATCTCAACCAGGGAGGCGCATGTCTTAAATAGTTTTGTAATTCAGGGAAAATCACAAAGACACCCATTTTATCATCTGGGAGGCTTGGGTGTCATGTTATCAAACATCATTTATTATACAGTCTATGATAACAACACGTCACTTTAATTGGTATATGTATCTGTATCCCAACCATGGAGAGATAGTGAGACTGACTATCTATGTAGACATTCTTGTGTGGACAGACAGAGATAAAACAGACAGTATCTCAAAGAACCGAGTGTGTCTTTGTGTGTGTGTGTGTGTGTGTGCGTGTGTGTGTGTGTGTATGAATGCATGTAGACAGACAGTCAGGTGGGATTTGTGTGTCCTGCAGAGATAGCACGGATCATTGATGTCAGTGTGTTGCACCACCGCACCTCAGAGCATGGGGCTCTGCGGTTTGATTATTATGGGACCTGGCTTCTTGTCTTTACTTATCTTCAGGATGTGTAGAGAGAGCTTCTCATGAGAGCTCACCAACACCGTTACCTTGCCCCTTCCCTGTTTCTTCTCCTCCAGGATCTGTTTGTGTTGCTGGACCTGATCGGGGCCCCCGACCCACGCTTCTACAACCAGTTCCCCAGCACAACGCAGTGGCTCTCCAGACTGCAGAGCATTGGTGAATAATCAAGTGTTTTTTTGCTGCCGCTGTAAACACCATGTTGGTCTGTCCCACCAAAAAAGTCTCTTTAGTCATTAGTCATTAAAACGTCAGTCATATTGGGACCAATGTTGCAACAGTGCTGACACTAAATTGTTGCACACATTGTATCTTTTATTAATTTGCAATAGTGTGCTGAATGTTGTGGGGCGTGTTTGCTTATGTTGCCAGCTCTGTCAGTCAAAATTTAACAAATCACACCCACACAGTCCTGATGAAGCAAATCAGCAAATTATTGAATAATCTTTTTCATGAAATTATAAATAAATAGAATATATGGTTAAATACTTTTCTTTGTCAATTTAACTTACAGAAGCACATTATTTTACTTGTTTTCCCTCCTTCTTATGACTACAGAAAAGCGTCTACACTCTATGAACCAGCTTGTGGATCATCCTCACAACGTGCAATATTTCTGGCCCAATCAACCTGTTGGCCACATACAAGATGATCACGTACCATTCCTGAACAGAGGTATACCCACCAAGTAACACAACTGCTGCAGATGTGATTACGCATATTGTGTAGCTGTGTTGGCTGATGCTCCTCCTGTGCCTCTCCGTCAGGTGTACCCGTCCTCCACCTCATCCCCTCCCCATTCCCGTCCGTGTGGCACACGTTTGATGACAACGAGCAGAACCTGGATCGCTCCACCATTCAGAACCTCAACAAGATCATGCAGGTGTTTGTTCTGGAGTACCTCAACGTCAGACCCGCCACCCCTTCAAACCCACAGAAAGCCCCATAAAAAGAAATGCTTTTTTAAAACGGCATACCGATTCGCCAACTTTCTATCTTTTGATGTTTCCCTGTAGTAAAGGTCTTCAGCTGTTGTTCTGCAAACTGAAAGAATAGACTTTATTTAATGCTGTTTAAACACCAACAAAATGTAGTACCTGGCAATTAAGAGGTTGAGACTCAACTCTGCTTATCGAATGGTTGCAGCTGCAGAAAACATTTTACATAGAGCATATGTAAAAATAATTATTTTTAAATCTTTGTTTAAACATATTTTTGCCAATGTACTTACATGTGCGAAAATAAATGTCCTTTCTTTCTAAATGGGTTCATAAAAGGCTTCAAGACTCTGAAGCTTAATCATCCCTTCAAGTCCCAAGTCCCCAGCAACAAGACCGGCACACAGGATCTTCTGTGTGTGTGTTTTACCACAGTGCTCTCTTTATATCAGCTCCTTTACACTCTGATGAGGCATCTTAGTGTCCGTGCTGATGTGTAGGATCTGGTGTCCCAAAGAGAAGGAAAAAGAGCCGTGCAGGTGTCAAGGAGAATGATAATTGTGAGCCGTTAAAATGCCATGACTTCCTTTATTTTTTTCCACTTTAACTTACCTGGCAACATTGAAATCTATGAATGCATTGCAAGTCCAAAATACGTGTTAATTCCCATATGAATTGCCGAGGGGGCAACTGTAGCCCCAAAACAGGTGCCTGTAGTCACATAATTACATCCAGAGTCTCTGATCTGTCATGTTGTGTGATGAATATATAGAATCTGACGACCCACACATGGAGCGGAGCATATGGCGACACACATGAAATGTTTGACACGTTCTACAGCGACAGGGTACGTGACGTTTACTCTCCGCAGTAAATCTGTTCAGCACAAACTTGTCTGGGGCCGGAAGTGGGTTCATTTGTATTCTCTCTTCTACATCTTTAGCCCTTCATATCCTGTCGTCTTAGATCGTGAAGTGGATAACTTCCTGTGCGGATGTTTCCCTTGCCTTTGTTTATGTGGCATTATTGGGTCCATCTTAATGTAGATCCCAGAATAATATACACTGCCAAAACCTGAACTATTTTTGAGGGTTGAAATAAATGTTGATTCAGAACACAAGCGATATCATGCAGAGTTTGCTTATCTTCATGAGTCTTTGTTTGACTGTTTTGGGAGCTGTGGGTAACAAAGTTGCTCTAATGCGTGGCCGTTGTGATTCTCTAAGCTGACCTTTTGCATGAGGAAGTTTGAACTATTTCTGGAAGTCGAACCCAAAACAACTATAGGGTTACCAATGCCAATCTTCCACTTTCCCAGTGGCCATCTCTTCCTCAACAGACCGAACACACCTTTCCATCCGGCCTCACCTCGACAACAATCCCATGATTCACTTAATCCTATCAGGGAGGACTTCCCCTGAATTGCACACCACCCAGATCCCCTGCCATCCAGCCCACTCCCATGAGAACTGACCGTGGATCAGAGTTTCCCGTTTGCTGCAGTTAGACATGTTTGGAACGCCTGGCAACAGTGTACACAAATATACTGAATATCTGGTCTTGAAGGAGATTAAAAGTATAAGAGCTTCAAGGGGCATTATTTACCAAAAACTGCAATTTGTTGGACAGTTTCCACCCAAACTCCAGAAAACAGTGTTTTAATGCTTTCTCATAAACGGTGGTAAAACTGAGGTGCTTTAGAGATATCTTTGCTTTTGTCATATAATGCAATCAGGTTCACCCTCACTTCTTTCGTGTTTGGTTTTCTATAAAAGCTTATCTTAAGCATTCTACCTGTCAGTCATCATCTAAATTACTTGGTTACGCTATAGTGGAGAAGCTATCTCTAATTAGCTTTAATCCAAAGAAAGGACTCCTATTGAAAATATGTCTTGGCAGCAAGGAAACCAGCAAGCTGGAACAAGGACAAAGACGCAAAGTAATTGTTGTGAAGCTTTGGGGCTTCAAGTTTGCCCAGGAATAATAACAGCCGAGCTCGAATCTGCAGCTGATTTCAGTACAGAGTAGAAAACAGCTTCCAGCTGTTCAGTAATGGAGTGACAGGAAGAGCTGGTACTCTCACATGCAAGGCGTGTTTCAGATTGTTAAAAAACAATAAGCCGGGAGAGGTTACTTGATGTCCTAAAGCCTTTTAAGCAAATAGCCAAAATATGAGTTTCAACAATTGTATGACATAGATATACATTAAAATCAATCATATTCTTTCAAAGAACTCCAAGGTTTTGTCGCACCTACCAGCGGATCAACTGTCGGTATTAATTGAGTCTCATACTTACACTCCATGTTTGTACTATGGACAAGACACCTTTAAAATATGATTTTCAAATGACACACGTCTGCTCCTATAGACGTGCATATTCATGTACTTGCTGCAAAAACACAACTAGGTGAGAAGTTAAACCCTCACCTGGAGTCAACAAAAAGAGGTGCAGTTAAGTTTTTATTCTATTCCTATTTTATTTATATTTCCTAACACACTGACACTTGGCTGATATTACTTCTAATTTTTAGTGTAGCCAGTTGTTGCCACAGAATAAACCTGTACATCTGCTCTCTAATCCTGATCTACATGTTAATTTTTGCAAATGTCACCATATCAGCTAAGGAAATAAGATGCTGTTTGGTAAAATGTAAATTATTTACGATCATACATCAGATATAGCCTCTAAAAGGGGTTTTACATCATCTTAATCATCATCTGTTTCATCATGAATCATCTGTTCAGAAATGTCAATCACAAACAAATTAGACAATAGTATCTTTCTAACTGGGATGGCTGTATATATTTTCTCTTAATGAGTTACTGATAATGTATCCAATGTGAACATGTGTTTACAGCCTGTACATAACTTGCTGAGAGGCTCGTCACCAACAGAGAGCAGCACTGAGCCACATTCAGTTTAGTGGCAGGAAAAAGTCCCAGCAGCTTCTGAAGTCTTGGTAATATTATATAGGTAATTAAACAATAATGACTTAATTTCATGTCAGTAGGTATTACCAAGATGACCCGTGAATAGACAGATGTTTAATGCACTATGTACAAAAGGGTGCACTGACCTTTTTAACTGTGATTCGCGTTTTATATTATGTTGACAGACTCACAGTGAAATCTGTGTTTTCTTCAGGAGAAACACAATAATATATAAACTGGGCAGTACACTGTGGCATACACACCTCCAGTTTCAAATGAGGGCTGAGAACATACAGAAACTACTGACATCATATGGTACATTCAGGTGCTCTCCGTAAACTATTGCTCGTATTCTGATTAGGTAGTGAAAAAAGTAAAGTAAACGTAAAAAATGTCTGTCATAAAATCAGCGGAAAAATAAATACTTTCACGGGAAGAATCTTATTTCGGTGCTTGCCTGGTCGTTTCTTTGTACCCCAACTGTGTTTTATCCGAGTATTCCCGGAAGCACGTGAACGCAGCATGGATCCCTGAGTGAGGCGGTGAGGAGCTGTGAGGATTCAGTCCTGCCTCCACTCACGCGCGTGGCAGAGTTATTTAGTGAGTGAACACACACAGACAAACTGCACCGACCTGTTGAGAATGTGACAGCAACTATTATTTTTTCATTTTTTCATTATTTAAATTGTAGAACGACGTCGCCAAAACTTTGGCACATTATTGTGGTAAAGGAGCCATGGAGCCGATAACAAAGTGGACGCAAAAGCAAGTTATCGACTGGATGAGAGGTAAGTCTGGAGCACTTTTGTTTGTAACACTAAATTATTGACACTTTTTTTTTTTAAAACCAAAAAACAATAACCCATGAACGACAACACTGCTCTTTTAAAAGCCATAACCACACAAGTCGCCGCCCGGTTATCTCGAGCTAGTTTCGTAGAAACTGCTCCCGTGTGACAACATACCTCCGCCAAAGCGCTTAACAATGGGACTGCGTCTTCTTTTGCTCCTACAGATGTTCGCAAATTGAGCTGTGTAACTCGTGCTCGCCGTGTAATCCGGCCGAGAGACTTCGCTCATTTGCAATGTCGGAATCGGGTTCTGCGTGACATTTTTTTCGGTTTTGGGCTCCGAGAGACGAGCATTAGCGGACCCCTCTCCAACAACAGTGCTGGTGGTACACATGTCTGATTCCGCCAAAAACACACTTCCGAAGGAAATCACGAAGTCCTATAACGTTACCCCCCACCCCCCCGTTACAGACTCTTATCTAGTGTCCCCTCTCTTATCTAAAGCCAGTTTCTACTAATGAGTAAAGACGGGGATCACAGTCACAGCCTATTACACACTCTCCCTTCGTACTCATTGTTTTTAATTAAGTATACTGATGTGTAACCAGTACTCTTATGCTCTTATGTCTCTGTAGCAATCTGTTTTAGTGTCTTTATTTATTAATTATTTTCCCCCTAACACTTCATAAAACCATACCTGTTTCAGATGCTCAGAGGAATGCTCACTATGGCAATGACACAAGTGCTGTTTGAGCCTGGGTTCAGTCACAGTGTAGGTATGCTCAGTGAGCGACACCAAATGGTATGAGAGAGAGAGAGAGAGAGAGAGAGAGAGAGAGAGAGAGAGAGAGAGAGAGAGAGAGAGAGAGAGAGAGAGAGAGAGAGAGAGAGAGAGAGAGAGAGAGAGAGAGAGAGAGAGAGAGAGAGAGAGAGAGAGAGAGAGAGAGAGAGAGAGAGAGAGAGAGAGAGAGAGAGAGAGAGAGAGAGAGAGAGAGAGAGAGAGAGAGAGAGAGAGAGAGAGAGAGAGAGAGAGAGAGAGAGAGAGAGAGATGCTGTTGTAGTGTATTATCTGCTGATTTGAGTCAAGCTAACCGTTTTAGTTTTCTACACAGGCCCCATTTCTGTCTCCGGCAAATGTTGAACACAGGGTCGCTTTAAAAAAAAATCATACTATCAAGTGGTGGGTCAGTAGGCCAATTAGGTAATTATATCGCTGTTAATCAGGGTTGCAATTAATCAAACGTAATCAATCTGCCGCTTTGTTTGTACACTCCAAACTCAACAAAGCAGAGGATGCAGCCTCGCAAAGTCACCCCCGAATCTTAATTTTCCTCATTGTGGTCTTGCAAAGGCCAAACAGCCATTTGCTTTGGTTAGAGGCGTTGCCGGTGGGTGTAGACTACAATTACTTTGCAAGACGTCGGATCTGCCTTTAAGCAGCCAGAGCCACAAACAAATAGAGCTAATATTCCAAATACAGCGCTGCTTGTTGTCATAATATAAATCCACTCCACAGATCACCAACTAGTCAGTCCGCCTGCCGGGTCAGTCAAATCTTAAAGAACACTGTTGAAGACCTCATGTCTCGATGGAATATATTTGTCCTCAACAGAGTCCTATTGTCCCCGGTGGGCACTGTGTAGCACACAGACTACATGGCACGTAATCACTCATTCATGTTTGACTGAAGAAAACAACTTATGTGATTCCTTTCATATCCAAATCAAGCGGCATCGCACCAACGTACAATCCTTCATGAGAGCAGGGTCATGGCCTCGTGTTGACTGTTCACACCAATCGCAAACACGGGCGTTTGCAGAGTTGTTGCGCCTGCATGAAAGAAGTTCAATTAAGACTTCCAGAAAGCTCCGTATGGAGAAGACCGTCGCTCTCGTTTGCCCCAGGTTGTTGTCTCCTCGGTAGGACAGGGACTGCTTTTGTGTAATGAGGCTGTTGTTAATCACTTGCATTGTTCCAGGAGATCAAGCAGTGGTTGGTGGAAGTTTATTGCCAGTGAAAGGGCGTTTGGTTCTTTCATTTTAAACCCCGTTTGTTTTTTGTTTGGGGACTGGAGTTGCCCTGAAGCACATTTCCCTCACCACAACTCTGATCTTCCAGCTGGACCTGTGGTGTCGTGTGATAGGTATTCCATATGTCATGTGTGTGGGGGGATGCGCTCTTCTAATGAAGGCATACAAGTCACAAGACTATGTTTTTGTTTTTTTTAATTGGTAAATTATAAAATGTTGGGTTTGTGTGACACTTGTTAAAGTTAACTAATGGTTGAGGAACTATCAACAGCAACATGATTGATACAGTGTCCCACATGTTCACAAAGTCAAAAGTTGAAGTCATATGCTGCTCGTCATTTTCCAAATATAGTCCTGAAGCCATTGGCAATGCCTCAGCAGAATGTCTGGCACTGGGGAATGTTTAGCCTTAAATAAGATGAAAATGTTCTTTCCCTCCCCACTTGTCCACCTTGTAGGAGTAAGACTGCCAACGTTTTTACAAGGCATTCCAAACATGCAAATCTGCACAACTACTGTCTGACAGAGTGGCTTGTATCCCGTTCTTTACAAGTCCATACTCTGCAGTTCAGCACAAGCTGTAATTCTGGATGTCCTACCGGTTAATCAAGTTTAAAACCCTGTATCTGCATGTGTATTTAAGCACGTGTTGGGTTTATTTTGAGCAAGACGTCTCTGAAGTCCTGTTGACCCACATCTGTCTCGTACCCATGTTCTGCTGCCTGCCTCTCAGGAGCTCATCAGTGACGTGTACGGGTTTCCAACGTTACCCATAACCAGAAGTCCGATGCAAACAGCCAGATCCAGGTGGAACACGTGTCCCTTCACCACGTCATAAAGCGTCTTTGATGTCGTGTGTATGGAAACTTGAGAGTAGTGGCAAGCCTGTGTGTTGCTGTGTCCGGCCTCTCGAGTAGCACCAAAGTGCCAAGGAGGCAATTAGCTTGTCAGAGAGGTGGCAAACGTGCTGAATGCGCTTTTGTCTTTGACTAAGTGTGTGTGTGTGTGTGTGTGTGCTTCAGAAAAATAGCAGCGTTTGTCTCCAAGTCTGCACATGCTGAGTGATTCCACTGACGGGTTGCTTTCGGCAGCCGTATATGTTGAGATGATAGTGAGGTGTGGGCAATGATGGCTCATGATCCTTATCTGGCTAAAAACGGAGACTTCCTAAACAGGAGCGTGAATGGACGTTTTGCAGACTCCTCACCCGTATTTAGGCATCCGCTGCCTCTCTTTTCGTGCCGGCTCTGTCAGACAAGTGAGGTTCTTTGTTTGTGTATATGCATCAGAGAGGAGTTAAATAAATCCAAACACAGGCTTTTGTAAAGTAACAAAATTGAAATAATTTATTCAATTGAAAGTCAATCTTCCTTTTTGATATCCCTTAGTTAAAACTCCTGTCTTTGTCATTTACCAGTTTCCAGTCATCCGGCCATTCAACTTTTAAAATTGACCTATTGTGTTCCCTTGATAGGCTGATAACCATGTTACCGTCCCAATGAAAAGGGCCTTTAGAGTTCAGGGGAAGTGCTGTAAGAGGATTCCCCCTGGGGAGAGCAGACTGAAAGGGACTGCTGTGGCTTCGTCCCCGTCGGCCCGCTTCTCACACGGCCTGGTGTCCCAGCCGTGTAGCCCCGGGAGCTCTGACATATGGGGACCTTTCAGAGAAATCATCAATAGTTAATGCTAGTGTTCTAATCTCGCAATGAGGAGACAAAGACATAACACGTCTGATTGAAAGTTGTGCTTCAAGGCAGTTCATTCGGCATTGATGTTGTGTTTTCTTATCAGTGAACTCAAAGCAGTTGGCGTTTGCATTAATATCCAACAGTTCTTGACTCCGTGCCAGGCAAAGGACAAGTGTCACCTTCTATGCCGGCCAACACGGGCTGGACCAGTTGGCTTTTTGTATTCAAATGTAAAATGTGCATTGCAAATCTCTCAGATGATCTCGGCTTAGCAGGACCTGCAAGCTACTTGGCCCCGCTCTTCCCTAAGAGCATTGGCCTGCGAAGTGCCTCGCTTAAGCCACAGGAATAAACGCTCCAACCTGAGGTGGCACAGCGGGCGCGAGTGCAAATACGGGTCGCACGCTGACTGACCTCTCGTGCAGGGATGCCAAATGCGTGGGCCCGCCAAGACTCACTGGTTTATTGCGTGCCATGAGGTTCACTCTCCCAGTCCTTTTTAAAATATATATATATATATATATATTAAACTCTCCACCTGCTCCGCACCAGATCTGTGCTTGTATTGGGATTTTCAAAACTCCCGTAGAGAAGGAAAAAGGAAGTGAATGGCTGTGTTGGTATTGTTATCAAAGCACCGCTAATGCAGTTATGCCTAAATAACCCCCCCCCCCCCCCACCCCCCACCAAACCAAACCAGCAGCTCTGCGAATGAGCAGTCAAAACAGGTCACACATGTCCCTTTTGTTTCTTTTGGGGCCACCGGTTGCTTTTAACGGATTTAAAATGCTGAACTCGGTCGGGTTGATGGTCCCCCCTCGCTGACCAAATACACACAAAGCTCTTTCATCCTGCCACCAGCTTACACTGTAATGGAGTGTAATGTCATCGTGATTATGAAGCGACGCGTCGCTTTATGAACTGTTACCCACTTTTGGGTTGAGCCGGGCACTTGGGCGGGTGCCAGATGAGAGCTTGTTCAGAACATGTTCAGACTCGTCCGTATTTTCCCGGTCCTCTACAGAGACCGACTGAATTCCTGCCTCGCTAATTCACAGTTTAAAATTGCCGTCCCTGTAGGAAATACGATCGCATGGTCGAACTTGAAGATAATCTACTGGCTTTTATTTTGCACTCCATGTTTGTATTTGCATTATCACATTGTGTTGGAATGAAATATGTTTTGCAGGGAGGCTGTTCTGGTTGTAGCTTTTGTCGTCACTTGCCGTGCCGAGTGTCTGAGTCCGTCGGCTCTCTTGTTTACTTGTTACATTAGAGCCTGCTGATGGATGAGGCAGCTGTAATGGGTTAGTCTGTGTTTTCACAGCACTGCCAGTGCATTGATGAACCCCGAGGCCCACGAGCAGCGTGACACCCTGTATGGATGAAAGTGTTTGTTTTAACCAGGGAAACAAAAAAAAACACACCTGCATGATTAAAGGGAAGCCCCATACTTTCTTTGTGGTTATTTTTACAGGGACTTTTCCTTGCAAGTCTACTGCACACAAAGGGACCATCACTCTAGGACGCCGATAAGGGGAAACGACTGCGCAGAGCTTCTGTTTTCATTTTGTAATGGTTGAAAATCCCCAAGGAAGTCCACAGAAAAATTCCACAAATGAATAGCAGTGAAGTCATTTCCAGAGGATCTCGTTCACTTTTCATCCATCTTCCTGCGCTTCAAGAAAAACACACAATTGTTGTTTATTCCTTTTCTTTCTCTCCCAACAGGCAAAGCATCTAACATGCAGCAGGTAACTTATAAGAATGCAAGTCAGCCGTGACAGATCCGCTCGGTTGTGCTTCGTCAAATTGGACGTGAAATCTGTCAACCCACTGACCTAAAAATAATCGACGTGCTTGCCAGAGGCTGGAAAGTCTTGTGTCATATCTCAGCTGATCTTGACTCAAAGCTGAGAGGTTAGAAGAAAGTTTCAGACGAAACAATTTAGTTCTCTTGATCTCCATTCAATAGGTTGGAGGATAGTAGAGCAAAATGTGGGTTTTGAATTTGTTTAAGCAGGGAGTGGTGGCTCCTCTTAAAAATAAATAAATGATGGACCTGAGGCAACAGAGATTCTGTTGATCTGTCCTTTTGTTTCCTCTAGTGGGAAAAGCCTCTCACCTGCCCTTCATCTGTTTGTATGGGGGCACCCTTTCCAGTCAACAGCACATTTATCATTCATAGGAACACGACTGTCCCTTTCTTAACATGTCATGGCTGGAGGGAGCACCCACAACAGGTGGCGGCAGGAGCACAAACAAACCTCACCTGGTGTGTGTTTGTGTGCGCGGCGAGAGTGATTAGCGTGTGTGTGTATGACGAATCCATCATTGGTTAGAGCATCAACACCAAATGTAAAGGCGTGTCTTAAAACACCTGTACAGTCTATTTGGTAGGCACAGCACAACCTGTATTGAATTAATGTGTGTTGCTGATGGCTGCGTCACAGGCGCCCCGTCCCGGCCCGTGGGTGACACGCTGTTGCTCATCGCTACCTTTCTTTGAAGATGACTCACCCCCCTCCCGTCGTAGCAGGGACAACGTGATCCGCTGGCAAACGCCGGAAGGCCGCATAGTGATGTCTTACGTTGCATAATTCCTTCAAGTGTACGCTATATCCGCTCCTCTCTGTCGCCTTATGAGCAGTGAGTCATGAGGAATTTTCATGGGAAAGCTGACTTTATGGATTTGTGTTCAGTGTACGCCCCTTTTTGTGAGGCGTGTGTACTTTTGTATGGCTTTTGTTGGTCTTCTATGGGGAGGATGGATGAACTAATGACGCTCCCAATCTTTTTAAAGCCCTGTCTCTTTCTCCCCTGACCTGGACACAAGCCAGCTATAAATCTTTGGTTTGTGGTCCCCCCCCCCACCTCTTCTCACTTCCCTTGTCACTATAGTGGCCGTAACTTTATTTACTTCTCCAGCCAAAGCCTCAGCTCTTTGTTGGCATCAATTGTGACCACTAGACGAACTCTGCGCTGCCCCAGTGAAGCGCTCCTGCTGGGTCTGGCCCGGGTAGAAAGCAGGCACCGAGCTCAGATTTGCGTGTGGACGGTGCCGGCTGAGAGGAGGCCCTCCACTGTGCCAGGGTCAGAGATGGACCCGCTGTCGGTTTTGATCCTGTAAATCCCCTGCATGACTTGGCAGTGGAATCTTTCTTTCTACTTTTTAACAAGATTCAAGGGGGCTTTACCCTCTGGGAGATTAATAGCAATTAGCGGGTTCTTATCCAAAGTTGCTTCTGGGGATCCCCATTAGGAATTGAGCAAGTACTGCACTCAACCATATGAGCCACAGGGGCGGCGTGAAGCTATCTTTAGTCTAATTAACAGCTTGCTTCTGTCTGTCGTATCTTTCTGTTTCATAAAAGCGTTATCATACGACATAATGGCACAATGGATGCAAAGGGAAGTTTGGGTTTGGAAGAAAATATGTTAAGTGTGCTAGCACACCATTCCCATGGCAAACTAAATGTGAGTGGGGCGCATTTCCTCCCCAAAATCTTGTTCATCTTAATTGTGGTTTCCATAGGCAGCTATTATGGAGCTGGTAAATTGCTCTGTAATCAGCGTGTAGGGCCACCCTGATCATACAGCATACATGTGATGGGACGAGAGCGCGGAACGGAGTTCCCTGTGCGTTTTGTTCTCTTCTCCATCCTGTTTGTGTCCCATTGGCTCTGACTTTGGATCAACGGTTAAGTTTGATGGGGAATGCCGCCTCTTAAGTGGTAATTTTCTGTCTTTCCTTATCTTTTTCTGTCTCTGCCTTTTTTGTTCCCCCCTTTTTTTGCCTCTTTCCCTCCGTCTCTGTCTGTTTGTAAAGACTGACAGCCTATAATGATAGTTTTGTCTTTGGGAAATAATGTGTAGGCTGTAGCAAAGTGAGTGTCAGAGAAATCCTGTTGACACAAACAACGCAGTCTGTTATGCAACATCCCATTTCAGTGACTCTCAGGCCACATGGAGTGAGAGTCCTTATTGCCTTCTGAGGTCGCACCTATTGTGACTAAAACTGAAAGAAACGGGAAAGTATCCATTGCATTGTGCACCTCCAAGAACCAAAGACTGTGGCTATATTGGGCCACATGTCAACAGGCGTTACCGCAACAATATGAATGTTGGAGAGGCCAAGGAAAGATGAAAGTTTGTGGTGGGTGGAGAAGCAGGACCAGGACTGAGAGGAGAGGGAAGAAGGGTGGGAGGGAGGTAGGGATGTAGGGAGAGAGGGAGGGGGGCACAACCAGTTACTTCCTTGGGTGCGTTCAAAGATAGTCACTCTGCGCTATATTGAACCAGACGGCAACCGTCGGTTGTCACGAGTAAAGCTGATGCGGAAGGGTTCTCTACTGTCCAGCAGGGGGCGACTCCTCTGGTTGCATAAATAAGTCTGGTTGTATAGAAGTCTATGAAAAAATGACTCTACTTCTCACATGACTTATTACCTCAGTAAACATGAGTCCCAAGCCCTAGTTTCAAGTCTACTTCAACACAGCGTGATGTTCATTTAGTAAATCATGGTTTCTAGAGTCAAATTGACCATAAAGCGGGGTATGCTTTAAAGAAGAAGAAGAAGAAAGAAGAAGAAACCCCTTTATTAGTCCCACACTTAGTGTGGGCTTTTCCAGTGATTGACAAGTTGCTGCCGCTACCAGAGCCGTATACAGCATCTCCACGTCACTCTTCTGCATTCAAAATATTGTAACTTTTTTGCAAAAAAACAAGATGGCGGAGGTCATATTCCAAGATGGCAAAATTGCCAAAATCAAGGCTTCAAAACGGCAGTCTACAAACCAATGGGTGGCTTCTCGATGTCTACTTACAGTCTTATGTGTAGCTTGTTTCTTCAAACAGCAGCGCTCCCATTTTGGTGTCGAGCGCCAGACTGGACTCACAAACGCACACCTAGTCTCTGTTGGTTGATCTGCTGGTTTTCCCGTTTCATGTATTTGCACGAGGCTAAGCTAACCGGCTCCTGGCTATGGCCTTGTATTTAACGGACGGACGTCAGAATGGTATCAATTTTCTCATTTAACTTTCAGAAAGCAAATGAGCGTATTTCCCATGAAAAAAAGAATCCCATGAAAAAAGAATCAGACTGGTAAACATGTCAACATGGGTCAGTATCCTGGATAATACTGGAATTTGTTATCCAGGTTTCTCTTTATCAGGATTTAAGCTGCAAGTTATTGGCATTTATATATGTGCTGCTTACCAAACAAGGAATCTTCAATTTTAAGGGAATGTCGTGAAGGAAGTGCAGGCCGTGTGGAAGAGCTGCAAGTAAAACTGAAACCTGATGATGTTTCACCTTGTGAACTCAGTGACCCAGTCAACCAGTTTTTCAGTTTTCTTTCACGCCCTGAGCTTAAGCAACAACTGTTTTGGTTGATGCGGGTTTGCAAAGACGGTCACTAATGTGCCTGCAGCCTGAAGTGTTTCTCACTCCATCTTGTTTTTTCCTCTTATCGGTTTATGAAGTCACCATGTGTCAGGTCATATGACATCCAAAGTATATCATAACCTCCTGTGCTCCTCTGCTCTGCTTTACCTCCAGATGTTAAATCTCACCTCACCCCAGTCATTATTAACCAAGCTGTACGTACCCCACCCCACCCACCCGAAACCTGCTTAAACTTGAAAGTCTGACAGGTTGCCAGCTCTGTGTCTGGGGTCGTGTGCTGTTGGAGTTGAGGATTGACTGAGCCCAGAGGCTAGTGCCCAGAGTAGCTGATGTGCTTCAACCACGACAGCCCCCGCAAACTGTGACCCCCCCATTCTCTCATCAGTCATCGTCCATCACCCTGTCAGAGACAGAGCTGCTTTTGTCTGCCTGTGCAGGGAATAACCTCAGCTGCCTCTTCTCACTCGGGACATGTCACAGCCGTTTTGTAGTCTGTTTTTAAGATTAGGGTACGTGAAGTGAAACACCCTTTGTTAGCTGCATGAAGCAATGGTAAGATTAAAAAAATGGTTCATGTCCAGTTATGCTGTCAGAGATTATCATCCTCTGATTTCAAAACTATGTCCATTGCAGTATCTTAGTCAGTATCTTGAAACATGACACCATAACGTTATCTATTATCAGAGAAAGGACTGATTCAAAGCGACCATGAAACGAGATGATTTCACCCCCGACCTGAACGGAGTGACCAGTCTCCTAGAAAGCCGTGACATTCTACTATACTGTTGTCCGATGAGGACACAACATGCTTGATGGGGAGATGTGGAGCACCATTGTGTAACTCCTCTCTCCAGCTCCCATTCGAAGGGCCAGCCCAGTGTGTGTGTGTGTGTGTGTGTGTGTGTGTGTGTGTGTGTGTGTGTGTGTGTGTGTGTGTGTGTGTGTGTGTGTGTGTGTGTGTGTGTGTGTGTGTGTGTGTGTGTGTGTGTGTGTGTGTGTGTGTGTGTGTGTGTGTGTGTGTGTGTGTGTGTGTGTGTGTGTGTGTGTGTGTGTGTGTGTGTGTGTGTGTGTGTGTGTGTGTGTGTGTGTGTGTGTGTGTGTGTGTGTGTGTGTGTGTGTGTGTGTGTGTGTGTGTGGACGGGCTTTGTTGTTCTGTGAAGTCATGCATTAGGGGATAGCTTAGCAGTCGCCGAGAGGAGCTTTTTCTTTCTTTCTAATTACAGCATGGCCTGGTCCGGCAAGAGACCATTGTGCCAGGGTGCTGTGAGTTCCCACAATAGAGCTGCTCAGCGGAGAACAATGACTCAAATTCCTGACTGTTCCCAGCAGGTTTAGAGGCCTTGCTGACAAATAAAGACAGCAGAGTTACAGTGGCTTTGCTATTCTACACCCAGTAGCTTTCCCACTGGCCACCCCAGTGGGGATATTGGTTTGTGTGTGTGTGCCTGTCAATGTGTGTGTTACGGTGCGGCTACATCTCCCGCTGGGAGCACAGGGAGGGGTTGAAAGATGGGGGAGGTGAAGAGGAGGGAGCTCGTTTCGTTCTTTCTGTTGGAGGTGAAAAAGTGTTCGCTCTTTTCTGGTGTAATCCAACCCCTGAGAACCAAAAGTTGGAAACCAAAAGCTGCATTGAAAGCATTGTTGATCAAAATTCATCATAGATCGGCCGGAACACTGGACTTGTGTAAGACTACAGGCACAAACCCGTCTCTGGTGACGTCGTCGTCGCTCCAACAGTCGGTCCTGAGCTCACGTGTACTTGGCCACATTAAACACAATCTGCTGTCTTTGTGCTTCTGTGCAGATGGGAAATGTCGAGATTGCGGCAAGAATAGCCCAGCCATTTGCAAGCGGAAGGGTTCTGTTGTTTACATTGCCAGAAATGTGTGCTTACACAGCCTTTAAGTAGGCTGCAGAGCTCCAAGGTCTGGTTGCACTTGTTGCATCCCAAGTGCGTGTGTGTGTGTCCGTGTGTGTGTGTCCGTGTGTGTGTGTCCGTGTGTCCGTGTGTGTGTGTGTCCATTTATACCCTGAAAGTGTTGCGTTGATAACCTGTTCTTGTCATAATCACTGTTTACTGAATGGAGCTGGTGGGTGGTAAAGACCCCACAGTGAACAGCAGGTGCTCTACTGAGACACACTGGCATCTGCCTCTATTCTGTGTTTGTTTATTGGTCACAGATTTTGACAGATTTCGTTCAGATGCCCTTTTTTTTTTACCATATGTGGTACTATAATCAATTTGATTTCACTAAATAAAGACAGGTACAATGCTACTGGCTGGGCATTTTTTATATTATTATTATTACGTGAAGCGTCTTTGAGTGTTTAGAAAAGTGCTATACAAAATGAATATATTACTATTATTATATAATTTGTATTCAGAAAATTCCACCATCGTTGGTGATGTCATCAAATTTTACTTTTTCACAAATGACCTAATCAAAATATGGGCGGTGAAATGTTTGTCCAGCTTTTAGGAAATGCGGGTGAATTGAACATTGATGCTGTGTGTCTTCGCCCCGGCTTCACAGTCACACCCACTTGCTCTGGTTTGAGGACATTTGCCAAGTGGTTCACAGAAGCCATAAAACGCCTCGAAAAGCGTTTCATCCTGCACAGGCTTTTGAAAAGCATTCACACAGTCCTCCCTTGTTCCCCCCCCTCCCTCCACTCTTTGCTCAATTCACGAGAACGTGACACTCTGTCCTTTACTGGTTACCCTAGCTTTTAATGAAAATGGATAGTTTCACACACATACACACACCCCAGCTGCCATTGATCCAGGCCTAATAAATGTTTTATCAGCTCCACTGTAAGGACACCCCTCTTTTATTCAGAAGGTGTCAATGGTTGAGTCCAGAGGGAAAGCTTGCTTTGCTACCTTCGTCTTGCGGTCTCTGAATTCAGTGGGGGAGAAATACATTTTCTCTGCAGTGCATAATTATCTGGTACTTTTAAAGTGGTAGGTCTCTTTCACCAATGCACGTAAACACACTTGCGATTGTTTCTATTCAAAGCTAATTCAGATCAGTTGGGACCCTGGAGTGACCTGGAATTTCTAAACTCTCTGAAGGCAGACGTCTAGGATCAGGGACAGAATATGTGGGAGGAAAACGCTTGCCAACGAATGAATGAAAGTGAAAACAGCCCAGAGGAAGGGGAAGGCCACTCATCAATTAGCGGATGCAGATTCATTCATCCCACAATTTCTTTCCAGACGGTTTTCACATTTCTAGTCCGTCTGGGTGATACTGTATTCTTCTGGTTGGGGAGGAGAGTGGCACCCTCTCACAGGATATTAGGGCTGTCAAAATTGCTCAAAAATGACGTTCGAATATTCCCTTTAAAAAAACACATATATTCGAACATATTCAAATATTTGAAGTTGCGCATTAGGCACGTCAATAACAGGACAAATTAATACAACGAGACATAACTACTTGTATAGGTAATTTATTTAAGTTTAAACATATTTAACAACATATTATCTACACGGAAATAAGTAAATGAACTAATGGCCAAGACCGCGGACCTCTCGCTCGCACACACGCACTCTTTCTTTCTCTTTCTCTCTCTCTCGCTCTCGCTCCCGCACCGTTGCGCTCTCTGCGCATAGCGGTTTAAATGAACGACAACAATAAATGAATGCTGAGTGCTGATCAAGAGTTTTGTGCAAGCAATTTAAGGTTGCGATTCTTGTCCCAAATATGGCTTCATTCAGTGATTGAAACACCAGCAAAGCAGACAGTCGCGCCGCTGTTGTGTGTGTTTTTTTTTTTTTTTTGACATTCGAATATTCATTTTCACATTCGAATATTCGGTTTTTAACAACTATTCGAATATATATTCGAATATATAATATTCGTTGACAGCCCTACAGGATATGCCTATTGAACACAGCGCAGAGGAGAAACTCTCCCTCTGGATCCAAGTCTTTATTTTTATCTGATGGCATTAAGAGACTGGCCTGGTGTTTGTGTTTGGCTTGTGTTGGTGCTGTTGTGGGCTCAGGCCGGTTCAGTCCCTTAAGTCTTACTATGTAAAGAAGATCCCCACGCTGTTGGCCAGTCGGGGGTTAAGCTCAAAATTCTCTGACGCCTTGCTGCTGAATTAGCATGCCAAGGAATGAGAAAAATCCAATGAGCCTAACTGGACTTGACTCGTGGAGGCTAATGGTTAACAAGCCATGATGGAATTTCCCTTTGATTCAGTGGAGGTGACTTGAGCTCTCGCAGATATTTTCTTTTGGAGGATCGAAAACGTTGTCACAGGGGAACTTTGATGGCGTAAAGGAATTTGAATGGCCTTGAAGGGAGACCTCTGTAGGCAGTGAGACCAAGGGCGACACAATGCAGCATATTGTGATGTGTAGTGTTACTGGGATGTCAGTTTAATACAAAAAGAAGTATTTTAAAGGGCAAAGGGTATCGGCATGTTGAGGAATCACAGAGCAGCTAACTTGGCTTCTATTCTTTTGTTTACTTAGCTTTGTTAGCACTGTACTCTGTTCATCCTGCACAATATTTCAGTTGGATCCAGTTTGATCTTTTTTGAATGGCATACTTCAAACCAGTGAGAAGTGAACAGAAACATTGGGAAAAAGCAGACATTTCTAACATAAAATAAGCAAAATAGTTCCAACTTTGGTAGAAAATAATGACTTTACCCCTTATTGAAGCTGAAAATAAGTTTCCAGGGCCTTTTAGTATTTATCATAAGAATTGATCTAAACCTTAATTGGTATTTTTCGAATGACTTGGTGGGGTTATAACTTTTATATCAGTTATTTTCGGTTATAACATGTTGAAGCAGTGTGTGTGTATATTGTGTACTCTCTATGTATACTCTGGAGCTCTGACACATGCAATGTAATATTTAGTTTAGTAAGCATTTGACTACCACGATACAGACTCACGCGCACGCACACACACATTATCACCTTCTTTGCATATTCTCTGTAACACATGTAGAGACCGGGTGTCACAGAGGCATGAAGATATGAGGTGCCATTCACAAATGTGCCTCGTGACCACAGAACACACCCAGTGAGTCTTCAATCTTAACTACATGCTCTACATTTCATAAGGATGCCGTTATCTGCTGTTAAGTTACATGTTGCTGAAAAAAGCAGTGCCTTGAATATCAAACTGGAAATGGATCAGCCCAACCCTGTCTCGCACTGAAGAATATTATTTGTGTGTGTGTGTGTGCGCGTGTGCGGTTAGTGAGTGTGTCTTTCAGAAAAGCAGGGCACAGGGCCATGTATCTGCAGCTGCCCCCTCTCTGTGCACTCTTTGATGGGGAGAAAGATGGCGTTGACTCTCTCTCTCTCTCACTCACTCACTCACTCACTCACTCACTCACTCACTCACTCACTCACTCACTCACTCACTCACTCACTCACTCACTCACTCACTCACTCACTCACTCACTCACACACACACACACACACACACACACACACACACACACACACACACACACACACACACACACACACACACACACACACACACACACACACACACACACACACACACACACACACACACACGTTTTGAGTTTATTCATTATTCATGGCAGAGTACTGTATAGAACTCGTTCTACAGTATCAGACGAGCCGGCTCACTACAGTACACGCTGTGTTCATGGGAGTCACATCCTTGTATGTTTCATGACCAAAGCCGTTGGAAGTGTAACGCTCATTTATTGTTGCTGCTCCAAATAGTAGCAGGGGGACGCCCCTGACACTGGCACGATTTGAAACGCCCACACCCACATCCACACACACGCACCCACACACACGCACCCACATACACACACACACACACATTCACAAATATAGCTGTCCATTGTTTAACCAGCCCAACAGACTTAAAGGTCTCAACCGTTATTCTGTTTGTGGTGTGTTTGTCTAGCAGATAGCAGTCCCACCTGTTCCTTGTGTGCACTGTACCTACACACTCACACTATCTGGACACTAGCTCTGAAATACTGTATCCGTCCTTCTTATAAGCTGAAGTCTAAGTTTGAATTAGAGCAAAGAGCTCTTGCAAATGACAGTTGAAGTGAAACTTTCCAAAAGAGCGGAAACGCTCTGTGATTTTCAATATGTGTCTAATGACTCTGACCTCTATTTTTTCATCGTGCGTGTCCAGGTTTGGATGACAGCCTGCAGCAGTATGTGAGCAACTTTGAGCGGGAGAAGATCAGCGGGGAGCAGCTTCTGAAGATCACGCATCAAGACCTGGAGGAGCTTGGCGTGGCCAGGATTGGACACCAGGAACTGGTGCTGGAGGCTGTCGATCTACTCTGCGCTCTGGTCAGTAGACCTGCGCCGTGCATGTGTGTGTGTGTCTGTGTGGCTAATGTGATGCGCACCCAGATACAGTAGTGTGGATATTACAGGTAAAAGCACAATCGCGGGACAATATCTTCCGGAAGCAGGAGCTCTCTTTTGGTCACTGTCCCTTCCCCTCGTTCTCAATGTCCGCAACACCCCAGCCTGTAGTTTCTGGTTCGGCTGCTAAAGGAACCGGCGATGCAGAAAGGCTCATAATTTCCCACACAGCTCAGCGGGGTGTGGAGGCACCAAAACACATGAAGCAGCCCGAGGACATGGGGGATCAGCAGTGTCGCTCAAGAAGAGGAGCGATCGGGTCAAAGAGGCCGTGGGCTTGATTTTGGCGGTTGGGAACTGTGTGAGGTCATAGAGGCAGTTGATGGTAATGGTGTAGCAACGAGTGACAGTTTGATAACTTTGATAGATAAGAACTCTCCTCCTACTCGCCCTCGCATGTAACGTCTCCCTCACACACTAAATACATAAAAACACACATATTTGCTCTTTGTTCTCGTCAGACTTCTTACAGCTGCAGCCATCTTCTCACCTGAGCCATTTTTCTTGGCTCTTATTAGTCACTGTGGGAGCGGAGCAGCTAACCCATTGTCCATCATCATAGCTCCCAGAAGAACTGCTAGCACAAAAATATATCCGTCTTCAACTAGTGAGCATGAAAAGAGTGAAAAACGTCCACGCTCCAACTGAAGGAGAAGCAGGTTTTCCAGCAGATGGGATTGATTTGGAGTTTTATCACTTCCTGTGCCATAAAAGCCCCAGATTGTGGTCTCTGCGTTTTTGATCAGCGTCAGCATTTCTGCCTTTACGCTCTCTTAAAATGCTTTACATTAATCGTTTGGGGCATGGATCTTTTTACACTGAAGAAACTTGGAAATTCTCTCTCCCACAAGAGCAATCTTGTATGCAACAAAACGGACGCTGATGTGAACGCTGTCGGTCCAACAGGTTTGGCTCAAACGATTTCATGGCTCAAAAAGATGTGATTTCTTTTGTCAGTGATCCGCTTCGTCAGCACACTGAAGCCATGCATGGGTTTTATAGGATGCCGTATGAGGCCTACACATGTGGGATTTAGTGTGTGGTGAGCAAACGACTCATCACTCACATCTCTTGTAGCTTGTAGCGGCCACCTTGAAACCTTTGCCGGGGTGTCTTTTGATGACCAAGGTTAAACCATACGCCGTACACCAAGCGGTGTACACGATTTGATTCCCTTAGACCCAACTTTCACCCAATCAATACACTCTCCCATTGTTTGTCATTCTGGCAAAAGCTAAGACACACAACCCATCCTATACCTGTTAACAGAATCTCCTCTACCTGTGAGTACTGGAGGTGCACACCTGGAACCACTTGGCACATACACAGGGGCCTTTTTTTGTGATGGATTTACTCATCTTCGAATATGGACCACATGGTATATCCTGTGGTCCATAACCTCTTTTACCATCACGGTAACCAGGCCCAGATTTTTGTTCACCCCTAGAACCTTGACATCGTGGCAATGCCATCTCAAATCATTTTCCTCTTGAGCGGCTTCATAAATCTGGCCTCCCAAAGTGCTTCCTCAGCATTCCTCCTTGCATGTGAACTTTAATCTGCACTGCAATTTGGTTTTATGCAATTTAGTGCCTGAGTTTGGCTCATTGTATTTTTACCCCCCTCTCTGTCCCTTGGAACTTATGGTCAGGAATGCTGGCCCCTCTGCAGCCTTTCACCTCTCACTGAAGCAGTCCTGCAAAATGTTTTTTTGGCCTTTAGGGGTTTCCTTATTAAGAAGGAGGCCTTGGCCTTCCACATGCCCCGTGGGAGGAAGTGAGGCCCCCGATTCAATTAGCTTTAACTGAGGCAAGGTCACTGCGACCAACAGGAACACAGGCCACCATCGCCCAACACCCACACCAGCTCTCACACTCCCCCTCCCCCACTTGCTCTCTTTTTGTTTACCGTCAGGTCAGACTCTTTCTGTCGCTGGAGTCACATTCGTCTTTGTGACACTTTGCTACTAGGCTTTGCCCTTGAATTTTAAACATTTAAGCACGTGCACACATTGTAAAGATTTCACCTTTTCTATATCAGGGACCTGAGCTGTCCTGTTGGCAGTTTCAACCCTATATCATAATGACCAATGGGCTAACGCACAACCCCGCAGGAAACCTCCATACTCATGCTTCTCTTCTATCCAAAAGCTATCAAGAGCAAACTGCTGTCTAGGGGCCGAGAGAGGGGGAACATTTCAATTAATTGTCCCGGACTTCTGAGCCATGATGTCTTTTGCAGAGTCAGTGTCGAAACCCAAAACTTCTTCATTTGTTCTCCAACCCCAGCAACCCACACAAAGACCTGCACCACATGATATGCACACACGCATTAACAGTCTCCACCAGACATTGAACATCCAGTATATGACAGATCATCTGGCTGCTGTAAATGTGTTTTACCATTGCCTATGGAGAGGGGGGTGAATCTGTCCAGAGTCATAATATAAAGCTTAACCTTAGATAGCACATTATAGCAACAGTCGCACACATGCACAGACCCTCTTTCTAGGGTCCATACATTTGTATCTTTTATGGTCAAGTCAGATCCATGTAATGCCTGTGGCGTGGGCAGGAAGTGCTGTGTTGTGATAGCCGTTCTACGTTTCTCCTGAGGACACTTCTGCAAGTACAAAGTCCCTTCAAAGAGCCTCAACTCAAACCTACACAGCTCCTGCCATCTTGATTCTAGATTAACTGAATGTCTATATAAAAAAAAAGAACGTCAATTTGAAATGCTGTTATGAGAATGAAAACTTGCATTTGACTGGAACCACACATTTTCCTCGGACGTGGTTTTTAGCTCAGCAGGCAGTGTGGGACAAAAGCTCGCTGGACATCTGCGGGTCAGTTCGAACCGCTGTGACTGTGTGATTAGCCTGCTAATGAAAAGGCCAGGAGAGACGTTTTGATCTGGAAAACACTCACACTGCCTCTGTACTGCACTTCCACTGTTACTGTGTGGGTGACTCGATGAGAAATCCAAACCATCACATGGTTTATTTTGTCTTTGTTCGTCTATTCCGTCTTTATTGATGTTTTAACAATCCATTTCATGTCAAGTGTGCCATGAGTAAGGCCTACAGCTACTGTTTGTTTGACTAGTCCGTTTATTCCAGTGATTCCTCGAGGACTGACCGAGTGTATTTGTATATATTTTTTGAGCTCATGTCGGATAGAGGTAGTGGAGAGAAGAAGAAGAAGAAGAAGAAGAAGAAAAGTCCACACTAAGCACTTGCAGATCTCCTTCGCGGTTACCCAGACACGTGCCGTTACTCCTTGCTAAGCATATTTAGCTACTGGCACATCACACGTACGGCAGCATTGCTGGCAGCGATGCAGCACCATGTAAGCTGATATTTACCAGGACAGCAGCCAGGCTACCCTTCCTTTGCCTTTGCTTACCTTTAACCAACACATTAGACCCCAAACACATTTATCCAATCAAAACATTGCAAACAATTTAAAACGAGCTCTTTCAAATATTTGATATATGCTCATGCTCAGTCTCTCTCTCTCACACACACACACACACACACACACACACACACACACACACACACACACACACACACTTTACCCTCCAAGAAGACAATAAGCACATTGTTACAGGGCAGTACCCTGCACTATAGGCTCCTATGTAGCTGGGTCTGTGATGTACTTGGTGACACTTGCAGACACAGAGCTCTGTTGCTTCGTGCATCTGAATAATCTATAAATTGGAGGAATGTGGAAGCAGCAAACAACCCAGGCTCAAGAATGCAAACTTTGCCCCCCTTGGTAGGAATCAGGTGATGGCATGTGTACACACACCCAAACAATCCCGGCGACTGGAGGGGGAAGAGTGCCAGAGTTGTCTTTGCTGAAACGTGCACTTAAATCATATATGTCAAAGAAATGATTACAGCTCTGCATTGTACAGGAAACAACACGTTTTCCTGGGGAATAGGACTCCAATGTTGTTAAAAGAAATTATAAAAAAATCTCCCAAGTCTAGACTGTGTAGACGGGTTGTTTGCTTTGATCTTGAGTTTAATTGGAAATATAATTTAGTCTTCAATCATGAGTGCGTGCTTATTCAATTTTGACCTCGTTAAAATGGTGTATTGACTTCCTGTTTTTCAGAACTATGGGGTAGAGACGGACAACTTGAAGAATCTGGTTGTGAGGATGAGAGCGGCCACCAACAGTCTACACATGGCCACGTCTGACCGCAGGAAAAGCCCCGTGTATGATGGCAGCATTTCACGCAAGCCGCCCAACGACTTCCTCACCTCTGTGGTCGAGCTGATCGGCGCTGCAAAGAGCCTCCTGGCTTGGCTCGACAGGTAACAACAACACGATCAGATATCAGCATGGCTGCCATACGACTACTACGAGTAGATACAGGCATTTATCTTTCGGCATTAAATGGACATTTTTCAGAAAGTTAGCAATAGCTATTGCACATGGCTGTGCTGTCGGCCAAGTTAACACGATATGCAGTTGTAAAGCAGCAATGCAACCCCCCCGTGAGCCGTAAGTACGGAACTGGCAGGGTCCCCTGTGCTTTCCTGGCGACCTGCTCCACATCACACCATAAAAGCAGAGCATGCTAAGCAGGTTGCCAGGATTAAGTGTTGGCTGGCTGAAATAAAGCTTCTGTTTTTGTGGCATGTTCGGGTAAAGCGGGTAAGATGATGTCATGATTTAAACGGCAGTTGTGATGAGAGCAATGGGACAGTGTTTAAAAGTGCTCTGCTGAAATTACATCTTTGTAGTTCACATTTATACCCGTTTTTATTTTTGAACCGAGCAGACTGCATTGAGGGTTGGGTACTAATGTTATGTTAGCTATTTTAGAGTTTATAAGCATATGTCTTAGATGGTGTTAGGGGAGAAAGAGACATCCTTAAGTTACAACCACGTCTGTCTGTGGCAGTTCACCCAAACACAGCAATAAGAGCAAGGTTCACTGTGTTAGTAGCTTTTGGCTGACTCCAGTAAATCACTTGAGACATGCGCACCATGGCCACTTTATTAGGTACACCAATACAATTGGATGCAATCGAGTACAACAGCTTTGCTACATTTTCTTTCTTAAATGAAGCTGGTAATGGTTTTGGTTCAAACTTTCCGAGATATGTGAAATTCAACTATATTTTTGTTACAAAAGTCATAGTTAGTGTTGATGCAATACACAGAACTGCATTTTGAAAAGTGTTTCCAATATTCTTCTTGTCTCATGCGATGGGTGGGCAAAATATCAGAAATGCCTCTCAGTATAATCCAGCTAACTTCAACAGCCCATGCAGACTGCAATCTCAGAAATAAACATTTAGTTAAATGCATGCCTCCCTGATGGTGTCAATCAAAACTGAAGGTAGAGTTCATGGATGGGCTTGTACAGGTGTACGTAATAAAGTCAAGTTGATACGTAATGTTGATGAACATTAAACATTGGTGTGAGATGTTACGCCTTTAAAATCATTCGGCCGTGTGAATGACTACATCTCAGCCCAACTCTGCCGTCCATCGCTGCTCCTAATGTTCTCCCTTACCTTCTTTGTGCTTGCAGGACGCCTCTAACAGGGATCAGTGACTTCACAGCCACCAAGAACAAGATCATTCAGCTGTGCCTGGAGCTCACCACCACAGTTCAACAGGTCTGCACGCTAGTTAGCTCAACAGCACACATGTAGCTAGCTAGCCCCTGGGAAACACACACACACACACACACACACACAATAGGTTTTTCCACCGAGCGCATACCAGCCCAGGGGCACAGACATGGAGAAGAGGGTTATGGGAAATGTGGCCTGGCAGCCATGACACAAGCCTGAAGCCAGCAGTCTGAGCACATTATTGCAAATGCTGATGTTTTTCTTGGGATCTTTTCCTCCTCATGCTGGCTAATGAGGAGACCCCCTTCGTGCAGGGACGTTTAATGGTAACTGTCTTTTGTGTTTCCAGTTTCATAAAAACCCACTGGTGCTCTTTTAAAGGTGGCCGCCAACATTCCCCAGGCTGCCGTACACTTTCAGCCATGTGGTTCCTGTTTTTGCTCCTCCAAGACGCTCGCAGTGGGGGACCAAACCGTCTGAAAGCGCTTCCTGTGTGTTGGTTTAATGCGGGGATGAGGAGGTGGTCCATCTGACTGGCATGTAGAAGTCTGGCATTTAAAACACATCCACTATCTTTCTGCTTAGCATTGCTCTAGCATTGCATCATGATACAATTTGGTGTGGACGTCTGTCAGTTCCATACAACCAGAAGTAGTTGGTCATAAGTCTCAAACAAAGGGAGCTGGTGAGTCGCCTTTTGTTCAGTATCAAAGGCATTAGCTTGTATGTGCAATTTGTTCTCCCTGAAGGGTTGGACTTGAGCAACCCGTTTTACACTGCCAGTGAAAGTGGCTGCAGAGACTGCAGGTGTCATTTTTAGGGGGTTATTGCATCAAAATAAATTCCTTTCCCAGAGTGCCCATTTCCTCGCCAGAGTCTGGGATTTCAGCGCCTCTGGTGATTTACTGTGGGTGTCTCGGTCATGGTCGTCCAGGAGAAGTGGGGGGTATGGGTTTCCCACACTGCCATGTGAAGTGGAGAGGTTATGGTGCAGAATAAACTCTTGATAGGTGCTGAAAGAGTCTTGTAAGACCGGAGAGATTAGTTTGCTCCAACAACTGGAGGAGAGGCAGTTTGGTCCTCCGTTCATGGCCATGTATGCAACTGCAGAAACACTGATGAGGAGGCTCATGTCCAACTCATCACATCATTTAAGTATCCAAACGGACGCGGAGTACTAAGACTTCCTTTCTCATTAATTTAGACCATTTAGTCTCCCTTTGTGATTCATAACATGTAGGCCAGAGTATGAGCCGCTGGTTAATAAATAGCGCAGGAGACTGCCACAGTGATTAGTTTTACGATGTGGGAGGACGGCGTGAGGTTTGCCCAGCTTCTTCATGAACTTCAGCCAAGAATTAGGGCTTTTCAGACTACACAATTTATGTGTTCTGCCTGAATGAAGCCTGTGTGTACACACACAATGGGACACGGCCATAAAACGGTGAGCGCATCGGCCATCTTGGCCGACCCGCCAGTTTGGAGGTCACGCTCTCGACGCCTTTTTTATCGATCCCCCGTGTCTTTTATCAGCGCCTCCCAGATATGAAGTTTATATCTCTCTCTTTGCTCGTGAAAAAACAACAGCAAAAACTCCATTTTATAGGCCAAACACTGAACTTTAACCAATCTATCCATCGTATGTTGACACTTTAGGAATGACAGGATGTCATAAGGTCAGGTCTTTATTTCGCTTCAGTGTAAAGGCAGCTACACTCCAGGTTCCCGCACTGTGCCAGCGCTCCGCTCTCTCTCGGCCACTTCCTTGCTCGACCATGCAAATCCGCTCTGGTGGCAGATCAAAGGCCCAGAGAGCAGCACACGGAGAGTCATCTGATCCACACCGGCTGTGGGATCAAGTCCGTAACGTGAGGGATCAGTACACCCAGGGAATTGTCCCTCAGCCTCTTGCAGCGCTTGGTTACGATGCGGATCCTGTCTACTAGAAGGACTTTGGCTTTGACAAAAATATGGGATTCATGTGGACATCACGAACAGATCTTAGAGGGATCATCTACGATATTGTATTCACATGATTTCATGGGGCTGCGAGACGAGATAAATCTTTCATGAATGTTAAAACTTGACGGGAGGTTTGCCAAGCCATGGCTGCAGCACACACTGATACTGTTTTGTTTCACGACCTCTAAACATCGAAATATGTATTTTTAGCTCATCCCTCTTGGCTCGGTCAACGGTGCAGTCATCCAAACATGGGCCAGTCTCTAAAAGAAATATGCAGTCGCATGTTTACGCAAGCCACATTTTTTCTGAAACCACCATATGTTCTTGGCTGACTTTAAAAAATGTATTGTAGGGAAACATGAGTTTGGGACCAATAGATGCCATGTTGTGTTTTTCCTACTTAATGTTTGTATAGCATTATAAACCACAAGTAGGGGAAATGTGGCAAAGTCACATGTATATTACCGTACCAAAGGAGATTAAACAATCAAACACAGATCAAAAATCATATTTAGGTAGTCCAAGATGTACTTTGCTTTGATGTGAAGCCATCGCTCACGGCCACAGACAGTCATTCAAATCTTTTCAGGGCAAAACAAACTAACAGTATGACAAGCCAAGTGCATTTTGAAAAACAGACGCTCCCCTTTAGCCCAGTGGAATGTGCAAGCTATGGAAATATGGAAAAACTTGCTCGACCCCCATTCGCTGTCTGCACAATGGATTTACAACGAGCAACAGAGCCGGCTTTGTACACGGCACATGTCTGTGCCTGCCACTAATACTGTGAGGGCCGCAACACCAAAACCCCTTTTATTTCGCATCGACAAAGGCTTGTGTTTAGCGAGGCCTCCGGAGATATAAGAGACTTGTTGAAGTTGATCTTCTGTGCTCTCTAGTTATGATGGAAGCATTTCACCTGTGTTTTGATGGGCGGCCAATTCCAGGGGCCCCCCACAAGCACTGTGAACACCCCCCTGAACCAAGGGGCCCTTTCACTAGCAGCAACACAGTTGTCAGGGGAGGCTGTTGCCTCAGCTGTGGCCAGTCCAGCTGCAGTCCATGAGTGTATGTCGGGACTCTTGGACAGTGGCGGTCAGTTGGCGGTCAGTCTCCCAGCTGACTTTGCAGACTTTATTGTTGGATCCTTCCCCCCAAACAACCATGATCACAGCTACTGTATCTCATTTGTCTTCCAGAAACCCCTGTCCAAAACCGTCACTGTTTGGATGAGGGCTCTGAACATCATTACATGTCATCAGCACATTGTTGCTTTACAAGTGTTGGTCTGGTATTCACATTTCAATGTATTTTACTGAACCACACAGGGCATTACGCAAGTATAGCCTCCCCCCAGGATTTAGGCAGAGGGGTAGTTTGAATCTAAAAGCTGTTTATTTGAGGCTGTTCTACATTTTTCTCAGCTCCTATATAAGGAATGCTGATTATATCCTATTTACCCAACCTCTATACTTTTTTTTTTACCTCCTCTTTCCTGTTGTTTACTGCTCACAATCCTAATCTGTCATCACTGTCCTCTGTGTAACAGGACTGCAGTGTTTACGAGATGGAAGAGAAGATCCTGGAAGTTGTAAGTATACTGCATCTCTTCACTTTGTTTCCTCCTAATGTAAACTACACGAGACCCTGAAGTCCTACATTGGGGGGGAAAGGTCTGGTAGATCGTTTGGGTAAATGTCTTCTTACACGTGTGACATGTTCTCAGTAGCGAGGTCTGTTTTCTGAGTGAATAGAGCAGACGGGTCTATAGGATTGCCAACAGAGGAGGCGGCTCTAATATGCCCCGGCCATCAATCAGTGTTTCCTGTTCCTGATGCTCTCCAGACCCCTTGGGCTAATACTAGGCTTCCTCTAGCACTCTGTCTCTCTCTCGCTCTCTTCCTCTCTCTCAGACAACCCAAGTGAAGTCCACTTTGGAGCAGAGTTTCTACTTGTTTCATGTTCACCTCCTCTACATAAAGCATACACCATGTGTTCAAAACAAAATGCATGTGCCTGAGAAGGGGCGTCACTCTAATGACAGCTTTTGTCCTGAAACAAGCAACCTGAACTGCACAGAAAGGAGGCGGTGTGCATAGGACTGATCAGTGTGTGCGTGTGTGTGCACTGGAACGTCCTGTTAATAGCACACTAATGGTCCCTTTTTAAGCCTTGCACTAAACATGAACATGCACTGGGAGAGTCATGTGCAGAGGGAGAAAGACAAAGTAACTGATGAAGGATAAGGTCTTTGCATTGCAAGTAGCAGTGTTGCCTTACTTGTTCCGACCTGTACGACACATCATGGTTATAAAAAGGCACAATTCAAGTATTTAGCACAGTGCATATAATCCCAGTGAGAAGTAGAGTATTTTATTTACTGAGGAACTTTTATTTTGCCTTTATTCTCTGCAGTCTAAGATTTTGAACAGCATCTGTGATCAGACCGTGAGAACCACCTCTGACCCCCTGATGAGCCAGTCGGCCTGCTTGGATGAGGTCCAGCTGACCGATATCAAACCAGGAGAGGGTCTGGTAAGGAATGCTGCTTTTGTTTTTTCCTTCCCTTTCTTTTTTCCACCCGAGGTCTGCCTTCTGGGTTTTGCAGGCCAGGAATGCATGCAATGTGTGTCAAGTGGTCTACCTCACATCGCCGTCATACATGTCTCTTCTTATGGACATATTGTATTTTTACTGAAAATCTTTTGGGTTTTCTGTTTGTTTTTCGCCCTAGGGGATGTACATAAAGTCTACCTACGATGGGTTACATGTCATCACGGGAACCACAGAATATGTAAGTAGAACAATATGAACTGGTTGTAGTCCAGAATGAGGCAGTTAGCCATTTGAATTGCTGCCTATTATATGTAATATGTCTGTGATTTGTCTCATTGTATATAGTCACCTTTAGAATGTATTTTTCTGACCAAAAAAAAAACCCTCACTTTCTCTTCTTCCTCTTCATTCTCCTCCTCCTCTACTGAGGGCACACTGAGTTATCTGCGGGAGTTAAGAACTGCTGATCCGTGAAGGGATCAGCAGTTTGTCATATTTGTCATATTTACTGATTACTGGAGTGCAGAAGACGCCACTGCCTCCACAAAAAGACGTCCTACCTATCCCCACGCTGAGACAACCAGTCAGTGACTAATATACTAGCATCATTGCCACGGTTGGATCCTCACGCCTCCGCTCCTTAATTGTGAATCAGGGCCTGAATCATCACCAATAATAACTAGTTAATCACGTTTGACATCCGTGTGACATGAAAAAACAATTCCACTGTTTTTGTTATCTGATGAATTGAACTCGGGGTGTTTGTTCATCCGATATTTGATATCTCCAACAGTTGAAACCAGACAAGGTTTTGTAAATGGAGAGTTGTGTGTTAACCGCAAGCGTCAGTGTTTTATGAAAAGTGGTTTGACCTTTTACTTTGTTTGTTCCTTAGTCACCTGCAGACCTGACGAGGAAGATCCATGGTGGCGATGAGGTGATCCAGGTCAACCAGCAGACGGTGGTAGGAACCTGCTTTTCCTTTGAATAATTGGATATTTGAACATACATGCTGTCAAATTGAGTATACGCTGTAAATGTTAACGGTATATTAAAGGTGTGTCTGTGTGTTTTTATGATTGCTCTAATCCTGCTAACCAGGTGGGCTGGCAGCTGAAGAACCTGGTTGTCAAACTGAGGGAGGACCCCAAAGGTGTGGTTCTACTCCTTAAGAAGAGGCCCACGGGCACAACAGGCTTCACCGCCGCCCCACTCAAGAACATGCGCTGGAAGCCCCCAGTACAACAGGTACATGCACACAACACACACTCTTCCTCCTTTCATTATGGAAGATCAACAAAAGCCTGTGCATCTAGTCATTGTCAACCAATTATCAGCTTTTTAGGGAGTTGGTTCTCATACAGCAAGTTCAGACAAGCCTCACAGAGCCACCCTGAAAGTGCCGCCAGACAAATCAAATACAACATTTGAGTTTTTTTTCTTCACGCTCAACATCAGAGGCAAACAAAGTCCCATGATGTCATCCAGTCTAGGAGACATAGCTGCCAGCCTACAGTGTTGGAGTCTGGTTAGATTTAATCTGGTTGATTAGAATGAACTTGCCCCAGCTGACTAGGGGAATTACAATAATTCATGTTATTTAGGTTGAACCTCGTTTTCATTCTTTTTTTTTTAGTCTATTGTTCAAAGAAAGGTCAGGGGTAGCTGATAAATATTGTGCGAATAAGGTTATGCAACTGTAATCCAATTTGCTGGTCTCCCTCATGTGAACACATTAGGCTTCACTTAGCTTTCAACCACCGCTCTGCACCTGAGTCCCGTTTAACGAAAAGGGAGACAATAAGCCAAGTTGTAAACCAACACTACCAGATTTCAGGCTCCGGTATTGTCTTATCATGCGCAGCCTGTTTTATAGCACGAGAAGGCAAGATGAGGAGATATCAGATAGGAGTGGGGTTTCTCAAAACAACAAAGAGCCTCTCAACACAAAGGTGGCCAGTGTCAACATCATCACCAGCATCTTGTTTTAACAAGTAGTCAGGGGTATCGGAGTCAGACATCTCAGTTTATCTGAGGTAATAGGGCTCCAGAAGGCAAAAACCCAGCTCAAGCATAACCCCGATTTAGGAATGGATGACACTGGCTTTGTAATACTGTATAATTTGTACACATGGGGGCTAGTTGGACAAGGACATGGTGTGTGTGTGTGTGTGTGTGGACGGGGGGGGGGGGAGGGGGGTGATTCATAAGATCCCAAACCCCAAGCGGGATGTTAAGTTTGTCGTTAATATATCAAATCTACGACACGGTCTCATCAGACATATCATTTAGGTCTGATGAGAATGGCAGAATGTATTTGAGTCCTACATCTCGTCATGAGCTCAGTGTTGTTGAGTGTCAGGAGACATAACTGTGGTAAATGAGTACAGTTTTAAGTACATGTCTTGCAGACTATTTTGGACTTCACTTGCAATCTTTCCATAACTCAAACAAGAAGGTTTATAGTCGGGGAGACGCACTCAAGCGCTCAAATGTCTCGCCACATGTGGCAAACTCCTCCCGGTTGCCAGCAAGTCATATTTGGTCTTAAGCGAAAAGCAGTGACTTCATTTGTTTTCAACCCTTAACTGACATTGATACATACTGTGTTTTTCAGAACAATTCCTCCCTGATCAGAACTCAGTCTCCCTGCGGCTCCGCTAACGGATCGACCAAAAAGGAGAAGTCTGCAATCCTGAACTTGTACATCCCCCCTCCTCCTCCAATGCCCTACACCCCACGGTGAGCTGTCCCATTGCATTTGCCAAGCGTATTGTTTTATTAAGTTTTATTTGTATTGAACAGGTTGAGTTCTTAAAGTTAGGGCATGGGAAAGGAGCCTTGAAACAACCCAAAGAACTAGACCAGCCTGCAGTATGCGACCCCCGCTCACCCCTAGTCAACGTTTGCCACATTTCCACGCCTCGCATCATGTTGATAATGAGTGTGTCCTGGACCTGTGATCGCCTCACCTCCCTCTCCTCCTACTGCACATTCTGTTCTGCTTGTGTTCAGCCCACTCTGCTCCCACCAGTCCCACCGTAGACCTTATGCAACAGCTGTTTCATTTCCCACCTCCAGGAAGATGACAAGACATGGTCACGTTTGAAATGCTGGAGACTGAATTTGTAATATGTAAAAAAAATAAAAAAAATAAAATAAAACGTGTCGTCTTTAGAGGCGAGTGTGGGTCAGTGGTTAGCAGGTCCGTCTTTCAATCAGAGGATCGGTGGTTTGATCCCTGGCTCCGCTAGTCCGTGTTGTTGTGTCCTTGAGCAAGACACTTAACTCTAATTGCTCACTGTTGCTGTGTCTATGGTCTACTGTATATCATGTAAGTTGCTTTGGATAAAAGCGTCAGCTAAATGAAATGTAATATAATGTAATCTTTATTTAACTGGAATTACAGTAACATGACATTATATGCTCACTCCTCTTTAAACTGTGGAGTGGGATGTGGTGTTGTAATAAATAAATAAATGAGCATTTGTTTCTCCACGCAGAGAGGAGAGAACAGACTCCTTCCGCAGCATTAGTAAAAGACCAAAGGGCTCTGAGTCACCCAACTCCTATCTGGACCAGGAGAGCAGAAGACGCTGCACCATCGCAGATTATGACAAGCTAAGCGTTGGCTGTCCCATCGAGGCCAACGTGATCCAGCCCAGAATGAGGCAGCACAAGTCCTCGTGTGGTCAGTGGCTTCTCGTTCAAGGAACCTTAGAAGCATTCCAACAATGGATGTTGACCAATTAAAATGAATGTGAAACTCTTGCCTGTAGGTAAGCCCCGGCCCCTCTCCATGCCAGTGGACACCTGCGTCGGAGTGGTAGATCCCTACGCTAAGCCCTGGAACCAGGGAAGGAAAGGTACCACAAGCACACATTCATACCATGTTTAAACCTCACTTACAGGACTGACAAGAATACGTTTTCATATGCATGGTTCATACAAATTATGAGCCACAAAAGCAGAGACTATTGTCACTACTGTCATCAATTGCCCTAGAAGTGACATTCGAGCACATTTAAGTTGTCAAGAGCCTGATTATCATATGATAAACAAGATAATAGAGATGGGTAGAATCCAGATTATTACATATTCGCCGCCAATAATGGTACATTTACAGCCACAACGACATTGACCATTACATGAATCCATTGTTATCTCATGAAAGATTGTGTTTGAAATATTAGATTATTAAAGCATACATTACATATAGTTAATGTTGCACACTGCTTTGTTCTGAATTCATACAGCTGCCAGAAGCATTTGACTTAGTGAGTGCTGGTCTCAAAGTTGTCAATTAATTTACGATTCATCCTAATATCATGTAAAAAAAAAAAAAAAAAAAAAAATCTGTGAATGAGAGATTGATACATAATCTGATGCGGTTGATGACTTCTTGTTATCTCTCTGCATCAGGTGAGGACCTCCTGTACAGATACCTGAGCAATGAAAGGATCCCCACCATTGCAGAGGAGGTCCCCTCGGTGTCGCCGCCCTACAGGCCTGCTGGGGAACGTCACCTCGTCAGAGTGGACCACATCAGGGGCAGCCGCTACTACTCCAACTCCGACATCCACAACAGCGCCACCATCCCCTACCAGGAGGACATCAAAAAGGCCCCCGTAGGCCCCGTGTCCAAGCGTGCGACGGCAGAACGCTCACTACTGGTCAGTTGGATCACGCGGCTTAAGCTATTGACTCACTGATGATGCGCTTCCTGTCCGGGGCTTCCTGTTCCCGTCTTTTGTCCTTCCTCAGTGCCTTTGATTTTTAACGTCCAGCTGTGTTTTTTTTTTGGCAGCTTCGGCTTTTCTTACACTCTTCTCTCCCCTACCTCCATATTTCCCTGGTGTTACTACTAATAGCAACTACTACTCTTCAACCAAACTCACTCTTGTAGTACTCACCACATCACATCATCACCCCTTTAACACTGCCCACACCCCTCCTCTACAAGTCCCAATCGCTGCCTCAAGAAGTTACAGTTTGTTCAGGTTTAGGATTCTTTGGCCGTGTGTGCCGTCCGTGGACTCCTCTGTACATATTAAGCTTTGTCATGTTTCAGTTGATATGCTCTCTGGTACCATTATTTAATACTTCAGAAAATTTGCCTGCTATCACTCCAGCTCTTTGCTTACTTTGATTTTATTTGCATAAATAAGTTATAAGAATACAGTATATTTTGTTGGTGAAACTGTGCTTTTACTTCTACATGTTTTCTCAAATAACACTTTAGTGATCAGTTAGTTGCATTACCCTCTACCAAAGGTTGCCTCTTGTAAGCTATGCATATACTTCAGAGATTTTTATAGTCACTTTAGTCGACAATGCTGCATCGGTTGGTAAAAGGATGTTTATATCTTGCCACTAGCAAATATTTGTGCTGTTTTTAAAGATATGCACTCTATTTCAGTAAACCTTTATATCCTGTGTTTCAGTTTACTCTGCAAATTACCCACCTAAAGGGCCTATGCACACAGCTGGTTGACAGTAATCAATGGTCTTTTTAGGCCAATCTCCTAGGACACATTGGGTCAAAATGGCCTTCTATTATCTCACAGATCACAAGAGACAGAATGACAGTATTATTTAAGAAAATACAGGGAAGAAGTGTCTATTGTTGCTTTATTTGCCTTTTGTAAGTTTTGAATAGCGTTTTATTAAAAATTGCAGTTCATGTGAGTGATCTTTTGTATTGTCTTTATTTTACCATTGGGTGTGGAATTGCTGCTTAATGTGTAACTTTAATGGAGCATGTGGGATGATATTTTTATTCTGATGACTAAACTGCACAAGCATGCTGTTCTAGTATCGGTTGACATACTCAAACATTGCACCGTTTATCATAACGATCCATAAGTGGAGGGCAGCTTTAGTCATTATTCACTTCCACTGAATACAGGACCCAGCTATTGAGCCGTCGGGCTCTCTAACCTGCTTTGACCTGTTGAGGTGAACTCTTCTTCTGTTTTCTTTTTTTTTTAAAGCATGTGGTGAAACAGGATAGGTAATGTCAAATTACCTCGTCTCGGACGGGGATGGTTATGCAACCACTTCCCTCTTTTGATGAACTTTAAATTCCAGCTGGGCCACCATATGGTCAAAGCAGGTTTTCCCATCTGGGGGATCTTATTCCTGCACATATGTTGCATTTTAAACATTAAAAAGCCAGGTTAGGATTACTGAGCCTGACAGCTTTTTGCCTTTTTCATTGATTTTGAAGAAGTGTGTACCTGGGAAGGATCAGCACCTTTCATCGTGGAACCAAAGACGCAACTGCTGTCAAGAACGACCCCCGACACGCTTCACCTCTTTCACCTTTTTCACGTCTCTCTGCGCATGAATTCTACTGATGGAGATGGGCCTCTTTTCTTATCTCTTCTCCACTTCTTCCTCGTGTCTTTCTCTGCCCAAGCTTGCCAAGCTACAGTCGCCTGCGGTCCTCACTAATTTGCGCTTTTTGAAAACCTGTGGTCTGCCTAAATACTACCTGCACTCTGTTTAACCCACTGCTAAGTTTGCTAACCACTAACATCTCCTGCCTGCAAATCACAAATGGTCACATGGGAATGACGGGCTGAATTATTTGTAGAGTGTGCATGTGGAATGTGTTTTTTTTTGTTTTGTTAGCTGACAAATGGAGATGTATGAATGTGGTGGATGTTTCTGTTTATTCCCTTTTTTTACCCCACTATTCTGGTGAAGATTTCCGTTTTTGACACAGAATTGGCAAAAGAAACATTTTCATGGACATTCAATGCCACATGCTATTACATGTTATAAATTAGCTGCCTGCATGATAGGATGCAGAGGTTTTACAGTTAACATATACGTCTTGCCACATGAAGTCATGTGTTTTTAATCTTAAAGTGAGTGCTGATCAACAGCAGCTTTGATGGTATGTTAAGTACATCTCAATGGAGCTGAGGCTTTCAGAGCGACCACACCAGAATAATCTGAGTCCGTCACCAGTGTGCGTTAACACATTAATCTTTATGTATCGCAGGGACCTGACTGGCACTCTAGCAGTGACTTCCTCAACCGGTGAGAGACACACACACACACACACACACACACACACACACACACACACACACAGAGTTGCTTAGTTTATAGGCCAAATAAGAAACACAAGACCAGGGTGGGGCTAATTTTCCTACAAGGAGTGACAGCCAGTGTGCCGTGGAATATTTTTTAAACGAGCCACAGGTTGCAGGGTCAGTGGGTGGGCTGCGTTTATATGCCATTGACAACCAGGTTGAGGTTCAGGGCATCATGGTTAGAATCGCTTCAGCCTGACTGAAACTCCCAAACAGACTTCACTAATGATCAAAGAATCCTGATAAAACTTTTGTTGTTATGTGCTTTCTTTTAGCTTGTGAGCAAAGCTTTAAGTATTGAAACATTTTCTTATGATAATAATATCAACTTTCTCAAATCACTGCAGATGAATGATGGTGATACGCTCAAACCTATTGAGCGCCAAATCAATTTTGAGCTTATTATTATTAGATGATATTGTTGTGTTTTCTGAGACACCGTCATCTCTTGGGACCTCCTGTGTGCAAGACGTTTCAACACGGTCCCCATAACAACGTATCCATCCTTCGCCATCCGCCCCCAAGACACCTTTCACAGGCTGTGGAATCTTTAGAAATGTCATCGGTATGACAAATCTGGATTCTTCTCCGCTTCCAACTATAAATAATCCCATCCCACTGCGAGACACGACGACATCCGAAGCATTGCTGGTCCCCCGTCTCGTCATCCGTGGCCCGGTGTCTCCTCTGGTCTCGGATGCGGGGCCTGAGGAGGTGTGACTCCCCACATTAACACTGTGATCGATGACTAAACGCCTTTCACAATACCCCCCTCCTCCTCGGCAGTTCTATTCTAAGCGCCGCACACAGACACATGGCATCCGGTTTGCCACACGCTCGATCAAAACACATTACTCACATTTAGAATATATATATATATAGTTATACACACGGAGAGATGCTATTGTAAATCTGGGAAATAAGCAGTTGACTCATCGAGGGTGGAGGTTTTGTAAACGTGCGACACTGATGCAGGCAATGGGATTTGATTGACGGTGAATTTAATCAGGTGTCATATTAATTTTGGCTTGTTGATCTGTAAAAAAAATAATGAATAAGCCAGTTTTTTCCCTAATTACAAAGCATAAAATGAGATAGTGCATCAATTTAATTTCTATGTCGTTTGTCAAACCCATCAAACTGGCTCTGAGGGCACCTGCAAAAAAACAACCGGTATTTCCTTTACCGAACTAGTCATTTAAGAAGACGAGAAATACTTGAAAATGGATGTCAGGAGTGAGGAAAGTATACAAAATTTCAGCAATCGAAAGGCAGGAAGAAAAAGAAGGAGCCAGAGACACTTTCCTACACTCTAAAAAATATGACCAATGGTAACTTAATAAAATTGTGGCAACAAAGTGACAATTAATATAATTAATAAAAAGTATTGAATAGATTAACTAAATCTAAACAGAAAAAGTATGTAAATTATAATAAAAGCAACAATTAAAATGTGTTGGATTTAGTAATAGAGGGCCAAATGATGAGTTATATAGACCAAACATATTTAGTAAATACAAATTAATTTCACAAGGAGAATTATTTATATTTACTTAGAATATCATCAACATTGATTTACATTTACTGAATATTTAGGTAAAATTCATTTGTATTTACTGAATATTTGGGTGAAATTGATTTACATTTAGTGAATATTTGGGTGAAATTGATTTACATTTACTGAATATTTGGGTGCAATTGAGTCGTAAATATTAATTATCTGGGTGAAATTGAGTTGGATTTACTAAATAAAATAAATTGTATCAACTCACACTTTAGCACATTGTTGCTTAATTCAACACATTCCCAATGCTAATCTAAATTAATTGTTTAAATCCAAGTTTGAATTGGTATCACAGGACATTAAATCTATTCAATAATATTACTTGTCACTTTGTTGCCATAATTTTCCTATGTCTAATTCACTCAATACTATGCCATGTTGGAGTCACAGTAAACTCAACAGATACATGCAAAGTACAGCAGGAAAACATTTATTTGTGCAAATTTGTTACATTCATCTGAAATTCTCCATGTGCAACTCCTCAATACAAAAACACAATTTGAAATCCTTGTCTACACAGAAAAACACTATACACGAACAGCTGCTTGTGCATCAAATAACATGGCACTCTCCTTAAATGAGGATGGTTTATATATTGAACAACCACCTGCAGCAAACTCAGTTGAAGAGTCCATTCTATTAAGTAAGCAGTTTGTTCTTGAGGCTGTTTACTTTCGGGGACAGCTTTGAACAGTCCAGCTCCGGTAGGAGTTTCTGGAAGACCTTGAATGTGTATCGGAGCTCCTTGAGATAGGCAAGGTTGACTGCATACACCAACCCAACCAGCATGCAACAAGCCCTCAAATGTTATCCAGAGCAGTCAGAACTTGTATTCCTTATATAACGATACCGACATCTTCTGGACCCTCCGCCCTATAGATTTTCATCTTTTGCATGGCAAGGTCCTGCGATACACCGTCTTCATCAGCATCCTGAAATAGCAAGAAGGTTGTGTATTACGGACTGTACAGCCAAAAGATGAGGTCCGAATTGAACATCTACAAAATTGCTTCCAACCCTTTGGACAAGAAAACCTGTAACTGTTGCACATAATGCACCCCATTTACATCAGTGATTTGGAAATTTCAGAGATAATGTTTTGCAAAAGTGTTTCGTTAAAAAGTGTACAATCAGTTCAACAACAAATCAAAACATTACAATAACCAGAGATAATGATCTGAACGAATGATCTTTATATTTCAACATGTACTTCAACTTACATTATACTCTTTTAAGAGGTGATCCGTGGATTCCCCAAGGTACACCATCAAACACCGAATGATGGCATCTCTGGTGATGTGGATGCTCAGGTTGCTTGGAGCCTAAAATGACAAAAATAAACATGAGTAAAGATCATCAACTGATCTAAAACTAGTTGACTAGGTTATTACTGTTAAAAAAAACCTATCAATGATCCTTGATGTGCTGTCTCAGGATCCAGCCCAATGAGACACTTCCTGTCGTTAATTCCACAGAACCATCTGTGACTCCAGGAGGTCAATCACATAAACTCTGGTATCAAGACATTCTAACTTTGAACATTCTTCATTTTAATAAATATGTACCTAATAAAGTGTGACCCGAGTGTATAGAAACTAAAATGTATGCAGTTAGATCTTTTTTTTTTTTTAGAGAAAATCAAATGTAAACATTGCCTCTTGTAGATTTAAGTAATAAGCAACTGCTATTCCAACTTTTTGATTATACAATCTCTAAAATGAAATATTTGCAAACATAATATTCAATAAATGACACCTTGAGTAGGATAGGCTTCAACATCAGCCCCATGTTCCGCCTTTGGAGTGGAAGAGGTTCAGAAGACTGAGTGTATTCATCCAGCATGGACATCAACTTTGTCTCAAGGTGCACTTTTGTGATCCTGTGAAAGACAAATAATGTAAGACAAATAATGAAAGCCGCCTTAAAGCAACAAATATGACAAGTGTACATATGGTTCTTACATTTTTAAAAGCAGGAAGCAACCTAATTCTGATAATAATTTTTAATATAATTGTATGACCTTCATGTTTGTGTTTACATTCTAAGTTAAATCATTGGACTGTACAGCATGTCATATGTTTTGACAAGCATTTTACAATCGTTCATGTTAGTCACATGATTTCAATGATTGAAGTTATAAAATGTCTAACCATGTAATGCAGCAAAAACAAAACAATTCTGGAATAGAATAAGCAGATGAAGTATAAAAACAATAGCATTTTAACATAATATGTACAAAGTTAAATGTGTATTACTGTAGTTGCCAACAGTCTCTCTCGCAGCTCAAAGTCCGCACCGTGCTCTAAATTAATGACCTCAAACCAGCATTCTCTGCAACGTCAACTATCAGCACGAGCTCCCATAGAGAAAACAGAAACTTGGCGATCTGAATCTCCTGCTGCGGCCTCTCAGTACCATGAACGCAAGGGAGCAAGAGTGTCTGTTCCCACATTTGCAAGGGAGCAAGAGTGTCTGTTCCCACATTTGCATGGGAGCAAGAGTGTCTGTTCCCACATTTGCATGGGAGCAAGAGTGTCTGTTCCCACATTTGCATGGGAGCAAGAGTGTCTGCTCCCACATTTGCATTAACCTTAATGCGCTCTCTTAAGTTCTGCTGCTTTTTCCGCTAGCTAACGCTAGTTACGTTAGCTTGTTACATTGCTTTTTCTGCTAGCTAGTTACGTTAGCTTGTTACATTGCTTTTTCTGCTAGCTAGTTACGTTAGCTTGTTACATTGCTTTTCCTGCTAGCTAGTTAGGTTAGCTTGTTACATTAGCTGGTTACAGTGGGGGTATCTCAGAAGAGCATAATATACAGGATAACATTATAAATGAGGAACGTCGTGAAATTGTGGCATTGAATTCACCACTTCAGTCCTTGCCATGTCTTTAGCGGCTCAAAGACAACGTAGATCGACTTAAAAAAAAAAAACATCACCAACATTAGCTTACTTAAGTTAACTTACGTTAAGTTAAATAAAGTGGCAGCACATTAAGGTTTACATGTTTGTTAACTTTTCAGTAGCGCAAAACAATGTTCAACTGCTGCAACAACTTGGTTATAATTTGTTCGTTAACCAACAATAATTAAACAGGTCTTACCTTTGGGAAAATGGCAGCCCCTTCAACACGTGGCAGAAGATGTCAGTGTGGTGGAGAATGCGTTAGGCTGAAGTGTACGTTGATTAAATGTGTATGTTGATTTAAAACAAAGACCTCCAAATGAGTAAAATTCATCAATTTCCTGCATCTTTGGCTTTACTGATGAAATCTAATTAAAATCTACTCAGTGATTCACAGCTGATTTTAGTCACACAAAATTAAGTAAAATGTAATTAATAATTAAACAACATTTCTTGAATTCAGCTCAATGTGATTCAAAACAGTGCATACTCTTTTTTATTATGTAAAGGTTACTATTATTTATTTAGCAGATATTAATTAATGCAAATCCCAGTTTTTACAGTGTACCCTGAAATTGCAGGGTGAGGCCCGGCTGAGGTAAATCGTGTATTTTGAGCGTTGGGAACCAGTTTCGTGTCTCCCCATGCTGCTGCTGCCAAATCCATTACCAGAAACACTGACCCTTAAACAGTCTCCAAGGGATCCGTCCTGTTCAGGTCATATCAAAAGGGAGCTGCATCGAAACACGTAGATGGAGATCGCGGCTGGGGAGCGAGAAGTATGTGTTGGAAATGATGTCTGAAATAGAGGAAGGCTGCTGAGTGCTGCTCGACATCAGCCTTAAATGGTCTGTTTGAAAATCATTAAAGTATTTCCCTGTCTCCGCATTGCTCTCGCAGGTACAATCAACCACAGATACGGTCCTGGTCCTTCTCTCAAGCTGTAAGTATAATGTGCAGGGTCGGTCAGTCTGCTCTCGAAAGAGGGATGTGTGTGTGTGTGGTCCTGCAGCGTGAGGAAGGCCACTGGCAGCAGCCTTTGGCAGGAGGAGGTGAAACTGGGAGCCTTATGTACAGGCCCATTACATTTCACACACAGTTATGACAACACACACACACACACACACACACACACTTTCACCAAAGCGGCATGCAGCAATGCAAAGTGGAGCTCCTCAACACCATGCAGCTTATGTATTAACAATGTTGCCCAACAACGTTGATCCACACTACAATATCTCACCAATTGTTGGATGGATTGTGACACTTTGTACAGATATTAGCGGTAACTTTGGTAATCCCCTGACTTTTTCAAATATTCATGAAATGTGGTATTCACATTCCTGTTTTCCTAAGAATTGTAAAAACCTCTGATTTTTATTTTTTTTATTTAATTTTGTTTATACGATTCATCTTGCATTATTGTCGTTAGCCTAAACAATTAACAATACCTACAAAATGTATGACTAACTCATCATAGCCCTGCTTTATTTGGCGTTTGGTACCAATTGGCAGATGTTAGCATGCAATCACGATAAGCTAAAGATAGTGAACATAAACATCGGCACGTTGTCACCATACGCATGTTGGTCCAGCATCTCTGGGCTACGGCAGAAGTAGAAATGAAATGACCTCAAGCGTAAACTAAGGATACCTTTTCTGGCATTGCACAATGACAACTTGTTGTTGCACCAAACAAGAAAACCGCTGTAGAGCTGAACAGAGGTGGTGAACATGTGCCAGCAGGGCAACTGGGGTAATTACTACCAACAGCAAGTGACAGACTGAGCCGTCCAACGGAGCAAGCTAGGATTTGATATCATTTTCAGCCCTGCGCCCTTCCCCCCTTTACACTGTGTGAGATGCCCCAGCTGAATAATAGCCACTCTGTTTGCGGCCCCTCTCTCATTTCTCTCTCCGTCACACACACAGTGTCTGGATGGGGGTGGGGGGGACACTAGCTAAGTGCCGTGACAATTCTCAGCATGGATTGTGATGGGAGATTGAGCGCCACAATGGTGTGACCAATTTGCATTGCTGTGAATCCTTCAGGCCTCTGACATGAGTCGCAGGCAAAATTACCTCACTTCCACCCGAGCGCAGCTTCAGCTTTAAATCACCTCCCAAAGTGGCGTGCTGAGACTTCTTCCCCCATCGCAGAGACGAGGAGTAAAAACAAGAAGTGTGAATTGTGTTGACATTCCTCATTTGATTCAGCATGTTTAATTGAATTGTCAAAGGGGACACTTTTTGTCGGGTGGAGGGGGTAACACAAGGGGGTTCCTTGATATGGATGTGAAATATGGGGGACAAATAGGAGGGCAGGCACAGAGGAAGCTACAGTGTGAGAATGCGAGAGATATATAAAGGGAGAGGAGGAGGGGGTCTTCATCGTCACTTCATTCCACTCGCTGCAGTACAATGGCAAGTGGAAGGAGAGAAGAGGCCACTGTCTATTTAGGCAGACATGAAATGGAGACTATAATAACGCAGAATTCAAGAATGTGTCTACCGGTTTACCGCCAACCTTGAACCAGAACACGAGCCTTTGCACAGATACAGCTCGAGCCGTGTTGTTGTGGCTATGAACCAAAGTGAAGGGGTGTTCATAGCCAGGCCAGAGCCAAGAGCGGACTTTGAAAACGTGAACACTTTCATTTTGTCTCCCTATTTCCAGACGGAAAGCATATCGTATTTTATTACATTACATTTCATTTAGCTGACGCTTTTATCCACCGACTTTCAACCATGAGTACAAACAAGAATCAGAACAACATGAATCAAGAAGGTAGTATTTCTTCAATGAAGTTCAACTACAAAGTGCTATCAGTAAGAGCCATGACTATGACTGTGTATCAATGTGTATCAAAGAGCCATGACTGTGTATCAATAGGCAATAATAATAAATAATAAAAAAGGAATACATGTTTTGCAGCACCCATTTTCATGGGTCTGGGCTTTAACAATCTCATTACACATCACATTAGTGACATGTGAGCTGAAACTTATTCATTAGAAGTGACTCTATGAATGGCACCTTCAGGTACTCTTAAGTCGTGATATAACGTGTTTTGCAGGAGATAATATGGGTTTTAAATTGCCCAAATACGTTTTTAGCTCAGCCAAATCTATATTGTATGTATGTCACTAAACGAGGCTGAAACGCAAGCATTCATTCTGAAGAGTAAAACAAAAAGTCAAACCTCAATTTATTCGCCACTACATGTGCTGCTGCTTACCGCCATTGTTTCGGTAGCTTTAAGTTATTTTACATAGCGGTGACTCACCGACACCTAGTGGCCGTGTTTGGGAACGGCTATTAAATAACTAATTAGATAAACTATTAATTTAATATTAACAATATTTGGTAACAATGTTACAATAACAATGTTGCTTCTTTTAAATACATTTTTAAAAGTGTCACTCACTCGAGTTTGCGCATGGCGTCACCCTTTCTCTCTCCCACCTGAATGGTAACACCCAAAGGAGCCCGAACTCACCTGAACGAAGGCGAGCTTCCTCTGCCTTTCTTCTTCGTCTGTTTCCGACATGCTCGTCGGGGTTTGTTCCGACTTTGAGCAGCGTGTACGGGCCAGTCTGCAGTCGCTGAGGTTGTGGTGTCAGGTACAACAACATCATATCTTTGTTGAGCATCTCCCACATGGGTTATTGTGCGTACATGCGACGGTGTTATGTGTTGGTGGCTCGCTCAGCCAGCACGAGGACAAACTCAACAGGCTGCGTTTGACACTAACGGCGAACGTTACCGACCGACTACAGGATAATAGGAAAGGATTTAACGTAAGGTTATTAGATTTACTTATTTTTACTTTCAGAAAATTGCATTTTAATGTTATTCACAGCCGTTTGAGTAATTGAGTTACATATTTACGTATTTCATAAATGCTGTGGGATTTAAGTTATTGACATTAAAGAAATAAAACGTTAAGAATCAAGATTTCTAAATCTATAGTTGGCTCACGTTTCTATTAATCTGCCTCACATGCAACGTAGGTTATGTCCTAACGTTAGCAGTCGTATTTTAAAACACCCTTTTTACATTTTCTTTACATCTTTACTTAATATTTTTTGGTATAGGATGAGCTTCTTTTTGTGCATTTTATAGAGAGAATCAAGAGTTGTTTAACATTTTTTACAGGGCGCAGCCAAAAGAAGTGAAGCTTTTATTCTTACCTACTTTTTTATGGACATGAAGTGATTTATAAAAAATAAGAAACAGTCTGGTGCAGTTCGTATGTGGTTGTCAGATTGAACTGACTGAAGCTAAAAAAAGGTACAGGTGTGTTGACCTCTTGTTACACTCACAGGTTTCATGCAGGCCATCTCCAAACTATAGAATTATAGGTAACCTTTCACATCTGCAAAAACAACAACTTCCAACAGGAACTTGGTTACTCAACTAACGCACACACACACACACACACACACACACACACACACACACACACACACACACACACACACGCTTTCAGAGTCAGGCTTGGGCTGTGGTCTCTGTGGTGATCATCATCATCTAGCTCCCACAGGCAGCCGGGTAACTCAAATACAAAGAAATGAGATATGATGCATAGTGTTGTGTAAGACAGTGACATACACACACACACACACACACACACACACATACATACACATAGACACACGTAGATGTTTAGAGACGAGCTGTTTCCAGAGGTTGCCTGTCATTTTGTGAGATTTTAGAGTAACAAAGGACACCGATACTTGCCTGTGTTTGGACTTGAAGTGGTTCTGTGAAGTTTCAGAGGACCAGGTACGAGTTTTACTCTCTTCGGTTGTTCTCACTGGGGATCAAGTTTGTGGTAGGTGGCTGAACGCGAACAACTGCAGCAGGACTTGAACTTGAGACCCTGTGAGCAGACTCGTGGGGGGGGGGACGTAATGAGATTTGTAATTTCTGTGACTATATCCCCATATTTAGCCGTGTTGTATTATGTCATGTTGGTAAATAGTTGATGTGTGTCTGTGATTTTCCCTTTGTCTCGCTCAGGCAGCTTATAACTGACAAATAAGGAACTTAAGCGTGTAGAGGAAGTTTGTCCATAATTGCAACTAAGCTTTCTCAATATCCTACAAGTCATTGGTCGTTTAGGTTGATAAATTGCAACATGTACTTTTATTTTTTTACTACTGCGCTTGACAATCCCCAAAAGCTATTTATTGTGTGTGTGTGTGTGTGTGTGTGTGTGTGTGTGTGTGTGTGTGTGTGTGTGTGTGTGTGTGTGTGTGTGTGTGTGTGTGTGTGTGTGTGTGTGTGTGTGTGTGTGTGTGTGTGTGTGTGTGTGTGTGTGTGTGTGTGTGTGTGTGTGTGTGTGTGTGTGTGTGTGTGTGTGTGTGTGTGTGTGTGTGTGTGTGTGTGTGTGTGTGTGTGTGTCTCATCGGCTGAATTGCTGACAGCGACCATTTTCACAATTAGGCTGCGTGCGTCGGTGCCGTTCATGAGCATTCACTTCTCTTTTCTATTCTGACTGCTTCCATTTCTGAAGAACGTGTAATGCCATTCTACTTTTTATACTCTTTTCCAATTCACATTTGTGTGTTGTTTTTTTCACTCTGAAAACTGAGAAATTGAGAAACAATGTCTGTGCCGTCTGCCCATGACACCACTTCCTCTTGTCTTACGTTGGAGCAAAGGATTCTGCCCCTCGGTTAGTAACATTGTTGACCTGCCTACCAGTGGATAAGGTGTATCTTTTGGTTTCTTCCAACAGGCTGCCTTCCCCATATCTGTGCCTCCATCTATGGCTGCCGATGACTACAACCCTGTAAGTGTTCCTTCCGCTTTTTTTGTGTCTGACATTTACTCGGGCAGAGGTGGCCTCGTTCTTGCAATTAATGAAATAGAAACCTTGCTCTCCGTTTTCAATGGTGGAACTACCCCTGCTTCTCCTTTTTTTTAATGATGACAAGCACTTAGCTGCTTATTGTCTAGTTTGGATTCTTTTAGCGTTACAGGTTTAATTTGAGCGTTTAGAGGGTAAAAAGGAGGGAGGGGAGAGGACCAAAGAGTAGAGACCGACAAAGAGCAAGACAGAGAGTCAAGTCACAGATGAGGATGTTTCGAGAGATGTGTGGGGGGGGCTAATGTGGGGAGATAAGAGAGAGAGAACAGCAGAGAAAAAAATGCATGTGACACTCGGTGCGAGAAACAGGATGTTCCGGACAGCCTCCTCTTCTCAGTCGGTTTTGAGACGAGCTAACGTGCCCCTCTGACTCTCTGACCTAACGCTTGCCTCCTCCGCTCTCCTCCCAAAGGTCTCCCTCCGACACAAGTCCAAGAGGAAGATTCGAGGCGGTAAGTTGTCACCCTCTTTGGGCTCTCATTACTCTCGTCTCTCTGCGTGCCCTCAACTGTAATTTGGCCGCTGTGGGCGTGTGCGAAGTGGCAGGGCAATTGGCGCGTGCAGAGGGCTTTGGACGGCGCTCGGCTGCGTTCACGTCCGCTCGTCCCTATTTAAGAACTGCTCAGTGTCTTGGAGACGCTCACTCGAGGGCTGAGTGTTCATGTTGTTTTTTCGTTGTCCCCGGCTGAGTCACAAGTGGAACAGGTAGGCTGAATGGGGCACGGCACATTTGAATTCAGGATGTTCTCGGGTGCTATTTTTAGAGTGCATTTGTTTTCACTGACCAAAAGACAGTGGAAACTGATTTCAGACTCTGCAACCTGCTGCTTCCTCTAATGCTACAACTTGCACGTAAGCTGTGACCAACAGGAGGTGGGGGGGGGCTGTCTCAGTGCATTCATGTGCATGTTGTTGTCTGTTCACAGGCAATGTTACGATGAGCAGACGACGGATCTCGGTCAAAGAGCTGGGTCACCCGGACCACCAGGGCTGGCTGTACAGGAAGAAAGAGAGCAAAGGCTTCCTGGGCATCAAATGGAAGAAGTACTGGTTTGTGCTGAAGAAGACGGCTCTGTACTGGTACGCCAACCAGCTGGTGAGTGAGACTCTTTTTCATCAAGAGACCCATTTATGATGTTTAAGCGTTCAACTGACTCCAGTGAGCAACCCTGGTTCCTTAAAACCCTGAGCCGCACCGAATTACTCAAGTAAATACCAAAGAAGTAACATTTCTGTTTCCCTCTCTCAAGCTCTTCCTCTCTCTATATGTGAAACTTTTAAAGAACAAACCTGGAAATACTTTACATTTCTATTAATTCTAAACAATCCCATGAGCAGACCCACACCCACAAAGCTTATGTGGTCTCTCAATACTTTCGGTCTCTCAGAAATCTACTTTCATTTTTGGAGTTTTTAGCATAAACATAACTCAAACTGGACTGAATATCACAGAGGTGGCCAAACGTTTTTGATCGGCCATATTCAGAAAAATATGAGTAGTGGTGGCCGAACAAAAGTAAATGGGTAGTTTTAACCAGTTTCACTGCAAGAACATCAGTGAGTCTGGAACAGTACAGCTGATAAAATAACCACGCAACACTGCTCAACAGTTTAACGTTTCACATAACAGTTCTTTATTTTGTGTGCCCAAATTATTAGAAACATTATTTCTGTATGTGTATAATATATGTGAATTTATAGAGCTTAAACAGGGAGATATTGCCAAACATTGGTGTTTGTTCTGTTAAAATTACAATGCAAATGTGAACCCAAGATGTAATTCTGTATGTCTAATATTAAGATGTAACAAACGGATCAGGCAGAAATGTTAAGGCACACAACAAAACAAAAAATGACATTTGATTGACAATTAGTGTTTAAACTGGGATGTGCACACTGTGTAAGACATATGCTCATATTGTAGTTTATGTTATGTATTGTAGTTCATTTGCAGAGGATTATCTTTAATGCGTTGGGGTGCGTCATAACAATTAAGTTTGGATAATCATTTCTTATTATTTTATCAGAGAAAATATGTCTTTTCTCCTTTACAAGCTCCTGAAAGAGAATAAAATACTCATTATTAAAAGAAAATAATTGTGGGGAACAATATCAATCTTTTTTCAAATTGAAAATCAACACACATTTTGTAATGATGCATTTTATTTACACATATATGACATTTAGCGCCCCCCCCCCCCCCCCCCAAAAAAAAAGAGCGATCGACAGAGCGTTCATCTTTTTTTTAACACATCGCACAACACCTATGGATGCACAGTGAGCCATCGGGGGAGGATGAGTCACAGTCGGTTCTGCCACAGCTGTCACCCTGCCACCGTAGGAGCAGTGTCACTGTGTGTCACTAATAGTCCGTCAGGCTCGTGCAGGCATACCTACGAAACTGACGCGCTTCATTTACCGGCACCACGACTTCAATCAGATCTGCTGTATGTCAACATCACGTGGAAATAGAAGAAGTCGGCCCGCTGCGACGCGAGTGGCAGCTCTCGCTATCAGGAAGTGGTTTGGCATCATTCGGTTGTTTTAACGCTCGCTGCTGTTCCCTCCGCGTGTTGCAGGCAGAGAAGGCTGAAGGCTACATCGACCTCACCAACTTCATGATCGACAGAGCCATAGAGTGCAAGAAGAAACAGTAAGCTCATGCTTCAGTTTTTCTTTCTTTTTTTGGTTCATCTCAGTCAGCTTTTACAATTAGTCAGAATTTAAAAAAGGTTTATCTGATGTGGGAGCTGACTGGAATAGAGAGTTCACCCACACACGCAATAAGAAGTGCATATTCAAGCAATCTAAAGAATGATTCCAGTCAAAACTTATTTTCATCTGCTCTCCGTTGACTTTTCCCTCATTCAGTGCGTTGAAAGCTTGCCACCCGCACGTCATGATGTTTTATTTTGCTGCCGAGAGCCACGAGGAGATGAACTTGTGAGTCACATACAAGTACAACAGAGTATGCATTTCTCCATGGGTGTTTTTTGAAGAAAATGTATTGTCTTGTTCTGTCAAATGTTAATGAGTGGAATTTTTTTAATTTTGTTTCCATTCAGATGGTTGAATAAGCTCGGGCTAGCCTCCATTCAATATGAGTCAACAGAACGAAACACTGCAGTCGGTGAGCACACGTGACCATCAGAAAAGTTACATGTTCTGAAATGAAAACCTTGTGTCCACAAAATGACACCGTTTTCTAACTAAAATAAGCAGCATTGTTCTGATTCAATCAAACTGGTTTTGGAACTGGACCGATCATTTCTAAATGTTAATGAAAATAATTTTTCCCCTCTGGATTCAGGTCTTATGTGTTGTTCATGTTATGAATTCTGTCTTTGTGTGTGTCTCCCATGCAGAGTGTTACAGTGAAGCCAGTGACCATGAAGAAGCTGAAAGCACAGAGATTCCTCCTCCACCGTACTCTGAACAAACCCTCCGGGACTCCGCGGATGCATCCGGTCCGCCTGGAAGCACGCATCAGGTGAGTTATGTCTCCTCTGCAAACCGTCAACGCTGCACCATCAGTCCCCACTATACGTGAGGCCTCCAGTCCCTGGACTATTGTAGTCACTGAATTCATTTGTTATGGTATGTTTATGCTCGTGGAGCCGTTGATCGTGTTTTTCACTGCATACGTTTTATTTGTTTCCATGTGTGATGAAACTGCCATGAAACTGAACAAATATGTCTGACTGTAGCGCATTTGTATTTCAGGGCACCCTTCCTCCCCCTTACTCTTCCGCAGTCGCCAGCGAAGCCAACGGTTCGCTCTCGTCCCCCGTCAGTACGATGACATCACAGAGCTCCACCTCCACCGCCTCGCTCGCCAAGCACCGGCAGTCCTGGTTGGACCTGGTGTCGCACGCGTCCCCTCCCCCCGCCGAAACGGCAGTGGTGTGCTCGGTTCAGGTGCACACGCATCGACCTCCGCAGCAGGAGACGGAGGAAGAGGATGACCCCCAGGTGCCGGAGAGCTCGTCTCACCCGGACTCTTCGGAAACGGGGTCCAGTGGAGAAGGCCCCGCCGCGGAGGGCGAGACACAGACAGGCGTTTCGGGTGCTGGAAGTAAGGGTGAGACTTTATTCTACTCCTTTTTAACGTGGTTGGGGTTTTGTGTATTATTCAAAAATGTTGAGACAGTTGGTTCTGTTTTTTTGAGGTAGCGTTCATTTGAACTCATTTGCATTTGAGATTTCTGCTGTATCCTTTTCACTTGTGTGAAAACATGCAAGCCGAGTTGTTAACCAAAGTGTTTCTCACAGCTTTGGCTTCGCTCAGAGGATGACATTTTTATTCTGTTTCCGTTGTTTCCGTGTTTATTAGCACTGATATATTGTTGACTTGAGGAAGCTTTCATAGCTGCAGGACATGCAGTTACTCTGTGTAATCTTTGTAAAGCGTGTGGTGATGATACAGTATGACCTTATCTTGTTGCAGGGGATGGTGTGAACGGCTCAGATGAGATGGAGAGGCTTTATATTCATCTAAAAGAGGCCAGCCTCTCCCCAATAGGAGACCACAAACCATCCACAAAACGGGAATTCAGGGCCTCTTTCGTAAAACGCTGTAAAAACCACACTGTCAATAATAAACTGCACCTTATCAGGACTCTCAACAGCACATTAAAGGTACATATTCCATGTCAAAGTCACGCTATGACTTATATTACGTCATTACAGTGTATATTCTAGTGTGCGAATTTCACAAGTATGTTCACTTGAGAATTTGCAGAGCTACGCGCAATCATTTAATTTTCCCCTTTTTCTTCTTTACTCACCCTTTTCTGGCACAGTCGAAGGAGGCGGACCTACAGGCTATAGACCAGGTGCTGTCAGACCCGGGGCTTACCTCAAACAACTTCCAAGTGTGGAAAGAGGCCAATGTGCCTTTGATGCAGGAGATCTGTGTCAGACAGGACCAGCAGGGGGCAGCAGAGGCCACGAAAGCTGCAGCCTCAGTCATTGCTGCTCCAGTGGTCGAGACCAGTTTATAAAGACTCCTCAGGACTGGTTTTACTGTGTCTGGACTCGGGAGGACTTTACATATTATGGACAACCACACACTGCTGTTTTTAATTAAGACTACTGTTCCGTACCAGCCGACGTTGAGTACTAATAGACAAGTAAATGGATCAATGAAGAAGAGTGTTTGTTTTTTTAAGTTCTTAAATGGATGTGATGCAGACATGTATATGATTAGCAGATCACATTAAAATGTGAAATGTTTCTTAGTATTACTTTTACTGTTTAATTTGTAAGGTTAGCACATTTTACAGATTATTGTTTTTATATTGTTTTAATATTTTGGAATGATGTAGTACGTTGTAATAATGGGTCCATTGTTCTCTGCATGGAAACACTTGTTTTTACAGTATGTTTTATGCTTTTATTTCATCAATAGTGAACAAATTTGAACTGTTACTGCTCAGTCAATTATTGGTGCCATGCACCATCACTGCCTGTTACACATGTGTTTTTTTGGTAAGTGTTGTTCGCCCCAGAACTTTTGCCATCGTAGTTGAAACTGAACACCAGGGCCTGCACTAATTTAATAAATCGTTCACAAGTCATGGAAACTTCTGATTTTAATTTTTAAAACTCAACATGTCAACAATGATTGTTATTACATTGTTATTTAAAGCCAATACATAAGAAATCCCCTCCAGTAATTTCCATTTTGCATTTTACTTCACCAAAATAAACTAAATTTAGATGGAGAATTTCAACCCTTATGCGTACGTGCTTTATGCAGCACTGACAGTATCATGCCACTTAATTCACATGTTATTGCAAATGTGATAACGACTTTATTACTAACCAATGCTATGTACAGTCCATTGGACATAAGGCAGGGTGTACTAGGATTAATTTGCATTTAAACACATGACGCATGGTGGATGATTCTCAGGAAAAAAAAAACCTGTAATATATCCTTTAAGGAAGACCACCTCAGGCCCTTGCAAATAAGTCCAGCAGACCCACACCCTGTACTAGTGACACATAAGCACTGCAGGACGCCTGCACATTGTGCATATTATCCAATGAGCAACAGGTTTATGGAAGGCCAGCAGGGGCCCTTTGACATGGGGGAAACACCTACTGATAGGGGCCCAACCAAGCTCCAGGCACAAATATGTATTCTTTTTCTGGATTATGTTTAATATGTTGTGCATGTTAAATAAGAATTCAGTGTAAATAGTTGTACATTGATGCAACTTGTATTCTCGATTCTGGTATGAAAGTTAGTGTTCTTGTTTGTGTACAGGGAAATAAAGTGTTATTACAAGAATGAACATGTTCCACTTTATCTAAACGTCCAATATCACTATAGATGTTTGTGTGTTTTGTGTACAGCTACCGCGGCTGTGATGCAACAACAACAAAAATGGTCCTACGTGTTGTGTCCCGAATTGGACGCTAGGAGTCGTCGCTCTGTGCAGATTTTCTTGTTGAGGTTATGCGCCATATTGGCAGTCTCCTCCATCTCGCCAAGCGTCGAGCATGCATTTCTCTAACCGGTTATTGAGGAGATATCTGTAAATATTTACAGCCATCTGCAAGCAACATCATGGAGGCCGTCAAAGCCTTTAACAATGAGGTTTGTCTGAAACCGCTGCACGACTCGGAACACATTGAGAGTAGAAAACGGTTGTCTTATTCACATTTGCGGTAGCTACCGTTAGCATCTAGCTAGCAGCATAGAAGAGGAGGGCAGCCTGAAGCAAGGCCGCTGTTTATGCACAACAATACAGCGACAACGCGGTACTCGGTGGCTCGTTAATGCTCACCGTACAGACCGTAGCTGGGGAGATAACACGTTTGTTAACACACGTCGTGCTTCGTCGTATATGAGCATACATAAGCTATATATTTGTTTTCCCCCCACGAACTGTTTGGTCACAACCATAACGTTGACCAACTACTAATGTTAGCTAGCTACAAGTTAGCAAAACGAGAACTCGGTGAGCTAACTCGCGTTAACGTAACGCAGTACGGGGGTGGAAATACCTCACATTTATTTATATTTATACGTGTTAGCGCCCCGATGTAACGTACTATGCTCAGAATATAACGACAACCGACCGGTGGACCCGGGTAGTTAACGTCTGCTCGCTTACGTGAGGTTAACCGTTAACTCAAAGCTGGTCATGTTAGCGCACCTATTTGTCCGCATTGACACTTTGGCTCATCGTAGTGAGCTTCCCTCAACGTCCACTCTTGGTTAACGAGTAATACCAACTGGATTCAATTTAATAGTAGAAAAAAACTCCCTGCCCTCAAACAAACATCCAAAATGAAGCATACGGTGAATAGACGAGTGTGCATAATGCTGTAGACTACTGCTTATAATACAGCCTTGAATGGAGTTTTAGTAGTTACATGTTATGACAAAATGTGTTTTCTGTTTTCATTTTTTCAGCTGTACTCATTGAATGAGTACAAGCCACCCATCTCCAAGGCCAAGATGACCCAGATCACCAAGTCTGGAATCAAAGCTATAAAAGTAAGTATGTAGTGTTAAAGGATGAGGCAGGTAGTGGGGAGTAAATAAAGGGTCACGAAAGAGAGATACTCTCCAATTATCCAAAATGTTGCCATCCAGCTGGCATGATTTAATATTTAAACTTAGACTAAAAATAGCTCTTAAGTGAAAGAGCAGGTCGACAACTGATCTCAAATATGGAGTGAGTCATTAAAGGTGTTTCCATTTCTGTTTTTAGATTGACAAATGAAAAGAATAAGCAAAAAATATAAGAACATATATTGACTTCTCTTCCCAACATAGAACCTTGGTTTAACTACTTTATAGTATTTCACTTGATTAGACTGTCTTTCAAGCTGCATCTAAATACTACTTTAATAAATGATAGCCAATTTATGGTTGATTAATTACAAACCACTAAACTCAAGCTAACGTAGAAACAAAGATGAAAATGTGGACTCTTGAGGACTGATTTCAATTATACAACAACATGAAATCATTATGCCAGTGGCAGTATGCCCTCATTGTACTTTTACAAGCTGCTGATCTCCTCGCATCAGTGATATGATCTATAATAATGCAATGTCAGCTCAGATGAACTGATCCACACAGTTTTTTAAACATCTGTGTACCCTTGTGAATACCTGTGGTACAATCTGTAGGAAATAATTAGTACATTTGTTTGATAAAAGTTAAATTGTGCATTCTTGTAAAAGACTAGGGTTTGCTTATGTGTTTTCACTTCAGGTGACTATATCCTTTCATTAATACCGTTTGGGTATTACTTTAGTTACAAACAGTACAAAGGATTCTGTTATTCTTCAGATGACTCTTATGTTTTCTGTAAAGCCTTCAGACTGAAGCTCATGTCACACCAGCATGTAGTTGGTCCACTCAAAACTAAGGCAGGCAGTGAGAAAGCCTTTTTAGTTAGTGGAATGAATTAAGATGAGATCGTTAACAGGCAAGTCCATGCATGTAAGCATGATGCACACAGGTCTATAATTTTGCTAATTCCAAGTTTACATATGGGATGTCCATGCTATGCCAGAACCATAAACAGAGCCCATCATGTGGATACCGCACTATTAATCTTCCATACAACTGGAATAACAATACATGTTGCTTACATCAGATAATATGCATTGGAAGTATTGATTGAGATCCTAAGGGACGCCGTATTAACTACCGAATACATGGTTTGGGACAAAATTGAGTGGGCCTAACAATCTGTATTGTAAAGTCGCTTGTGTGTGGGTTTTAATAGTTTTGTGATCGCGTTTTTTAGTATATGAAAATCAGACAGCTAGGCCAGGATGTGGCTGTCACTCTTTGTGTAAAAAGGGACACAGCATTTTAGACTGGGTTTCTATCTCACCTGCAGGGTTTTTTATTATTGTTAAAGTTACATTATTGTTGCATCATGATGCAGTTAAAGGCTCAGATCACTGTGAAAAGTCTTCTGGTCTGGCATATTCACATGCTGTTTGAAGGATCTAAAATAAGGCACACAGGAGGAGACACAATTTGAAATGCATTAAATTATGGAAAAACAACAACCCTAACCCATACCACAAAATAATTAATTTAATTTTATACAAAATAAAATGAAAATAACATTTTGCACTATAAGTGTTAATTATGACCATTAACTAATATTTAAAATTCTCATATTTGAATAGTAAAATATAAAAAAGCAGCGCGACTGTGGCTTTCTGCCTCTCGTGCAATGAATGCACTGTGTTGATGGAACTCATACATCGTCACATTAATTAAATGGAAATTAAATGTAATTATCGTTCAAGCTGAACAAGGAGTAATTCAACAACTATAATGATGGCACCTGGTCCTAACTCCAAGTGTTGCATTATGTCATGTAAACAAACCACTCACCTCTCAGCTGTGCTCTCTAGATCAGACTGAAGATGTATCCACTTCAAAGACGGTTGAGTTTCACTTGCTATTTGGTAGAGAAAACTCGTTTTATATTATGACAATTACTGGAATGGACATACAATATAGAAACAACAATAAGGGAACTTTTCAGACGATCTCCCTTCAGCCGTTTATTTTTGTGAAATGAGGATGGGTTGAATATATAATTCCTCGTGTCAGTGTCACAAATCAGCTGCTTCGCTGTTTATTGTGGCACTTTCAAAGCAAGCGACGGGAATAAGAAAAGAAACGGGGCGCCAGACAAAAGTGCGTTGCTCGCTGCCTGTCGAACGCGGTTCAGTGGCCATAATACGGCAAAATAGACATTTGAATAGTTCGCACCCATGTGTTTTTAAAGACAATGGGCGACTGTGGCTCAGTAGTTAGCAGGTCCGTCTTTCAATCAGAGGATCGGTGGTTCGATCCCCGGCTCCGCTAGTCCATGTCAATGTGTCCTTGAGCAAGACACTTAATTGCTCACCGTTGCTGTGTCTACGGTCTACTGTATAGCATGTAGGTTGCTTTGGATAAAAGCGTCAGCTAAATGTAATATAATATAAATATAAAAATTTTGTCAGCCCAAGTATACATTATTTCCTTTCACAGCAGACATTTTGACTTTTCATTGTGAGAAAAGCTCAGATGTTTCTAATAGCATAAATAGAAATGAAGTACCCTGAGACCAAACGACAAAATGGATTTTAGCCATTGTTAATTTTATTATTTACGCCGTTGCTTTTCTTACTGTGATATATCAAATTGCAGCGCTTCATTCTACTGTTTGAGTGAACAAATTGTTTTGAATGGAGTTTGACTGCTTTTTTTTAACCACTGTTATGTTATGTTGAGAGCAGACTGGTTGATTTCATACATGTCCAATTGATCTACATAGACAAAAGAGTAAGAGTGAAATAACTTGTAAATGTATTCGCTACTATGGGTGGTAAAAAAATATTGTAAGCTAAAAACTGTATGACTAGACGCATTTAATTTGTTTTAACACAATGTCTACGCTTCAGTCCTCTGCCAGTGTTTACACTGGGCACACTCAGTCACAGTACTGCTTTGTTTTCACCCATGTTTTGGTAGCACTATATTATACATATTATATTGTACACAACTGCTCTTAAAATAGAAGAAATTTGACTTGAAGCCGTTATGTGACCTGTGTGTAGACAGCCTTGCCTCACAGTGTCATCATTGGCAATGGCTGACCCTTACTCAATATTTACAAACAAAAAATACCAGTCATCAGTTTATGATTACAATATTGTGTTTGAGAATTGAATACGGTTTCAAAGATCTTGCAATGTAATGGCAAGTCCTTCACATAAGTTTGCTGAAAGATAAGAGTTGCACTATAATCAATTTTAACTTTGAAATGTAACTTTCACAACCATCTAGTCTATCGTCCCTTTCAAATCTTGCAAATGGTGGGATTGTAAATGCTAGCAGCTGAGAAACCATGGATCACATGTTGAAGATAGATTGTGATATTTTGATATACTCTTCATTCTGTTTGTGGTCCAACATTCTCAGAGTTAACAGAAATGTGAGACACAAACATATGGAATCAGTAACTAAACACACCCACATCATACGAGTTTCTAATATTGCACTCGCTTGCAATAAAACATTTTTTTTTGGGAAATCCCTCCCCTTTTTATTTATTTTAACATAGGTGTTTTTTAAAACATTGAGATCAAGTTTTCCATTTGACTTTGATTTGTCTATATTTTGTTCAGAAAACCCCTTCCTGTAATTAGTCTTCTATGCGTACACTACAATACACTAATGGCTGGTTTCCTGCAACCTGGGCCTATTAAACGCCTGTCAGGGAAAAGGCTGATTGACCAAGTACCCATGACCATCTGTGGTTATAGAGGCTAAAGGGATGCAGGCCAAGAGTAAATATATTTTTCTTAACAAATGTATTATATATTTCTTGGTATTATTACCATAAATGTTATTATTCCAACATGGTAATTCATTCAAGATGTCAAGGCCTGACAGCACAAGACCAGGACACCAGTCCTTAATGATACATTGTCTGATAATGTGTTTCCTTATCCTGTCTGTACTCTAGTATCTAAAGGAACTGCTGTGCTTTTGGTGTTGCTATGCCTTGTGTTGCTTGAGAATAACACCCGTTTCCCCTTCCCTCAGCAGCTCTCCCAGCTCCCCCAAAGCACTGAAAGTGAAGCAGGAGGATGGGGTGGAGAGAGTTACAAAGAGATAAGAGAATCCCTAACCAGCTTAGGTAGGAGTATGGGTTGTTTCACAAGGAAGATGGAAGAAAACTTAAAATCATTTAGAACTTAATTTGCTCCCACACACGCAGAGAAGTGGGGGTTTTGCTGTTTCCCCTCTGGTTATCATGCGCTGGTCAGTTGTGGCTTTGTGCTCTTGATTTTGTTTGAAGTTAAAGGTGCAACCGTGTTCATTTTCTTTTGTATTGTCTGATGACGATGTTTGTGTTGTGGTCTAATTGATGCACCTTTTTTTCTTGGTAGTCAAGTCAGAACATGTCCTGGGTTGCTTCATACTTAATATTGATGGTGATTGATCAATCAATAGTTGATGTGATTGGATTTAAATTCAGGAGTTGTGAGGATGCAGACGGGCAAGTTGCCATTGGGGATTTATACGACTTTCACCTTTTAAGTTGGATGTAATGTCTTTTGAAGTGCTGCTTTGACACGAAACACAACTCAGCATTCATCCTCAAGATAACATCACATATACACCGTATTGATTTCACGTGGTATAGGCCGAGCAGAATCTTTGAGAGTTGGTCGTTCAAGAGTAAGACAGTGTTGGTATTGCACAATATGACAGTATGTATTAAAATGGTGATTGTATTCCCTGAGGGTTGCTTGTTTCACGGAGCATAAACCTCCGAGTGTTTGTTTTGACAGAGAAGCAGTGATTCATGTCTGCTTCACACAGTGTGGCTGTGTTTTTCATATTTGCATATATGTTGAGACAGTGTCAAGTCTGCTGATCTGGTTTTGGTGTTTAAGACACCGTTTTAAGTGCTGATTTTATCAACAAACAAATGTATTATTTTGTAAATTACTTCATGTGACCCATGTAGCCTCATCCTAAAATATATTGTAGAACTGATGTGGCTCCCTCACCTGAGTGACAAGCTAACAGATGCCTTTAGATTCTCAAGGCAGCAAACAGCCGTACCTTTATTCACCCTTTTTCCATTTATGGTGCTAAATCCAAAATGCTTTCACACATTACTTCATGAAAGGTTTGGTGTCATCATAATGTTTTCGGCATGCCTCGCTAGTTCCCTCCATTTTGCGTTAGTCAAGAGAACAATAGTTTAGTTTACAGATCAGGTAATGGGGAATGCAGTTCAAATGCATGCCACTGCTGGAGTGCAATACACGGCGTGCTGCTTTTACACACTGTAGACATTTCATTACAGTTAAGATATTATAATTTTTCCCTGGGTCCAAACAGTCGTCTAAATGTTGTATACAAATTGACAGCCCGATAACAAATCTGGATCTAAGTCGGAGGAAAGGTTCATTAGTAGACTGCACTCTACTGTCAGGACTCATTGTCCTCACCACAGTCGTTTCTCAATTTAACCAATCTTGACAGAGTTTTTCTCTTTTTACAGCTTGGCTTTAAAATGTCCCACTTTATTATCCAACAACCTTTAAATCAACGCTCTGACGTCAGTACACAGTTACTGACAAGGCTACAGCGAACTTAGCTTTATTTCCCTGCTGAAATACGTGACCTCCGTGTTTCTCACCGGATTTTTTAAGACCATCCGGCCCAGGGAAATAAAATGTCATTACATTTTATTGTTAAATGTATCAATCTGGTGCACTTAAAGAGCAACATTAAGAGGCTATCTCTATGAAAAACCTTGTGCTCTTGGAAACAACTTGGTGTGGTGATGTAATGTATCTAAGTACATTTAAGCTACTTGACTACACTTTTGGTACTTGAGTGTAGGGCTGGGCGGTATGGCCAAAAATGCATATCACGGTATTTTGTAAGATTCTGGCGGTTTCACGGTATATCACGGTATTAACATTAATTTATTGACGCCGAAAAGGACCTGCGGCCACCTGAACAGCTGTTCACCGCTCGTTGTTCGCTCGCTGGCCAACTCCCTCGCAACTGCCCAGCAAGCTGTGAACAGCCGTTTGTGAGGCGTGACAGCCGGTCTGTCTCTTCCGGGTTTTTTTCACCTGCATTCCCCTGGGTCCTAAGTCCCTCCAGGTTCAGCTTCTTTGCAATACATCGTTTTCTAAACTACGTCGGACTTTTCAAACCCTCCAGCCAGCAGACACAGCTCCTCTCTGGGCAACACGTTGTGTTGGTGCATCTCTGCTCTCTATTGTTCCTCCTGCATCGCTCTTTTACGCTTTTTAATGTAGCGACGGAGTTTCTTCTTTCTGTGATAGTGTGCGGGCTGTACCCAGCATGCAGTTCGGCGGAGTAAATTTAAAAAATGTACAATTATTAGTGTTACAAATTGTTTATGTGTCACAAACTGTTGTTTTGTGGTGTTGTGCCCTGTTAAAGCGCGTTAGTTGCGGGTTATTAATTGTTGTTATAAAATTAAAACCATGACACACGTAGCTCCGACCGCTTCGCCAGTGACTACGGCTGGGCACCGGTGTGCCGGTATGTGAAAAAGTCATACCGTACGTAAATTTGACACCGGTATACCGGTTGAAACGGTATACCGCCCAGCCCTACTTGAGTGTTTACATTTTATCTAACTTCATACTTTTACTCCCCACATCTCAGTGGCAAATAATGTACTATAACTTTATTGTACTTTAACTCCGTTTATTTGACGATATCGTTACTATTTAAACTACTCTGCGGATTCAGATTCTTAATACAATCTATAAATCGACTAATAAACTATGATGTATTATTAAGTGGTATATAGCCTAATTATTAGGTATATATAGTACTTAAAATTAACTTTACCTTTACCAGCTGTAAAATGTAATTGAACATATTATTAATCCAATGATATAGGCCTGCTGTAAGTACATTATGTGAAATAGGCCATTCTACAAAATGAGTATACTTTTGGTACTTAAATGATATTTGATGATGCTAATACTACTATAATATTATAATACTTTTGTTATTTTACTAAAGTGACATTTTGAATGCAGAACTTTTACACTGGGCTCTAGTAATCATCACACATTTGTTGAGTAAATAGAAACGGGGATGAAGCGGCAAAAACACACTCACAAAGCATGTACCGGTAAAGCGAGATGGGGTTTGTGATTCATGACGGGTCGGGTGTGTTGCCGACATCACCGCAGACTCTCACTGAGGAGAGAACGCCCTGGTTAAGACTCACGATGGGGTCCGTGGGCTCCGTCCCTTTCGTCAGTGCAAGAGGGGTCAGCGGGAAGTCCTCGGCCCCGGGTGCACAGCAGTCAGCAGTCAGCTTAGGGGTGCTTTCAAGCTAACATGGCCTAAGCCGCGATCACTTTCACTTTCTGAGCCAAAGCAGATCTGGTGGCTACTGCAAAGAAAACGCGCTCGGAGAAGTGTAAGAACAATAGTTTTGGTTAATGATAAGACGGTCTAGTCTAGTAATTAATGGGAAAGAATTCTCTACAAATTCATTTGAAATTGTTTCGTTCATTTATTGAGACTATACTCCGAATTTTCATTTTTTAAGTATTTAATTCACACAGGCCGGCGAATACAAAACAAGGCTGCACCATTACATTACATGTAGCTGACGCTTTTATCCAAAGCAACTTACATGGTTTACAGTAGTTAAGTGTCTTGCTCAAGAACACAACGACATGGACTACCGGAGGCTGGGATCGAACCACCAACCCTCTGATTGAAAGACAGACTTGCGAACCCACCGAGCCACAGTCGCCCTTATATCATGTAGACTATTTATTTATTGAATTACAAGAACCCATGCTATATAGCGATATATGTCATTATTAATATATGAAATGACCGATATTGTGATAGAAGATTTTGGCCATATTTCACAGCCCAACCTCAGTGTAGTGCTTTTCAGCTGAAGATAAGTTTAAGTTTAAGATGGCTGTCTCTTTTCTTTTTGTGTGCTGGGTGCCTGGGCTGTCATGGTTGTATCTTCCCCTCTTTTCTATTGTTCTCATTCCTGAAACCTTGTTTGGATTTAATGATATATATTTGTGATATCATTCAGTCTGACTTTTTATTTTTGGTTTGATACCTTTTGAAAGTAAGATCACACAGTGACGAGCATTCAGCAAGTGTCGGAGTTTGAGAGCTCCTCCTGATCAATAATGTCATTGTTTCATTATTTATATAGATTGTTAAAGGGACTCGCTTGATACTTGATAAATGTAGCACAATGTGTCCATCAAAGTCCACCGTTGTTTAGTTTTAAATAAACATAATCCCCAAGTTACTTGAAAGACAGAAACCTGGGACAGCTTGTATTTTAGTAATTGCCAATTCCATCAATTTATATGAGCAATGTAATAAGATAAGACAAGTATATAAAGTTATCTATTTGACATTCAGAGCATTAATATAGCAGCAAACAACTATTTGCTGGGTTAAGATATAGTGGAGTAATGTCTCCCTGAGCAAAGATGCTCTCAATTTTGCATTTAGCGCCTCTTAGTAGCAATAATAAGATATACAAAAGATAAGACTAAGCAACTACATTTCTGTAATGTGGGCACGCTAGTGAATAATGTTAGATATATTAGAGCAGTATGTTCAGTATTATTAGATGTATGGCAGGTAGACAGGCTACCTGCCCACCAGCGTTCTCTCTTTGTGTGTCAGCAGTCTTCAGCAAGCTGTTATCTGAACAGCTGTACCAACAATGGCTATGTTTGTTGTTTGATAATGATCATTTGGGGGAAGTGGCTTTGGAGGGAGGCCTTTTGGAGTTAGTGTTGCTCGCAACTTTCATTGGAAAAAAGTTGGAAATGCTGGGCTGAGCTATTCAGTTGGATACTTTAAAAAAATATATCTACTGTCACCCTAGCTTGTTTCTCAAGATGACCAATCCCACCTTTTAATGCCAACCATACTGTAACCAACAAGACTCATTTGTCTTACTGGTGTTGTATAGTTGTTACAACGAGCTAAGGCCCAGAACTTAACTCGACTTGAATGAAGTCATGAAGCATTGAAAGGGATGTAAACTGATCCACTGTCCTGCTGGCTCTCTGTGGCCACACTTCAAACGTGTGTTACTGTTATCACAATCACCTGTGTGATTCTAAAACGGGCCTACCTTTTCTCTCATCATGCCAATTTCTTTAAAACGAATGTCAGTTGTAAAACCTCTAGTTGTTGACACAAAAAGTTGTGCCTTGGTCCGATTTGTTAATAAATTAACAAATCAATTCACAATTTTGTGATCCACTTTTTTGGTTAAGGGATCCAACCAGTGCCTGGACTGATGTAATTTGGCCTTCTGATACCTGTGCTGCTGTCTAGACCATGTCTTTTTCTCATAACAGTCACTTAAATGTACCTAACCACAAGTTTGTATCAGGTAGTCCATGTTTATTTTTCTTCTGGTGAAAAAAACATTGCTGAACTTCTCTTTTTCATAATCATTTTTCAAATATGCCTTATACTTAAAAATTAGGCAGAGTAAATATCACAAAGGTGTTTTAACCTTTACACACTTAATTACTTTACAATACGCCTGATCAGTTGCAGAGGCATGTGTTGTTGTGTGTGACAGAGCAGGCCTGTGCTCAGTAGTGGGTTCAAAGTCATGGAGTCTGATGGCTCCATGTGTCTCAAATCTTGATTTCCATTCACAAACTCTGGGGTGGGTATAGTTGGGATTTTATCAATACTACTACTATTATCAATATTGCTTATATGTTCGGTTCCTTATTGATGCTCTTTTCAGTTCTTTATGATCATGCGGTAAAAGACAATTAATTAAAAAAGATTTAACATTACTTTGTTATTCATATGGAAACAAAGTCTTTCTTAAGCGACAACAGCATACATGTCTAATTAACTCACCATTGTTGATTATACTATTCCAATGCCAGCAACAAATGTAAATTTGAGTACATTTGAGAGCCTTGGTAATCTCCCTACAATAAGAAACAATTATTGTTGGGGTGTGTTGGCTGGAGTGGGAGTGGGATTAGCAGCACTCATTTATAACAACACAGCTGCTCCTCTTATTAATAACTAAGTATCAAACAACTCCATACACTGTAGGGCTGTCAACGAATATTCTATATTCGAATATATATTCGAATAGTTGTTAAAAACCGAATATTCGAATGTGAAAATGAATATTCGAATGTCAAAAAAAAAAAAACACACACAACAGCGGCGCGACTGTCTGCTTTGCTGGTGTTTCAATCACTGAATGAAGCCTGCCATATTTGGGACAAGAATCGCAACCTTAAATTGCTTGCACAAAACTCTTGATCAGCACTCAGCATTCGTTTATTGTTGTCGTTCATTTAAACCGCTATGCGCAGAGAGCGCGACGGTGCGGGAGCGAGAGAGAGAGAGAAAGAGAGAAAGAGAAAGAAAGAGTGCGTGTGTGCGAGCGAGAGGTCCGTGGTGTTGGCCATTAGTTCATTTACTTATTTCCGTGTAGATAATATGTTGTTAAATATGTTTAAACTTAAATAAATTACCTATACAAGTAGTTATGTCTCGTTGTATTAATTTGTCCTGTTATTGACGTTCCTAATGCGCAACTTCGAATATGTTCGAATATATGTGTTTTTTTAAAGGGAATATTCGAACGTCATTTTTGAGCAATTTTGACAGCCCTAATACACTGACAGACTCATTAGTTGTTACCTAAATCTCTTTGACTCCACTGTTGAGAGGGGTGTAGCTTCAGCCCGACAAGCTACACAAATTCTTAAAACGCAGTCGCAGCGTAACAATTAGCGGAGCGATGAGCTTTCGTTGACGAGCTTATTCTCATTCAAAAATCTGTATGTCATCGCTAACGTTGCCTGCAGTGGACGAGGACGGACGGCTGCTCCACAGACAGTCTGCCCATTTGTGTTCTGCTTGTCCACCAAATGTTGTGATGAATTGCTGGTGTTTCCTCCCTTACATTTGAGGGGTTTATTTTCATTGCATTTGATACGAGAGTTCTCGATATCTACTGGACTAAATTGTAACCACATTTCGGACCTCCTCCTTCTATCTGCCATGACGTGTCTCACGCTGTCTTTGGCCGTCGTGAAAAGACAGAGACGGAGAGAGGAGGTTTGAGACGAGGAGTTCTCACTCTGTAACAACTTAAGTACCGATAGCAGAGCCGTTCCCTCCGGATCTTATCGATACTTTGTGTCTTTATAGGTTCCCGTTTAGAACCGGGTATCAGGGTGCATCCCTATCTATGACCACATTTAAAATTACATTATTAGTATCAGTGGACGTTGTGGTATTGATATCGTGGGATGCAAATTCAGCTATTCAGCAAGATAAATTAGTCTTTTTCGGACTTAACATTTTTGGAACCTGAACTTTCAGTCTGTGCAGCGCTCATCTTTATAAAGTCCCAAACTCCTCTAACTTTGCACACATTTTGTCATCAGCAGTCACCACTTTTCTTATTTCATTTACACTGTCTCAGTTTTTTTTTTTTACGTGCACCCAAGTATTAAGAAATCATCAAAACTAAACTTATTATTTTCAATAACGTACAGAAGAGTTTGATGCTTCATTCATAACATTGACATATAAATTCTTAATCAACTGTCAAATGCTGCCCGGCTTTTTTTTCTCTATTAGTGTTTATAAAAAAAAGTACTATTTCTGAATATTTGAAGGTAAAGATTAGGCTACATTAATCAGTGTTTTCCCCAACATTGATACTACAGCATCGGTGAAATCATGAGCACAGCTGCTAAAAAAATACCACGATCCCCCCCTTGTGTTAAGCTTCTCCACTCCCGCACTGAGTCGATAGCAGTTACAAACAGGCTCATCTTGTGAATAGTAATAAACTAGGCTATTCCAGTGGTGGCTTTGTGCGATTGTTTCCAATTTGTCATGCTATCAAACCATTTCCCATAAATCCAGAGTGTTGTAAAGTTTAAAAAAAGTAACCAGATCTATGCAGTAATTTCCAAAATTCCAAAATGTTTTTTATCTAACGAAATATTCTTAACTCCATATTTGTTGCCGTTCAACCTTTCAAAAACAAAATTTTCCCTGTGGTCAGAAAAACCTCTCGCTCTCCTTCTTGCCACAAAACAAAGGGAGGCTAGACTGCCAAGTTATGTTAATTGAATATAATCAGAGAAATCACTTTATTCAATTGAGGATAAAAAAAAATACTTAATTCAAAAACCTCAGTGGAAAAATTTGAAGGCATTCAAAATATTATTTTGTTATAGATTTATATATTTTTTATGATAATGGCCCTTTTCCTAATAGCACGTTGCCCAATATTTCATGTTTCATTTTAATTTATATCTAGGCTTTTCGCGATCGTGGAGTCGTCAAGTTCTCAAACATCTAACCTCGGCTTCTATTTAGCTTAACGTGGCTAGTCGTCTATTTATATAAAGCTGGCTTTTGAGTATATAATAATGTTCTATCATCAAAAAGTCTTTATACTGGGAGTTACTGGTTAATTCTGAGTAATCTCAGTAGTGCTTTTAATTCCAAAGATGTTCTGTTACAGAGCCACAACTCTTTGAAGTGAACACAGACAGACGGTCTTCCTCTGTTATTCAGTTCAAACGGGGCGTTGTGTCTTTATTCTCCATCCCAGACTAGATTGGTTGTGCCTTTCAAATCACTTTCAGCCCCAAAATAATAATTGTGGGCTTTGCTTGTTTTAATTAACACATTTCAAATCCCTGTTTTCATTGTCAAGCAATCATGTTTTGCCTGTACATATTGGCCAGTGTTGAATATGTTAGAATTGGCTAACTTGGACTATTGATGTGTTTAATGTGTTTACTCTCGACTTATTTAAGGCTAATTCTATGATGGAGTTGGGTTCTTTTAAAGCATCTTCAAGGCATCTGTTGAGTTATTGCTCTCAGGTCTTTTCAGTGGTATCAGGATTTAACAAGGTTACGGCTTATTAGCACATTGTCTGGTGCATCTGACACTTTTATTCCCAAAATTGTACTGTCAATAATGGCTTGACACAAATCAATAATGTTCAGTCACTGCAAACATTACTCGGGACACATAGCGGAGTTAAATGGCAAAGCAGTTCAGATGCTTTTCATTGTTGGCGTTCCTGAACATAATCTGTTTTCTTTGAGTTCTATGTAAAGTGTTTTAGTGTTAATATGGACATTTATTTGAGGTATTGATAGGAGAAATGATTTTCTTTAAAGATCCCTGTCAATTTCCATGAAGATGCTTTTTGTTTTTGACAAGAGTTAGTGAAACGGTTTGATGGTTGTCACAGCAACATCTCTTAATTAGAGCCAACTTAGATTTTGACAGCAACACATCCCTCAGATTGTAGGCTTATAATATCACATCCTTTAATCTGTAGCTTTTGTGCTTTATCTAATTTAAATGATTATATTTGTCTATATTGTCCCTGTGATAAAGAACCATAAACTCTGGCCACTTAGTCTCCTGTCCTTTGATGCCATCTACTGGCCGATTGTGGAACTTCAGCTTTTGATTAGATATTTCCACACCAGTCGACATCAATTAGTGTGGCTAAAGATACATGGCCTTATCTGTTCAAACCAAACAAAAAAGGCTGTAATACTTCAGTTGTTGTTGTTATTATTATCATGAATTTATAAAGCTTTGGCATAGATTCTTCTCACCCACCATTGAGGCTTGAATTTCAATATTTTTATACATCAACATGCATGTTTTTTTTATTAACCTGTGCTACACATTTTTGACCGCAGACAATCTGAGGACGTGCATTTTATTTCGGTGCCCAATTGTTTATTTATAACTCCACGCCTAAAATAGAAGGTTTATTATTATTTATTTAGTTAATTTCCCTTTGTTCTGAAATATTTACATGGCAGTGTTGTGGAGAATGCAGTGACTTGCAGCGCTCCGTACGTGATTAGAGTACCAGCTTCAACTGTAGATTATTATTTACAAATGATCATGCTTCTTAACCTTTTCTGTAAACTAATATATACATTACATAAATTACATTTATAATGAAATGAAACGGTCCTTAATAAAAGGCTAACTAGGTAGAGAAGAAAGGGCTAACAGCAGCAGCAGCAGCAGTCCGTGTGAACATAGCACCTCAGCGATGTACCGCCATGCGCCGCTCACGCCGGCTGTGTGCCGTGGGCGTGAAGCCGCTTTCACACCCAACCTGTTTGTGTCCTCGCTGTCCTCGACATTCTTACCAGTCTTCTGGGGGCTTTTGTACAGTCCTGCCTTTACCTGTTAGTCGTTCCTTAACATGAGATCAATTCGTAGTCTGATCATACTATTAATGGTTATAATCAGTTCTTTCTTCGTGACATCAGAAGCATTAAACGGTGCTTAAACCTCTGTCAGTCACTGTAATTTGATTTCCTCTTGTGGGTCCTGTTGATGCAGGATGACAATCACTAAAACTGTCCAATCAAAGAGTTTCCTGTGAGTGTGTGTAGCTTCATGTTTATACCTTCATGTGTTTGTTGCATTTTAGTTCTGGTCCAGTTCCTGTTCACACTGACTTTATACAATGTATACTTTTTTTCCGCTGAGTCCAGACAAGGTGAACCATATTTAAGGTGTAAAAGCACTCACATCGTTGCTCGCTAATGTTCTGGGCAAAGCGATATTTAGTTTTTTCCCTGTCAGATGAAATTCTTTTGGACAATCCATTAAAGGTTAAATATTAGCAACATGGGCTGACCGTTAATAAATTCCTCTAAATTAAGACTTAAATGCAGACTGTTTTAGATTTAAGCAGAAGTGATTTTGCATAAAAAAGAAGCTCCATAATAATTGTTTATTTTTTGGTTTATTAACTTGAACTAGGTGTGGCCTGCGCTGCTTTGTCCTTCCCCTGTGCCACCTCACAACAACAATATAGTACATTTTTATGTAGGCCATCAATATGAGAGGAAAACCAGTCTGCCTTCAACTGTAATTTTGGTTGGTCTATAATGTGAGGCTGTCATAAACGATAAATGCTTTGAGCAGGCTCAGCCAGTAGCTGGAGAGCTACCGCTCTGCCAGCTGTCTCACCTCTTGCTGGCCGGCTTCCTTTATGTTGTATTGGCTCTATTTGATTGAAGAGTGCATTGACTGAACCGAGGACTGGACTGCCTAGTGGAAGTGATCACTTTGGTCTTTTAGATTAGTTTAATACAATGTTGTTCATTTTCTTACTCGTTTACATAACCACGTGGGGGCTGAATCTTTATTAAATAACCGGCAACAATGTCTAGAAGAAGCTTTTTGCTAGAACAAGCCTCAAGTTGTAGACTACCTTTCTGATGTGACTGGCTACTGGAAAATCAGTGAAAATGTCCTGTTTTTTTGGTTCTGAACATTTGTCTGAAAGCTGCTCCTGCTGTCTATTCTATACTTGTAGAGGAATATTGATTCTACTACTATACATGTACTTATATGTATTTGTTCTTACTTAAACAGTAATTATTTGCATGTTTCTGTTACATCCACAAAATCCACAATTTACCTTCACCATTGGTTATATGTATGTTCCAAGTCTAAATGAGGATAAACGGCGTGAAAAACAAAATGATATTACAGCTAAGTTTACATAACTTAAAGTTCATAGAACTTCAGTCACTCAAAACGTTTCCTTTCCTCTGCTTCTCTTTCAGTTTTACAAGCATGTTGTCCAGAGTGTGGAGAAGTTTGTTCAAAAGGTGAGCTATTCTTAAAACGAGGATCATCATCTAAATAGAAAAATGTAAACCTCAATGTACAAACCTGTTCAGGACATTTCATTAAGTGTGATGATTTTGTGAATTTATATATTCATTGTGAGTGCAATGTTCATATTTGTGTAAATGTTTTTTTTTCTTCTAACAATCAATTTCACATATTGCTCGTCGTCTACTTGAAGTGTAGCACTGTAAATAGGTTGATGCATAAAAGGCCCCAGGCAGTAACTTCATATATTGTTTCACTGTTATTAAAATCTTCTAACACCGGCTGTCTGTTTCTGTATCGACAGTGCAAACCAGAATACAAGGTCCCTGGGCTGTACGTCATCGACTCCATTGTCAGGCAGTCGCGGCACCAGTTTGGCATGGAGAAGGATGTGTTTGCCCCACGCTTCAGCAAGAATATCATTGCAACGTTCCAGCAGCTCTACCGCTGCCCTTCAGATGATAAGGTCAGACATTTTTAAATAGATTTGGTGTGTTTCTCTGGCTTTTGTTCACGAGAGATGATATTAGACCCCTTGATATATGCCACATTTGAACAGAAACCAGTTTAAACAATAGATCAGGGATTGGCAACGGCCTCACTCTATTTACTTGTTGCGAATAAGTGGGTGAGTGATGTCATTCATTAACGTGTGTAAGGCCAAGCTACCAGGAATTTCCCCAAAGACTTGTGTTGGGAAAGAAACATCTGTAACTCAGGTAAATTACACTATTAGCCGAATCCAGAGTTATTTCTTTTCCTCCATTCATGTGGCAGGGTTAAAGGAAACGCTAGTGCAATTGCTCTGTTGGTCTAATGGAGGCGAATTTCCAGAAGATCTAAATATTTCTATCTGAATTCTATTCGCAGAAGTCAAACGTTAGCTTCATGCGCCACTGAGCAACTTTCAGAGGAATGGACAGGGCGATCTCTGACGCTGTATCCAGTTCTCTTTAAACATTATATACGCGTAGGGCAGTTTGTTCATGTCTCACATTGTCATGGATAAATGAATTGTAATAAAAAAAACGGACGAGTAAATGACTTGTAACCTTTGTGGCCGTCTTTGGCCTTGGACTTTCTGTTAGTCTCTAATCATAACAGCCCTTTTTTAGGCTGCACCTGGCATAGTGTCTCTGCATTTTTACTGTTGTGTCAAAGCTGTGTTGTTCATCTTTATCTGTTTTCAGAGTAAGATAGTGCGAGTCCTGAACCTGTGGCAAAAGAATGCCGTCTTCAAGAGTGACATCATCCAGCCTCTGTTGGACATGGCGGCAGGGATTGCTCCTCCCAGCATCACACCTGTCATGTCCAGCAGTGCTGCTCCAGTCAATAACGCTACACCTGGTCAGTCAAAGTCCATAAATCGATAATGTGTATTATTTAGAAAGCTTGTTTGACACAACTATGAAATGCGCTTACTTCAGAGTTCATATTACAACACCCCTGTTTCTGTGTGTCCAGGTACCCCAGCTACCCCTGCTACCCCCGCTAATATAGTCCAAGGTCTGCCTGATTGGGCTTCCCAGATTAACAACACAGACACTGTGGCTGCTGTTGCACAGATCCTACAGAGTCCCCAAGGACAACAGGTTAGTGAGCATGTAAACCCACCATGTCGGTTAATAAACTTTGAGACTGAAACGACTCAGTCATGGATAACTAATAATCTTTAAGAATTTTGATGTCTAGTAAAACAATACTTCGTCCTTTTTGTTTGATTCGCTTCTCTGCAGTCTGTGCGGCTGTTGGTGTTATTTATGTGTCACTACTTTGTGTTATCACCTGTTGTAGCTGCAGCAGCTGGTGCAGAGTCTACAGATGCAGCAGCAGAAGCCCCAGCCGTCCCTGCTGCAGGCCTTGGATGCTGGCCTGGTGGTACAGTTGCAAGCTCTAACAGCTCAACTCACCGCCGCCGCTACTGCCAACAGCATCAACCCCCTGGAGCAGAGGGTGTCCTCTTTTAATAAGGTAAAGCTGCAGTCAGCAAGTACACGTTTCTTATTCCATGTGTCATGATGCCTCCTAATGTGATTATGTTGTGTGTTCCTTGCAGAAGCTTTTGGGTCCTTTTGATTTTGGGAATGATTCTGAACGCGGTGAAGAATCTAAAAAGGACTCATCTCAGTTGTAAGTTCAGTGTGTTTTATGATACAGATAGTATTTCTCCCACAATAATACTAACTTATTAGTGACCCAGAGTCAATGTGTCAACCACCTTCATTGATCTAATTGAGCTGCTGACCACTTCCAGGCCAGGCATGGTGTCAGAGCCCATCAACAGCTCCCTCTTCCATCAGCTGGCTGAGCAGCTACAACAACAGAACCTGGAACAGTTTCAGAAGCAGCTGTTAGAGCACCAGCAGCACCAGCAGAAGGTACACACACGGATCATTGTGTCCCAAACAATGTTTTTTCAGGACAGATGGGTGTGATAGTTGCGATTATGGATACATATAGCTCGACTTGCCTGTTTAGATGCCCTGTTAATAAATGATAAATAATCGGTATGCTGCTCTTTTTATTCCTCCAGGCAATGAGTTTAGAAGGGCAAGACTCAATCTTTGGGCACGAAAACTCAGTTGCATCTGGTCAGAGCAGCAGCAGCCAGCAGCAGCTTCCTGAGCCAGATAACAAGTTGGATGACACCATAGATAACCAACAGCAGGTATGTCTGGCCAGTGGGCTATTACCTAAACTTGTAAATCATATTCATTTATACCGTGGTTGTTTATTTACATTTGTAAATGGAATGAATGTTTCAACTCAAGGATTGCACCAAGTATGTTTATTTAGATGTAAGCCTAGATCTTACAGTTATTACTGCAGTTTTACTTGACCTTGTATTTCTGTGTGGAGGTGTGAAATAACCCTGTCTTCTTTTAGGACATGGATCTGGACGAGGGCCCAGATGGTATGGAGGAGGAGATCTTTGAGGCAGAGGAGAAGAAGATCGCAAGCACACGTTCCCGAACACGCTCAAGGTCGCGCTCTAGGTCAGTTCCACTAATTTCTAAAATATAACTTTTTTTTGTATGTGCTTGGAATATTGTTGAATTAACTGTTGATTTAAGTTGAATAAGCTTTGATCTTTTAAACTCTTGTTGACGCTCACAAGGAGCAGGTCTGTGGTGTGATAACATGAAAGTCAGTCTGGAAAGGATTTCCAAAGGTTTTTGTTGTTTTCTCTCGGTAGGTCTCCCAAGAGGAGACGGTCCAGGTCCCGCTCCGGCTCACGTAAACGTAAACACCGTAAGCGGTCACGCTCACGCTCCAGAGATCGCAAGAGGAAGTCATCGCGGTCGTACTCAAGTGAAAGACGCGCCCGAGAACGAGAAAAGGAGCGGCAGAAGAAAGGACTGCCGCCCATACGGTCCAAGACTCTAAGTGGTAGGTGGAAGTTATTGTGACAGAAATATGTTCATAGTTGTTTGCTGTCGGTGAGTATAATTGTTTTCCCCTCTAACCTATACCTAGTATGCAGCACGACTCTGTGGGTTGGCCAGGTGGACAAAAAAGCCACTCAGCAAGACCTCACCAACTTATTTGAAGAGTTTGGACAGATTGAATCTATCAATGTAAGTCAACCCCTCCCCTTTAACCCTCTAATTACAGTTCCATTGCGTTATCCAGTTCTTTGATCTAAAACATCTTAAAATATTGTCATATGAACTTAAATGTGTAAATAGGTACATTAAGCTGCCTCTCAGCAATATTTATATCACAGTCCCTATATCTTTTCTTTTTTTTAATTTCTTTATCGTTCATCTATGCTAGACATGGGCACTCTCCTTTTAACATATTTCACATTGCTCATCAATCATACATGTAACCCTTTTGTCATTCTCTACTATATGCCATCTTTTTACCACCTTCCCACTTACTATGTAATGTAATCTGTATGTGCGTGTGTTCCTTCAGATGATACCTCCCAGAGGCTGTGCCTACATCTGTATGGTCCACAGACAGGATGCGTACCGCGCCCGCCAGAAGCTCAGCACTGGCTCCTTCAAGATTGGCTCCAAAATCATCAAGGTAAACATTGCCTTTTATAATTTAATTGATTGTTTTCTCATTCTGCTTGCAATTTATTCTGGTGTAGGTTTCCATTAACCCCCCATGGGGGAAGGACGGAGACAGTTTAGCTCTCCAGGCATATGGATCCTTGTATGCTCTCAGAAATCTCTTTGAAAAATGCTCTTTCTTGACCGTCTCATGTGTGTGTATCTGATCCAGATTGCCTGGGCTCTGAACAAAGGGGTAAAGCAGGAGTACAAGCAGTTTTGGGATGTAGACTTGGGCGTCACCTACATACCTTGGGAGAAGGTGAAGCTGGATGACCTGGATGACTTTGCCGAGGGAGGAATCATTGACCAGGAGACCGTTAATGATGGTGAAAAAAATACATTAATATAATACCTTATTTCAAACAAACACTATATGTCTGTTGACTCAGTAGCAGTGCTTGTGCAGATATAAGTAGGACATGCAGGCGTGTTTATACACACAGGATGAACGCATCACACAGATTGTGTAGAAAAAATATTTTATCCAATGAAGACAAAGCTTGAATTGCAGCTTAACTCCCTAAATCCCAACCTAGAGTGTGATGATGGCTGATAACTTTTTAATTTTCGTGTTTGTTTCTGCAGAGTGGGAAGCAGCCAAAAATGCTGAGCCAGCTAAGGAAGTTTCAAGTCAGCCATTAAGCGCTGAGACTACAGCAGCATCCAACACCCAGACTGAGACCTACAACCAGCAGGTCACCATGATGCCTGTCCAGGTACTCTCTCAATCTGTGGTAGAATGTGAACAGAATGGTTTAACTCAGTTTCCATGTCCACACACATTTATTTTTATTGGAAGACAAAGTCGACTGTGCTTTATTATTGCAATACGTAGGACTATCTTGATCTGTTAGACATCTAGAGAGCAGACTTTGTCAGAGGCTTGGGCAGCTACTTGGACATGGTCAGGAACTAGTGGACCATATGACTTAATGTGAATAAATTATCAATGTTTTGTATGCACACTCTCATATCTCTCTTATCCAGCTCCCAGTGGCCCAGGCTGTTCCCAGTGCTGTAGGTTTGGTCCCTCCTTCCTTCCCTGTCACCATGGGCATACCCCCACCAGGCTATGGGCCGCCTCCGCCCTTCTTACGGGGTGGCTTCAATGCCTCACAGCCTCCACCAGGTAAATGACGGTCATATAAAGAATCATATGAATAATGAATCTGACCTACAGAAATTGACACCCTCACACAGACACGTTTTCTACTCTACAGGTTTTATGCAGGCAGCACAGACCGCAGCCATGGTCTCAGCAGTCACTTGTGAGTTTTTTTTGACATTCTACCCTTTCAAATAAAACCTGCATATAGTAATTGTACAATGTACACTTTTTGATTGAATTTGGATTTAATTTGTGGTTTTCTCCTGTACCCACCTGTAGCGTTAGTGCAGCCTTCAGGCCAAGAAGCTGTCAAGGAATCACCATTCAGTTCAATGATTCCTCCGAGCAGCACTATCCCTGGTGGCTTCATGGCTGGTGTCTTCAACCCAGTGCTCCACGCTCAGCAGGCCACCAATGAGAAGACACTACAGTCTGCAGACGGCATGGATGCTGCTGCAGAGCTTACACTGCAAGGTGAGGCGATGCCAACATGTTTCTGCCTGAAAGAGACTGATGGATTTCATTTTTAGAGGTTTGTAAAGGTTAATTGTGTTAAGCTGAGAAGAATTTTAACATGTATTTCTGTCATTGTGTTTTGTCCCCAGGCATGCAGAATGCAGTCCGGAGTGGGATGGGTCTCCTTGGAATGCACCCCACAGCTTCGCTGACCCATCAGCTGCATCAGTCTGGTCTGGCTGGTCAGAGGATGTCTGGCCTGCTGCCTCTGGATGTGCGACCTAACCTCCTCCAGCCTGGGGCTGCCGCCCGCTTCCCACTGCTCATGCAGCAGGGCCCTGTCCAGCAGGCTGCTGGCCTCCTTGAGAGTTCCCTCCAGGCTCAAGCCCGTGCCAGGGCTCCCTTCTCTCAGCTGGACCCCTTCAACAGGGCTCCCAACCTTAACAATGAAAATGTATCCAAGGCAGAAGATGAGTCTTCCTCTGGAGCTGATGAGGGCAAAGACCAGGACTACCGCTTCCCTCCAATGGAAAAGCAGAGCACAGGCTTGCTGAGGACCCCTCCACCAGAGCAAAGGGAGCCTCTTGGCGGTGGCGGTGGCAGCTGTGGAGCAGCAGGAGGCGGTGCAGGAGGTAGGCCTCCCCTGCTCCAGACCCCAGGGACTCAGCCAGCCAGATCCAGCCTATTGGGACGTCTGCAGGCTCTTGCAGGCTTCACTCCTGATAACCGCTGGAACCAGACTCGAGGGGACTTTGATGAACGAGATAGTCTGCGAGGAGGCCTACAGGCCCCTCCTGCTCCAAAAGGCTTCCAGGAAGAGCGGCCCAGCGGGCCCACACCTGGGCAGAACTTCCCCAACCGCTTTGAAAACCGTCCTGGGACAGCAGCAGGAGGAGGAGGAGGAGGAGCAGCAGCAGGAGGAGGAGGAGCAGCAGCAGCAGCAGCTGGAGTTTCCGCCAATGCTGGGACTGTTGGGGGGCCACAGGCCTGGAACCGTAGTGGTGGTGCTGCAGCACCTTTTGACAGCGAACTACATCAAGACCTAGACGAACGAAGACGCCCGTGGGACAGGCAAAGAGACAGAGATGAAAGAGATTTTGACTTCAGGAGGGAGATGAATGGCAACCGCCACAGCAGAGAGAGAGAGCGGGAACGTGATAGAGATAGAGATAGGGACAGAGAGAGAGAGAGAGACAGAGACAGGGAGCGAGGCAGAGACCGCCCAAGAGAGCATGAACGCGACAGAGACCGCGACAAAGAGAGAGACCGTGAGAGGGAACGTGAACGTGGGGGCTGGACACCTCTTCTCCCTCTGCCTACACCTTTGCTTCCGACTCCACCTCTTAATCCAAATTTGACCCTGAACCAAGGCAAACTGCTCGCACCACTCAAATTGAACCCCCAGATTCAGCAGCGATTCCAGTCCCCACTCTTGGCCCAAGCTCAAGGGAAACCGTCTCTCTTGGGTCTGAATCAGCCGCTGCCTCAAGTTCAGACTAAGTCTCCACCTCCATCACAGAGCCCAGCAGCTGTGGCTGAGCACCAGTCAAAACCCCCAGCTCCGTCTGAGACATGTAGGGCGCAGTCGCCACCCTTAGCCCAATCACCTGACCAGTCATCTGACGACAAAGGTCAAAGTCCATTGACTGAGGCTCCCAACCAGGCTGAGTCATCACTACAACCTGAGACCCCTCCACAGATAGAATCGCCATCCCAAGCCAAGACTCAGTCCCCGGTTCAATCCCCAGCTCAGTCCCCGGTTCAACCCCCGACTCAGTCCCCGGTTCAATCCCCGACTCAGTCCCCGGTTCAATCCCCTGCCCAGTCCCCGTCCAAAACCACTGCTTCTCCAGACACTGAGACCCCAAGCCAAGCCTCACCGATGGTTGATGCCTCATCCCAAGACTCACCTGTGGCCTTCACACAAGCTGTCAGCCCCCCTGAAGAGAGTCACTCTCTGGAGGAGCAGGAAAGCCCAAGGAAGGATCAGGAGGAGTCACCAGAGAGAGCATCCTCCCCCCAACCCCAGTGTGTCAATGGAGCTGGGATGGACAATAGCACTGTGGCTGAATCTACCCCGGAGACCTCACCGGAGTCCTCTCCTGAGCGCTTTCCTGAGCCCACTGAAGAACCCTCTCCCATCTCTGTGCTCCCTGAAAGTGAACCGGAGCAGCTTGCCTCTCCTGAGGACGTAGACAATGAACAGAGTGAGCCCATGGAGGAAGCTGCGAGTCAGCCAGTGGTAGACACTGTCACAGACACTGAGGGGACATAATCATCACTCAGTAGGTAAAAGATCATTTTGTAAAGTTGTCTCTTCTTCTCTGTACTCATGTCAGCAAACCACCACACGGGACATGCCGAATACTGACTCACATCAGTTATTGTCTTATAACCAATAACAAATGATTTAATCTCACAAATACCAGTGTACTTAAATAGAAAGCTTGTTAGCTGATTTATTAATAGACAATTTTGTTTCTGTTTTTATTTACTTTTTTTAAGTTGTAATGCCACCCCATCAGTTTTCATTAATCTAAGCGTGGCGAATTTTATTCAATAGCCGACCAAAATGTTTCAATTGTATCTGGGGGAAATGCGCTTTGACCTTCCTATGGAAGAGAGTAAAACATCCTGGCTGTTCGACAATGGATTGAATACAGTTGCAGACAATACTTGAAAAAGGCAGTTGCTGGCCCAATTTCTGTCTCCTCTTCTTTTGAAATGCTGCTGCAAAGTTTTCAGTGAATGCTTTTGTGGTGTCCTGCTTTCTGTGTCTACGCAGAACAAATAGCCTGCATACAGTGAGACGAGTACAGCTGCTTATAATTGGAAAAAATGAACATTTTTAAACATGAAAACATGACAATGTTGTATCCCTAAAATAAATGTCTGTAATTTGTTTCCAATTATACAGTGAACACAAACACAAACGTACATGCCAGGGGGACGAAACGGAGAAAAAGAACAGGGGAATATTCTCATGTTGGGTGCATTTTGTTTTAGTTTTAAATAAACATGCTTTGTCTGTTTTAAAACATGCTTTAGGACTGTTTTCTGACCCAGGACCAGTGGAAACTAAGACTGCTTTACAGGCTCGTACACATTGTGTGCTGCCACTTCAGTCGATTTGATGTTCTCGCAACTCAAGTTGCTGCTATACCATCCATCCACAGAGCACTTTGTTGGATGCAACCGTGGGACTTGTAGTTTTTAGTTACTGATGACTTCCGCCTGTATGTTTGCCTAAGCTTTTGCTGGGTGACTGTTGAGGATTGGGATTGTGCCTTTTTTTAATGGATTTGACGTTCACGATGCTACCCAACACTACTACTGTGTGATGTACACCAGACTGCGCGCAACTCGGTTTCAGACAGCTGTATGAACACAATGCTACCTGCTTAGAATTGACTGGCCTACCATTTGAATGGTAGCTCGGGCGCTTTGTACAGCACTCACCTAGAGGAGAACAAGTCTATGTGCTCCCATCGTTCTGTGCATGCAGGCCTGTAGCCATGTTTTAACCTTCTTGTCTCTCTTTTGTCATTTCATACTTGTAGTGCTTTTCTGTTGAGACATACTACTAGAAATCCATAGTCTGCTGTTCTCTCAGACCAAAATGTCTACTACAGGAGTTGTGATGTTGAATAAAAGTTAAAGGTGCATCAGATTTTTACCCCTCTTATTGTCATGAATCCTGACTCAGGCCGATAAGATGACTTCTTGCGCACACATGTCACTGCAGCTTCAAACGGAGATAACAGAACCATTTTATTAGTTTAAACCAATGAAAATGTAAAGAGGTTGTGGGACATATCTAGTATACCATCGTTCTGTATTGAAATTATGAAACATCTAGACTTGAGGCACTAACGTTTTTTCCTGAGAACAAACTCCCATGAGACCTGAGATGCTGAACCACGGTCAATACCACACTGTCAAAACACTTTATTCCACACCTAGCAATAAAGGTGTAGAGGACCTGCAAATGCCCTCCTACTAAAGCTTCCTATATTAGAATCTACATGTACAGCATCCATCTGGCACTGGCCTCATGTGAACAAAAGGGTAGGGAGGGAATATACACGTGAGGCAGGTGAGGATGAAGTAGGAGAAGATGCCCCCCCCACCCCCCGCCCTGCACTGCCAGAGACCCGGCTGCTACAGCTGGAGAAAGTGCTTACACAGCACATCCGAGCATAGAGCTCTTCTCGTGCTCATTTATGGCCCAGCTCGTGTCAACCAGCACTAGCAGGAGGATTTATACAGTCTCCTACAGCGTGGTGTCTGCTGATGCCGTTTTAGCACTTTTCTTTTTCTAGAGAAAAAACAATGGGAGAAGAGCGGCTCAATGTGCTGCATAATGCCTTTACCTCCAATTACTCCCCAGCTTAAGCCTGCTAATCCAATCATAAAGAAAAGTCAGTTTGGCTCTAGATTTTGCATCTGGAGACCCGTTAAGGGGATGAAGCCAGGCTCAAAATATCCAGTTGTGTGACTCAGTCTATAAATTTCAGTGCAGTCCTCCAGGTCGAGCCTCCTGCTGACCTGCCCAGCGAGGGAGACTTGACAGGCTGAGACTTTGAATCGCCCGCTATCTGCCCTGAAACAGACATTTACACGGCAGTTGGATTGCTCTCCCTTGGACAGCGATAAAAATACATCCTGACTGGAGCGCCGGCATCCTTCAGTTATTTACCTGTGGCAGGATAAAGGACATGTCCGCTAACATGGAGCAGTGTCCGATTCTGTGCATCACTTCCTCTGCACTCGTTAAAACCAGTATAACGAACTGAATCAGCCACTCTGGGTTTAGTGGCGGTCCCGTTCCAAACGCTTTGCACCTCAATGTTGGAACAAAGCAAAGGGGCTCTGACCTTTTAGCTGAGGATTGCCCCAGCACAGGCAACTAATGAGAGCCCCTGAACCATAACGGCGTGGAATAATAATACACTGCTAGTTCATGGCCATGTGGTAGTGCTGATGTGTGGTTATTGCTGTAGGTCGGAGACACAAGTTCCCTGCTGTGAGGTGGTCAATTAGACGGGATGATGAGGGTTAAGCTTCAGCTTGTAAATAGGTTTTAATACGACGTGTGGAAATCATTAACTATCCACGTCTCTATTCCTGTCCAACTCCAAGACATCATTTACTCTACAAGGAGCCTTTTAATTAGCTTTTGTTGTATAACAAACCGTTGGTGCATTTCCACAACGGCTATTGTTCCCCTGTTGCCCCTGAAGGCACCACGGTCTGCGTTTGGTGGCGTCAGTAGTACCGCGTCTCACCATTTGAGGTCAGTGTGGTACTGCAGCTCTCCCCGGTTGTTGTCTGTGCAGACTGGGTTCTTGGAAAATCTGCAGTGCTCACCTCTCTTACCTTCCTCGCTGAGACGAACAAACAAAAGCCCACCAGTGCCGTGGTGGGATACGTGACTACACAGGAAGTTCACCACAACAGGATAGGAGCGTAGGAAAAACGCTGCCGTGCAGAATCTTCACGGTGCCACCGGGCTGAAATATATTCATCAGATACCACTTTCATGCCTTTTTTATTTTTTTTCAGATCGATCCCGGGGCGCTTTGATAAATTTGAACGAGGTCCTTTTAGCGTGAGACTTGGCTCAATTGCTGCATTCTTAAATGATTAAAGCTATTGATTAGGCCTCCCGAAGCCTCCAGACTAAAAACCAGCTATCCATCTATCGGCCATGGCCACAGATACCCAGATATCATATTTGCACATGGGAGGAGGGTGGGGGTGGGGGGGGGATCTGCGCCGAGTGGAGAGCGTTGGCGTGGCTGCTCACGCAAATGAATGGGCACGAGAGATGGAGGACAAACACTAATCTGTCCTCCGTCTACCTAGTTATGCAGGAGAGGAATCCCCTATCTCGGCTCAGACTCTGCAGCCACAGTAATTACTCACCTGTGCGTGTGTGTGTGTGTGTGTGTGTGTGTGTGCGTGCGTGTGTGTGTGTGTGTGAGAGTTTTCCTCTGCCTTCGAGAAGCCACTCTGCCCAGCTCCCGTTATCAGAGGTGTCCTACGTTCCCTTTCACCCGGGAACTCAGCCTAGTCGTGAGTCCCCCCCACCCTCCCCCGCTGCAGGCCGCACCCTCCTGCAAATTGTCTGGAACGCGACAGGAAGCGAGCAGAGGTGCCCCCTCCCCACTCCAAGGGCGTGTACCTGCCAACATCAGGGCTCAAACAGAAGTCTTCAGGTCCTCACTTGATGCCCTCTTTCTTTAAGCTCCAGGAGGAATTTAAATTCTTAACGGCAGGAGATTAGTTTTTTTGTGTGCCTTTTTCAAAATAAGAGAAGGAAAAAACACTGCAGGGAAATGTGCTCCTGGGGATGTGACCTTTACGGCTTTCTGCAAATAAAAGAATGATGTTATTCAGGTGTGGACACATCCAAAACAGTTTTTTTTACTTTGTAGACGAGCCTTCATACATATTTCACAGTTCTTTGCTGTGAGATGGCTTCTGTAAGTGAACTATCCTGGTCATGTAACTCCTCGTTGGCTCCCTGAGGCTTGGTCTTTTCTAATGAGCCACACTGTGTGTCGGCCGGTTGGTCGGTTGGTTCACCATTTTGGTCGAGACCATTTTCTCGCCAACTGCTGGATGGATTGCAGCAGCAGCATCGTGGTGCTCAGAGGACGGACCCCACTGCCTTCAGTGATCCCCGACCTCTCCCTTGAAATGTTCAACAACCGCTGCGTGGGTTAATGCTCACACGCCCCGCAGTCACAACGATACCTTTTGTGTTTAGTGGGCCAAGTAGTACCATTCATAATATATCATGCCTAAACACTAGACACTAGAGGGGCTTTGAGCCAAGTACTAAGTACCATCTTTCATCTTTTCCCACAATGCACAGCATGTCACAGGTGACTTAACACATTGACATTACCATCCTCACACAAATCAAATATTTCATGCTGCAACACACATCCAATAACACTTCCGTGCTCGCAACGTAATAAACCCTTCTTATATAGGTTGCCAGAGACCTTTATTTTTTACCACCACCCCATGGCCAATTATGAATTACTTCACCACGAACCATGAATATAAAAGCAAAACCTCTGCTGTAGATGTGTACACGTTTCTTTCTGAGGCTCCCCAGTGGTAGGCAGAAGTTGATCCAATCCAAGACTTATTTCTAGCTAATGTTGTCGATTGTTCTCTTCTACAGAGTGAGTGTTGCTCCACTTTTGTTTTTGAAGGTAGCAATATGTCATTTTTTTTGTGAGCATACTTCATTTCATCCTCTCCGGGGACAAATAATAAAAAAACTGGTAGCAAGTACTTTCAACACCATGCCAGGAGCAGGAGGAGAGAAAGCCTATGTTTGCCAAGTCAGTGTGTATTAGCATACTGAGGAGGTGTGTGTGTGTGTGTGTGTGTGTGTGTTATCAGTGGCCTACATGCCTGTCACTGAATACCTTTTTCCTGCTCACATCTAACTGTGTGTGCATTGGCTGTGTGTCAGCAGTGGCGCATTGCAACTGGAATTAAACCCATTAGTGTGAACATGGTTTACACAAGCAGCGACGGCACATTCCCATTTCACGATTGATGTCTGCAACTGTTGTCTCTGTTAACATTGTCCCTAATCTTTCCTGTTCGTGGCCCCGTTTCAAAACACAAATACGGGTTCCCCATACGTCATGTGTTTACATGGGCCTATCTGCCCAGAAATGTCTCGGCGTTCATTAGAAAACGGGCTCTGTTGCTCGTCGAGTGAGCGCGGGGTCATCGGGGCATGGGGGGGTTAAAGGTCGCCACTGTTGTACACACAGCGCGGAGCATGGGAAGGAGAGCGTTGAGCCCGTTTCCTGGTTTTCGGAGAGGATCCCGCCGTGATTCGCGACAGGCGGAGTGTTGTGTGTGTGTAGTGTGGGTGACGGGAGCTTATTAAATCTGCCAACACAAAAATGATGTGTGTGTGTTTGTGTGTTTGGTGGGGGCGTTACGAGAGAAGTGCAGGGGAGGAAGGTGTGCTGAGACGCTGAGCAAGCGGGGCGAGCGTTTGACGTTGCGCCTGGAAATGTATCGTCAAAGACCGGCAGGTGCCTCCAGCCGTCTGTCTTTCATCAGCGCCGCTCCCACGCACAGATTGCAGTCATACGCTCATTTAAGCGGCTCCCATGGCACTCGTATCAATTTATTTGATTATTAAGCGTAGCCTCTAGCAACTACAGAAGGTGTGATGAGGCCTCACGCGTGCGTACAGCCTCCTTGTGGGCCAGATATTTGATATCCCCTTTGTTCTCATGTAGCCTGCGTTCACGTGTCTGTCATCATTTGGATAGAAGACCTTATAAAACTGGTTATTAAAGGCTGACTCAGCTTCTTCCTGCAGATGTGACACCTGGTTCAAACAACCGGCAAGAAACAAGCCTCATTGTTTCCATTTAGTGTGTGTGTGTGTGTGTGTGTGTGTGTGTGTGTGTGTGTGTGTGTGTGTGTGTGTGTGTGTGTGTGTGTGTGTGTCTACCTGCCCACACGTATGACTGTATTTGTTCGCCCCCCCCCTCCCCTGGTCTGCTTCGCTCCCCCCTGCTGTTTGTTAGCATGGTGCAGCGGCTAGCTGGTAATTAGCCCCGAAGGCCCCCTCGCTGTCTGCCTGTTTGTTTACGATGGAAGAAATTGATTCCCTCCCGAGAGTCGGCGGCGTCACTCAGAAGTGTGCGCAGGAGACGGAGCAGACGGTGTCAAACGAAAAAAGATAGGAAATTCCTGACTCAGTAGAATCCCACGGAAGGGGGGGAGGCGGAAAGGGGGTTAAGAGGATGTTGACAGATTTGTAAGGATCAAGGTGCTGTGATCAAACCCTACTCGTGTCTTTCGCTGGTGTTTTTGAACTGTGTTTATCACATCCAGACGGAATGATGTTCGTCGTGGAGTTGAACTGACTTGTAGGTTTTCAGGGCAGATTCTGTGTTTCTGTGTGTTTGAGCTAAGCTGCTCCCATTGTAGGCCGATATTGAGCCAAATCTCCACATCGACCTCTGTTGATGTTCGACCATGTCGTATTTGCACAGATATATGTTGTGATCTAAAACCTAAAGCATTGGACGTGTGTGTGTGTCTGTGTGTCTGTGTGTGTTGTAATCTGAGCTGTTTTATGCTTTGTTAACGTAGCCAATCCGGCCTTTTAGTGCACGTTAGTGAGCACGCCCCACTTCCCGCTGTACTTTTGTTGAAGACCATGTTTAACACAGACGGGTTGTGATTCTGCTCACTGTATTCATTTGTGTTGTTTTTTTTACTTCCTGTTAGTTCCCCACTCTGACAGGCCTTGCGTCATATCACAGAGGGGAGACGTCATCAAAATGTTCTGTATCGATCATATCACTGGCTATCTATTTTATTTATTTTTTAAATATGTGGCAATTATTTATATTTCAGATTTATTTTATTTACTGAAACACTTTCTTATTATCCCACCCAAGGCCAATTTACACAATGTATTCTCATTTCCTGGTAAAAAAAACAACATTTTTAGGTGTAAAACATGTTGAATTCTCATCTCCCCGACACGTTGAGACGGGGGAAGCGAGCCCATGTCCTGCTCAGAGTAGTTAACCCGCGTTGAGCGCATCAAGCCGCCCTCCTGCCGTCCACCAATCTGTCGAGAGCGCGCGCGTGTCTGCGACTTCGTCAATATCACTCACGAGGGTTCCCTTGCCGCCCCGCTGTTGGGGATTAAACATTCATGATCATGTTTATTAATGACCAGCAGGCATCAGGGGTCTCCAAACTGTCACACACACACACACAATTTTCTTATTTTTTTTCAAACACCACATGCTCACGCACATTTGCACTTTCTCTCGTCCACCTACACAATCTTCCTCTCCTTCACGCCCTCTATCTCTCCCTCTCTCTCTCTCACACACACAAAACCTCTTCCTATTATCCCACCCACACATATCAGATATACAGACACACTTTGCCTCTTTATCTCACGCACAATACAGCTCTACACTTGCACCTCCGCAACCTCGATGAACCAAAAGTAAAAAAACACGCACACTCCTATCTATGAAAATGCCACGGTAGATTCATGACACACACACTCCTGAATAAATCTGCCCTCATGTTTTATTTGACAGTACGGTGTGAAACGTGTGTGTGTGTGTGTGTGTGTGTGTGAGATATGGATCCACTGGCCTGTTCCATAGAACAGGAACAGATTTCCTGGCTCCGTGTCTCTCCGGACCGCCCTTCTGAACTCTCCCAAGGGTGGAAGGATGGACTGGAGGGGAGGACCTCGCTGAGAACATCTGTGACGGCCGGTCCCTGCACAGACTGCAGTGTGACAGGGCCTATCCACAGCAGATGTCACACCCGTGTGTGTGTGTGTGTGTGTGTGTGTGTGTGTGTGTGTGTGTGTGTGTGTGTGTGTGTGATCAGGGTTGAGAAGTCCATGACTAGAGAAGAAGTAGAGGAAAGACTCTTGCACTCTTTCTTTCTGTCCCTCTTTTCGTTCTGTTTATTTAGTTTAGTTTTGTGTGTGTGGTTCTGGTTGTAAATAACTACATGGGTAAACATGACCAGCAGATCAAGGATCATCCTATAATTATTCTTCTAAAATAAAAAGTGTAATCCCTTTTGTCTGTCCTCCTTGCACCATTTTCCTCTCCACTCTAAACCATTTGTCCTGTTTTGATGTGTTGTACAAACTAGACATGCTTTGCCCTGCGGCCGCTGCAAATGAAATGACAGATGAGTGATGAGCAGAGCTGATGCTGCACTCCTCACATTCTGCATCTATTCCCTCTTCCCTCGTCTCTCCGGGATGATTGGACTTCACCGCCTTATTCCCCCTTCTTTCGTTGCCCAATGCTTCCCCCTCATTATTCTTTTGGCTCGGCTTCCTCTCCTTATCCTTCTCTCCTCCCTCTGACCCTGCACCTCTCTACTCCTCTTGTTCTCCCTCCCCCCTCGCCCCCGTTTTTCTACTCCCCAGCGAAGCGTGTCGCAGTCTGGTTAGATTCCCTGGTACTGAGCCGCTCAGTGTCTTCCTGGTTCATAAAACCAACTAAAAAAGCTGGAAGGTTATTTTTTTTAGGTTTAATTTCCATCACGCCTAGAGAAGCTATAGAGAGCGGAAAATTACCCTTCAAAATGGAGAGAATTTACATTAAATGAATGGACAATTTTAAATAGCAAATCACCAGTTAGTTGGCGCTCCTACTTGTCGTACAAGATAAAACACAAACATCGTTTTTGCTGCAAAAATATCTTCTTACTTTGGATAGTGTTGCTCTTTCTGCACAATGTATGCTAACGAGCCAGATAATATTATATATAGCAGAAGTAATGCTATATTGTGTGCGCTGATGCCGAACAATGGACACGACAAGAGCGCAGCCTGTACAATATAATTCAGTACGACTTCCTTGCAAAGAATGCAACCTTTGAGCAGCTGTTGGTGTTCGGTTTAAATCAGAGAAGTGATGCAACATTATAATTAGACTCGGCGGTAAACACAGTCAGGAAGTGATATGTTGGGGGTGCACAGGACATGTACCAGTTAAAAGATCATTCTGACTTAGATATCATTTTCATAGTTAAATGGTGAGCAGGTAAGAGCGAGTATTCAGATACAGAGGGTGGACAAAATAACAGAAGCAATCCGTATGAAATAAATAGCTTTCATCATCATCATAATTACAAGGTCAGCTCCACAGCAAAGTAACCAATGTACCGGTTAGTGGCGTGTGTCGGCTGTAAAAGAGGTCTGACAATCTCTCTTTAATGAGGGCTTTGAGGTCTGTATTTTATGGGATGTGAATTTGTGCGTTTTTAAAAGTTTATTTTTAGCCTAATACAGCTGACGTGGCCAGCGTTTATATTGGGAACTACCCATCTGCTGTTCAGTTCAAACAGGGCAAAAAGGTACATTAACTGCATCTACAGACAACTTCCAGGCTTATCTGTGTGGGATTTTTAATATATTTCCGTTTTATCTGAGCTGTTTTTCACGGTTTAGATTAAACCTGTTATGCAACATTCAGTTGACACAATGCAATCTATTTTTAAGTGTTAACATGGAGCACTAGACCCTCAACATTGGGCTAAACTGCCAAAAGTCAAAACTCTGACCAGCTGCACTGATAAAAAAAAAGTCAAACTTCATCAACATGAATAAATCCATTGGTAATTTTTTTTTAATATTTAGTAGATTAATTAGAGGGTTATTAGGTCAGAACAAATTGGGTCCAACCCGGAGCCCTGACAGGAAACACAATGTTGTTTGTCTGTTTGTCCCCAAAAAAGTAAAAAATAATAAAATAATCAAGATCTTGTAACAGTTTACAGTTAAATTAGCCCAAACTATGTGACACCCACAGTTAGCCTGCAGCTTTCCGAGCTCCTTGAGTTCCTGAGCCCTGCAACAGTCGTAACATCAGCACGCTGTCCAGGACCTCCCAAATCACCAGACCCGGACCACATTAAACCTGTTTAGGATGCGAAGACCTGGAGCCTTTCCTTTTGTAATAAGCTCCAGTATCCTGTTCCCAAACAGTTCAGGATTTGTGCAGCAGCAGCACAAGACGAGGTCAAGCTCTACTTCATATCATAAACTATTTGGTGTTTCACAGTTGTCTTCTAGACATAGATGGTCTGTCGCCTCTGTGGAGGAGAGCTTTTTACACACACTTTGGGATCAAATCAAACACACACACACACACATCACAGCACACAGCAGAACTAATCTGATTTCACAGCCCAAATGAAAGCGTCTTGCATGAACACATCCATTAGGTATTATTAGCTAAATTGACTAATAGGTAAACACACACACACACACGTAGAAAACCCAAACACCAGAGGAGACCTGCTGCAATAATAAATATGCTGAGTGCTTTTCTTTTGTTCGTGCCTCTCCCACAGGAATACACAGTCCAAGACGCACACCTTTTTGAAATGGACCTAAATATGAATGTCACCGTAACTCACTGCCTTAGAAGCTGGTGACGTAACATTTCAAGTCTCAAATTTTTCCGATGCATTGTTTTTACAGCGGGGTCACAGAGACACATATTTCTCATCGGTCTGCACTTGTTGTCATTGTGAATTTGACATTTGCCAGATACTGTTCCCCTTTCTGTTCTCGCACGGCACATATACCGCTACAGTTTGAAGCGATAACCCTGGCAGAATTGCCACTGAGGCTTTATAGTAACTTGACAGTATATTATCTGACTATATGTTGTATTGAACAGTCTGAAATGAAAACTGAAGCTGGCAGACTTAGCTAGCTAGCTATTAAGCTATATTAGCTACATTAGCGGGTTTTAAACACTCTCCGGATGACTTCTTTTTCTATGTGACTTATTTTGAAACAACAAACCTGTCCAAAGGGTGATACATACATACATGACATTGTGAGAAAAGAAAAGTAATCAGATTTAGAACTGTTTATAAGTACGTTACACACACAAGGAATTTTGGCTCGGTGAAAGGTGCATAACAATAAACACAAAGACTGAGGCTGAAGACGTGGAAATGTGGTGCAGGGGAGAGAGAAAATAGTTAGTTCAGTGTTTTAGTTTTAAAATTGAAAAGACAGTAACACTTGTGTTTAATTGCGAGGACAGTATTGGCGCTAATGTTAGCATTAGCTTTGCTAGCATCCGGGGCCACCGCCCACATAATAGTCGTGAACGTCCAACCCCTCAAACTAATGTAGTTAGCCGTAGTTAACGCCGTCCTCCCCGGCCTTGGGCGTAGTGTTTGGTCACTACAGGCTGTGAGCTAGTTCGCCGGACATGCTAACGATTGTGGCTATCTGTTAACGTGCTGTTAACACTGTTCAGTCTGTTTCATCAGTTCCTTGTGCTTTTGCTCTTGTTTTTCGTAAAGGAAAAACAAAAGGAACCACTATTCAAACCAGTGATTTTCAACCAGTGTGCCGTGAGAGATTGTCAAGTGTGCCGAGGGAAAATGTCCAATTTCACTTAATCGGTCAGAAGAAATATTATTTAGTTGCCGCAAATAATCTTCCATTGTTGAGCGTCAGAGCCTGCAATAAAGTGTCTGGTATAGTAATTAAATACTCTACCATGCCAGTAGGTAGCTCAATAATTACCTTCCATATATGCTGTACTACGCTACAATGTGACATTCTGTAACTTTTTTGATTGTTGGTGTGCGGCGGATATTTTTATTGTAGAAAATGTGCCGCGACTCAAAAAAGGTTGAAAAACACTGATCCATGCTGAGTATCTGTCTTCTTGTGGAGCAACATGTGGAGGAATCGGAAGCTCGACAGGCCAGCCATAATAACTGAAGTTTATCCCCAAGGAGACATTAAAAACTGCTCATGAGCTTCAGACCCAAACAAGGACACGTAAGCTTACCGGCACACACAAAAACGTATCCATGGTTACCGTGCGTGCCTCCAAATCCCCTCTAAACAAACCAGACAGGTTTTTTTTGCGCGGGGGGAGTAGTATCAGCTTTCCATTAACAGCTCCAAGTCATTCATCTCCTACGTTGTTTAAAACCTGAGCAGCCGGACGGACAACCGCCCCGCTCGGGTTCAGCGGCCCTCGTTACTCTGGCCGCGCTGGTAGGTGGGAAAGACTCGGTGTGAGTGTTTCTAATTAAGAGGAGCGAAATGAGCAGATTTTAACAAGGTAATTTTAACGGCCCTGTGCTCTGCTCCCTTCACGTGGGTGTGAAAGTGTTTCTCAGCGGGGAGCGAGGAGGTAATGGGTGTGGGAACATTACCTTGTGGATTGGCAGGACGGCCAATCTCAGTCCTGACGGAGCAATGAGAGCCCATTTGTTTCTGACACCTTCGGCATAATGCCGGGGGGCCACGGAGAATATCGCAACCGCAGCGACGTTAACAGGCGACAAAGTTATTGTGTGCTTGAATGTTGCAATTAAAGAAAGCAATTAACGCGTTTGTCATGGGCCTTCAACTTTCTGCTCCGAGCTGTTTGTGTCTGCATTGCGTAGCTTGGTTTCAGTTGGTCTGTGGCCCATATTAAATTACAATGAGCAGAATTTAGCTTCGGCACAGCCCAAAACAAATCACATTACACTTCAGAGTGAACGATTGCATTTGGCTCATTGGGATCAGCCGTTGCCATTTTTCTTTTTTACTGAATAGAGCTTTTGATTTCCATCGTGTGAGTGTTGCCTTCTAATATGTTATTCCCATTTGACGCAATTTTAGCTTGCGATAACTCAATCAAGTGTCCCTGTGTTTTCTCTGGATTCCCCTCCACCGGCTGCAAAGCAGTGGTTGCAGTCACTCGGCCGGGAGTTAAGAGATTTGAAGCAGCTTAAATTGTCATGCCAGCCCACAGCTACACCCCCTCCCCCCTTATTCTCTTCCTGTGAGTCTATGAAAGACAAGGCGTGTCCAGTCCTGATCTCTCTTTCACAAAGTAATCTCCCCACAGTCTCTCAATCATTTATATCCTTTCCTCTATTGTGTGGGACATATTTGGCTACTTATACTCTCAACTTTGTCATTGTCAAGTCTGCCCTACATTCAGTTAAAGAAGATATAAAAAATGGGCCCCTGTGTGTTTCCTTGGGTGCATTTTTAGGTGGTCTGATGTCGAGCTGACCGCACGCTGAGCTATCCATCATCAGTCCATCAGTAATATTTTTCTTTTCCATCTTTGGACCTGCTGCCACTGTGTGCCAGACTTGCCACTGCCTGATGGGAGGACAAACATGTTTTTTGTTGTTGTGTTTTTTTTTTTAGAACAGGCAATTTTCTTGTCAGTCACTGACTGCAGAGTCATTCACTAGAATGGCCAGAGAGGAAATCCAGGCAACTGGATGTTTTTGAGCTAATGTAGGTGGGCAATGTTGCCTCAGAGGAATTGGTCCACGTTAGCAATTGTGTGCAGGAAAGACATAGGGGCTTACAGGGGTGAAGAAAAGACTGTCTTTGTGTAGCACTGTAGCCTTAAGGGACTTGGTATCACTATATAGAACAGATTCCCCACACAACACACAGCAGATGCTGTATGTATCCATAAGGCTTATATGAGCAAGCAAGCATTGCTTATACCATGAACTGATACACTGTATGTCGAGTGAACACATGCATACAGTGATGTGATGATACATCCACATCCTGCATGTACTGCATTAAAAGCTAAAACAAATAGAGGGAATACAACCACTGCCGAAATCTAATGTTGTAATTTAATTATTGTTGGTGCTTATCCGACAACACTGATGGTTAAATAGTGAATTGTGACATGAGGCGGCTATCGCGTTCACTGCCACACATGCCATCTCTCCTACTGTAACATGGCAGAAAACTAAACTTGTAATGTACGGTGTGTTTATGCCCACTGAGCTCCATGACCCCTCCACACAGGTTGCATATGAGTTCCTGGTGCAACCAGTTCAACCAAGGACAGTTTTATTTAATTATCAGATAAAAAAAAGACAAATGGAAAATAGTACTAATGAAACAAACAAACACATATTGTGTAGCTCAAAAGCCTGATCCCGCACAATTTTGGCAAAAAAAACAAAGTTGATGGAAGCAAGAAACAGAAGGGAAGGGAGACTTCCTTTCTGTCTCTCGCATCCATCAACTTTTTCTTTGTGTGAACTTCTTTAAAAGGCCCTGCTCAATAACGTTCTTTGCAGACTCATGGCCTCGGGTGCTTTTTTCTTTTTTACTTTCCACAGGTGCAGCCTCGCCCGCCCTTTTTTTTCCTCTTTTCTTTTTAGCTCAATCTTTGTTTTACAGCCCCATCCAGCCATTCATCAAATGGCTGTCTCAATCTTTTCTCCATGTATACAGGGACACAAAAACCTAATTCAACTGCTCCCTCTATCACATCCTGGTGACAGTTTCTTCACCTCGAACTCAAGTAATCAACAGCTCGAGCGCCCCCCGCCCCCCACTGACCCCTTCCTGCTCTCCGTTGCTCTCCCTCTCAGTCAGTCAGTCAGACAGATGATGCAATGTGTGAGGGACAGATCCGTCACACGTGTAGTTTCCCACTCCAACGCACCTGTTCAGGTTTATAATATCCTCTGGTAGCAGGCGCAGGCCTCTCTGTCAAGCATCTTCCTGCTCCATCAGCCATCATCTCTAACTTTCTACTGCAGGGTTTACTTCTGCCCAAAATGAAACCGCGGCGGATGTTTTTCTACCGAGTAATTGTTACAGGGCTACAGTTCAAGGAAAAGGCCATTGTGTGAGTTTCTTTCTAGTGTAATTACAGTATAGGGTCTGAGGATGTTCTCCAACGCTAATGAAATCACATGTTGGCCTACAGGACGGTAAATCAGTGGCTTTAAGTGCTCCGTCTGTCCTTTCGAGACCTGAATAACGCTGGCGCGAGAGGTTGGCTGCTGTGACGCACAGTTCACTCGTTGTCACCATTGATTTCTCATTAGTCAGGCCCTCAGGAGTGTGCGAGCTATCACTTGGATCAGATCTGTCGCGTTCAATTAAAAGCCCTTTTTTCCGAAATGGCCTGGCTTTTATCTTCACTCGTTTCCCCCTTATCTTTTGTATGTAAAGATTCCCTTTGTCTATTGTGTAGGCTGCGGTCTGCCTTTTTGCATTTGCATTTGCTTTAATGTCGGCTACTGTACACAGAAACAAGTAGGGAGTTGTTTGAGGGTGTGGCGAGAGGGTGTCTGATTATAACCCTCCCTCTGTCTCACACCTCATGACAAAAACCATCTTCCCCTCCAGACAGCCGCAGAGCACCTTCCTGCCCCAGCCAGCCTTTGAAAGGACTGCACGACACAATGTTGTCCCAGCCACAGAGTCATTAAAGGCTGCATGACAAACGAGCGCGGTAATAACGTGCCGGCCCCCGTGCAGTGGAAATAATGTCACATCGCTACAATGGGCCGCAGTGAGGAGGGTGATAAAATCACTTAGCAAGGAGATCTGCCACCCCACCCTATTCTCACATGTAGCACACACACTCACATACACATATAGTTACTATGACTATCCTATTAGAATGACCGCGATGGCAGACCAAAGTGTGACTCGATGGCTGGACCGGGGGTGTTGAGCAGCCTCATTTGAAAGGAAGGAGAAGGTGCTGAGGTGTTGATAACTGTGAGTGCATGTGTGTGAGCACATACCCGCCTATCTATCTATGCAATATTTGTTTTGCGTCAGCAGAATAGAAAGAAAACCCTGGCTGAGCTCACTGTTTTTTTCTCTTTTTTTTCTGCTCCCTGTTGTGTTCAATATTTGTGCCATCACTGGTCCTCCAACAGTTCATGGGAAAAGGTTGTTGCCTGGTGTCTGTCAGATAGACAGACAGAAAGGGGTGATGGGTGGCAGGATGTCTGTCAGAGCCAATTACGTTTAATGAGATGCCGAGTGACCAGAGCCCCTGAAAGCTGCCAGATGACTCGGAGAGCGCCTCTGTGGCCGGAACAGATCCAGAATGCTGCACTGAACATTATTATATGCTGGGTGGGGATCCGTAGCACGTCATTGGTAACACCCGGTTTGCACCATGGATCATTGCAGTAGATTTTAGACTAACTGGAGCTGAATACGCGGACAGGTATTCTGTGTTGAAAGGAGCAGAGCATTACTGTACCTACAGCTACAATGGGCAGTAGAGAGATTGGCATCTCGCTTCAGAGCCCACAGAAGCTGTAAAGAGGCTGATATGCAGATTAGACGGGTCTGGCCTGGCCAAAGAGCCACATTACGAAACACAAGGCTGGATTGTGGTTTACGAGCATTGCCAGGGAGATTGCAGGAAGGTACAGGCCGGGTCGTCGCAGCTGTGTTATCAGGGAGTGAAGCATTTAGATGTGCATGACTGAGAAGGATGGAGAGAATAAGAAACGGAGGGATGAATACTGAAATGTTAGGTCCAAGAATAACGCACTATTCTCTTCACTGGCATGCGGTTTGATTGTACGAAGAGACCAAACCTGTTTCCCTTCATGCATGCTTATCAGTTCATTAGTCCATGTGACTGACGGGGCTGTTGGTGTTATGCAAAATATGCTCACCTCGTTCACCTCGCCAAACAAAAGAGCTCGCTGGGAACCTGTAAGGGCAGGAAACGGCCGAGGGCTACTAAATCCTCATGCAGACGACAGATCCAAATTCAAGAAATGTTTTCCATAGGAAGCTGAATATTCCTAAATTAGATGCATGTAAAATAAAACAATATATAGAACATCACACTTTGAAATTCTTTCTGTACAAACTTGCCATCTGTCTATATCTGTGAGGATCCGCAAGGACTGTAGGCACCTACACATACTGTACGTGTGAAAGCGTCCATGTGGCAGATATTCAGTGTGGTATGAGGCACATCTACTGTCCGCTTCGGGTTTTTTAGACTCCCATCTGCGCCTTAACTGTTTTAAAGACATTTAAAACAGACATTTTGTAATGTACTTCCATGATGGCACACACAAAAGACCAAGGCGTAAGCAGCAAAGGCTGAGATGCGTCTCAAGCTTCAAAAACACTGGAACCTACATTTCCCATGATGCAACTTGACAGCAACACCAAACCGACATTGCCTCGTAAATACTTAGTTATTTTAAACCACACACCTCCAGTTTATAAAAGCAGGCTTTTAAAAAAAATATTAAATCTCAAGCCAAGGATAACCCTAATTACTACATCATCACCATCATCATCATCATCATCACATGAATAAACTGAACTAATTACAAATTGTGGAGCGCTCCTTTAATTTAACTGCAAAAGCCATGCTCCCGTAATGGTCCACGAGCCACTGTTTAGGAATCCCTGAATTCCCGCGACCCCCCATCATCATACATGAAGTTATACCCGGTGCTCCGCGCTGCAGCACGGCCATCCCCCTCCTCCGAGCCCGGCGGAAGGAGGAGTTTAACCCCACAGTGTCTGGGAGGAGTCCGCGGTCTCTCGGCGCTCCGTCCCAGGAACCTTCGGTCTGGAAACAGAGCAATCGTGGAAGTACACTTCAAGGAACAGCCGATCTGTATGTTTCTGCTAAATACAACGACGTTGGCATCATTAAAACATGTATTTGTGTTGCGGTCTCGAAGAAGGAAGCACGAGAAGTATGTTTTACCGGAGGAGACGTTAGCCGGTGAGTTGCACGCGAACTTACTTTACACGGTCACGCTGGTTTTTAAAGGACTCCGCTCGTTTCTTTTCCTCCTCTCGGTGTGAGCGCTTTGTCCATCCGGCATCTGAACGCAACGTTTACGCGGGACGAGCGCACGAAGTTTAGTCTGACTACCAAAAGTTTGGGTGTTGTTTGTTGGGGGCTAATATTCTATTCATTTCCCCAGTGACCTCTCACTGGCTGGTAGTAAATCTCTCTGCAGCAGCAGCTGTGACTGAAGTAATTTACCATCACCTGTAAAAACACAATTGTTTCATGGGGATCTTTTATTGTAGTAGATTCATTTAGAATGAGCGCTCTCTTTATAAATAATCATACTCGTCAGATATAAGAACTGTGTGGCTGTTGATCCCCTCTCCCCTCCCGAATGCAATGCCCCTTATTAAGTATTGTTTGCTGAGAAGCACAATTTGTAATGAGTAGTAAAAATAAAATGCATCCTGTCAGCACGCTCAGGGATGAATCAAAGTTCCAAACCAAAGGTATCTGGGTGTCACTCCAATGACACAATAGATCACTTGAGTGGACGTTCAACATGTAGCCCTTAGCGGTGTCAGCGTCTGCTCATTGCTTCTCATTCTTCCTTCTGATTTATGGACCTGAGAGGTTGGGGTTTGGTCATTCCGCTAAACGCCGGGGTCTGTTCCGCCGTTGTGTTTAGATGTGATTTACATTCAGCTTGCATTGTTGTCTGGCCGTGTGCCGGGGTGGAGGGGCTCTATGGTCGCATACACAGAGGTAACAAAAGGGCCCCCGAGACCCCTGGAGGGAAGGGCCCGCCGAGAGAAAAACAGGACCCCGGGAGCAGGAGGAAAGGGCCTCCTTGGCATGGATGTTCCTCGGTCATGGAAACCCACGCAGGAAGTCAGCCCGACTGTCCTGCTACCTTTGCACTGCTGCCGTGGTAATACAACACGGGCTAATGTTTGACTCGCAGAGGCCGCCTGGCGCGCTTATCGACCTGTCTGTTCAACGTCATTTGCGAGGAAGTGCTATATTTCAGGCAATCAATGGGATTAATGATTATCGAATGATGGATGAAATGAGTGCATGCACTGTAAATAGCTTCTAATCATTTACTTGGGACATATCTATATCATATTTATCCAGGAATTAGGCTCAGCCCAACATGAGAGCAAGAGGAAAGAATGCCTTTCGTTTATTTTGTGATTGGTTTATATTTCAGCCCTCCCTTGCCTGTTTAATGGACTCTACCGAAAAGTTATTTAGTTACATAATTATTGCTGTTTTCAAGTGTGCACCCTGTGTTTTTGAGGCGGGGGAAGCGTTTGGAGGCCAGTAACAAAATCGGCGGGTCAGAAGCCGTGGCACCACATAATTTCCTTTTGAATGGAAAACACAAGACTTTTCCTGGGGTTGTGTTCCCTTTTTCCTTTTGTCGCACGAGTTGTGAGTTACAACTCTCAGCTGGCAGGAGCGTCAGTTTGTCAAAAGTTGTTTGCCCGTGACAAAAGGGAAACGTAACGCTAGCCTCTCTCTGGGTGGCACCGAGTCCCTTCACAGGCGTCCACAGCGCCTCTCTTGTCTAATTTAGGTTGAAGGTCTCGGTATCATCCGGACACGGTGACGTAACCGCCACAGAAACCTCCCTCGTGGTTCTATTCTACGGTCTATTTTGAAGTCGGTTGATGTACAGCGTGGGGCTTCAGAGTTATATATAAAGAAGAGTCTTTTGACTGATAATTTGATGCTCCGTGTGAACAGCAGCCTTCCCAGAGTCAGGAATTTGTTCTCCCCTCCTCAGGCCCTTTGGAAAGCTGTGTGTGTGTGTGTGTGTGTGTGTGAGAGTGTGTGAGTGCCCCGTTGTTGCTAATTCTGAAGCACGCCGTCCGAGAAACGCCAATGTTTCATGTCTTCTCCCCGGCACATTTTTCTCCATATAAGGCGGCGTGTGTGACTTATCAGGCACGGGTAACATCTGTGCTTATTGTCACACGGGGATGAAGGCCTTCCACTGTCTCTAGGTGGAGAGGCACCGCGCAGGGAAACCACATGACTGAACCAAAAAGGATCCCATATGGATCCCGTCGACGACGCTCCTCCCTCGATCACGACGTCCTTTCCAAGGTTTCCGTTTCGGGTGTAGACGGTCCCGCCAGGCGAGCATATAATGGTGGCCTGCATGTTTCTATTTCTCACATCTGTGGTTGAGATTATACTCGGCTTTCTGTGTGTTTTGCTGGTAGCGTACGACCGTGTCTCGAGTGGTTGCTATAAAAAGCCGGTGGACTCAAAGCTGGCGTTGACAGGCTCCTGGCCGAGGCTTCTCATTTTGCGACCGCACTCATCGAGGCGCCAACCCGAAGGACACGCGGCGGGCTCTGACCCCTTCCCGGGTGCACACAAGTGCAGGTCAAAGAGCTATCGCCAGCCCAACATTGATATTCCCCGTCCTGTGCTGTAGCGGCAGTTTGGACCAAAATAAAAACTGAAAAAAAGAAAGACTGTGTACCTTCTGTGCTGCATAAGTGAGCGATTCTGAATTTAACTTGTTTTGCTGTGGCTTCTTGGTCGGCGGAGACACAAACAATCACACACACACACACACACACACACACCCACATCCACTTTGGGGGATTTGTTCAGTCTGCTGTACGTTGTGTATCTGCTCCAACACCAGATCCCCCGCTCTTCTGCCCAAACGGGAAGCGTCTGTCCAGCTGAAGCCATGCACCCATTCATGCTCCCCTCCACCGACCTCTTAAAGGGGGATTAATGCATGGGTCCAAATTGGATTGCACTCCTTCTGGGGTCACCCAGCTAATGAACGGCTTGTGAGGTTCGCGAAGAAAATGAAGATTAAAATGGTGGCGGGCGCTATAAACAACGTGTCGAACGAGGTAATGGATTAAGAGTTAGGCGCGGGCTTATTGGGGGCGCAGGTGAAGAAGTGGCCGCCACGTCTTCACTTGTGCGAGTAAGACTTTCATTAACCCCGGAGGAATTACTGCGAGGCGTGCCATTACCATTCTTTTCTTGATGGTCGTATAAATCATGTGGCGAAAGGTGAGCATGAGGGGAAAATGGCCCCATGGCGGCAGTTGAGTAGCGGCACATATAGTTCCTGTAAGCTCACCAGACTGCATGCGATAGATCAGTCTGGAAAAGGTGCCGCCTCAGCAATTTCGCTGAAAGCGATCTACAAGTCGTGGCGGGACAAGAAGTAGTGTGTGTGTGTGTGTGTGTGTGTGTGTGTGTGTGAGAAATTCTTTGATGCTCAAAACATCACCTTTGAGCATGTGGCTGCCGTGTGGAAAATACGGTTCAAACCTTTTTGATCATGTCTTCAAGCTGGAGACAGTCGAGTTGCATCAGGACATTTAGTTTTTCTTACACCTTCAAAAGACAGCACGCTTCAGGCAATCAACAGGAAGTACTCCCTCGCCGCCCCCCACCCTCCCCTCTCCTTGGCTTTCCTAGCCTGCTTACCGGTCAATCCCCATAACAATAGAAATTGAGATTGATCTGCCCTACCTCGGCCCACCAGCCATACGGTACCCCTTGCCCTATTGGAAAGGCAAACACAGCTGGTGCTGCACACCAAAGTGCTCGTTGTTTGGATGTTTCAGTTGGCGCCATGTGACTTGTGTTGCCCCCCCCCCTCCCCGTGATGGATGGAGCGAATACTGGGTACACATTTACTCAGCACATCCCACCTGCTCGTCAGTGGGTGGAGATTTACTTTCCTTTTGTCTCTGATGGGAGCTAGGAAGCCCAACTTCTTAAGCATTGTGCACAGCACCTCAAGCCAGGCGATTGATTCTGCTATTCTATTCCGATTCATCCATTAAATAATTAAAGCCGCGTCCGTGTCTTTGAACGGAGTGGTATTAATTGTGCCAGATCCCTCTGCCCTTTTTTATTTTAAATAGTTAATTAGATAACAACTTTCTGCATTCCCGTAGCCTGATCATTATCACATCAGTATGGGATTCTTCTGTGTGATGGGAAATGATGAATCTTAGTACCATACTGTTACAAAGGGCAGGTGGGAAGAGTGTATATGCGCACACATCTATCACTGACCACACGTGGATCCAGATGTGTGCAATAGTCCATTCATCATCGTCTACCTTCAGCACCAATATATGACAACACAAGCATAGCTGTAACGCTGCAGTCCCACAACATACTGACATTGTTCCCCCTCTTCTGCTTGCTCAGGAGCTCGCTCCACTGAACCGCGGCGGGCATGACGTGCCCATATCGACACAGTTTCCTGGGCTTTGCATCAGACATGAAGTGCATCGGGTCTCTGGCAGCCGGTATACTTGTGTTCTGTTGAGGAACATTTTCAGGCTCATTAGCACTCCTCTCACTGTCCAGCCCCCCTCGCCCTCCCTGCTTCAGCAGAATGTGGTTTGATCTCCGCGCAAGATAAGCTCTTTTCTCCACTTCTCAGTCTCCGGGTCTTGTGATGTTGGCTCAGTCATTTGGCGTCCGGCCAGGGTAAACAGAGGCAGGGTCCTGATTTGGGTTCGGTCACCGGCAATCCTGGCATCCACTCAGCGAACACGCTCAATTAAAACGTTCTCGAAAAAACACCTTTCTCCAAAGAGGTAAATGTATCCCAAAAAAAAGGAGCTGTTTCCTGGGGCGACATCATCGTCAAGGCTTATTTGGCCAACAGGCCTCAGCTGTCAGACGGTAAAGGATGTAAAGCGTGTCGAGATAAGAGCAAAGAAAACTGCAGTTTTTATCCACTTCACCATTCTTTGCCGGCTACGCCTCTGTGAAACAGCAACAAACTAGTATATATAATGCATCACGTCCAAGATGTAAGGGAAGCCAAGTGGTTTATCGGCCAGGCTGCAGTGGGAGAGCTGTGTGTGTGTCTGTGTCTGTGTGTGTGTGTGTGTGTGTGTGTGTGTGTGTGTGTGTGTGTGTGTGGCCTTGCTTGTTTTTACAGCACCCTCTGGATGCCCAAAGATCAACTCCCAGTTCTCCATTTCTCACTATGGTCGACTTTCCTCCTCGCCCAGAACAAAAACCCGTCCAGCTTCACTTTTCTCTCCAAAACACGATCTCCGCTTGGCGGTTGCACACGTTGCTTGACCCCGGAGTTCACTCGCTCTGGCCCAGCGGAAACCACGTGCTCACGGCGCCTGGCTCGCAACCCCACGCTTTTCCACAGTCGATGGCCGCAGGTGCAACGGACAGTCTTCGTACACAAAACCTGTGTGTCTTTCTAACCATTGTGGCTTCCCAGTTCTGCCACACCTCGCACGCCATCAACTCACCTCCCCCTCAACAAATTGCACAAGAGCACGCCATTTATACAAAGTCAAGCAGGTCAATCTTATCGCCGGCAGGTTCCTCCATTGGCTGGTGCCAAGTCAAGCGGATTACGCGGAGTGCAGGTCACTGTTCAGCTTGTTGCACCCCGGGACAGTCCTGCAATATTAATGCTTCGTCTTTTTCTTCTTCTTCAAGCGGTGTTACAGTGGCGGTTCCCTCATAAATGCCACTTTTTAAAAGTTATATCAGTCTCTGGGTTCACAGTCATGTCGAGAGGAAAAAGAAAACTTGCCAGTTGCCACTCACGGAATACCAATGCAATGGTGCCAAATCCCGAAACCGTATGGAATGACGGTAGAGAGGAAGAGAGGAAATGGAGGGCAAGCAGTTCACCAGCAGACACGCGTGTGTGAGCTGTGTGTACAGGGATACCGCAGGCTATTACTGTAGTTTGACATTCAGCTGTCATTGGAGAGGCTGACTCCTAATGTGTCTGCAGCTCGATCCTAATGTCATTAAAGGTGCTGGAGCCAAGACAGGGAACTGCTTGGTTTATAGACTCCAACTGATCTGTTCCTGGTCCCTCTGTCCAAGATCACCGCTTTGATCGAGGGAGAAAAGAAAAGAAAAAGGTTATCGGAGGGTCTAAGCCACATTACAATAATACGTTTGACAGGTGCTGAAAGGCAGATTTCTTTGGACAGAGCCAAAGAAATCTGTCAGGCTGAGCCAAGCCTGATTTCAGATTTTAAGCTAAGCTAACCGTAACCCGCCTCGAGCTTTGTACGCTGTTCTGAGAATTCTCATCTAAATTTAAACTCAAAAGCCAATGAGCTAATCAATTATTATCAATAACCATGGCTCCCTTGCCCCCCCTCCTCCTCCCTCCTCCACCACCACTCTATTTGCCATCATGGCCAGGACATGGCAAGCTAGCACCGGTGTGGGTCATCTCACTCAAACCTCCCTCGTGGTTTGACCCACTCAACATGACCCTTGTTGGCTTTTCCACATGGATCTCCCTGGAAGTGGACGATGATGTGGTCTACAGTTTAGACTGGCTCTCTGTGGTAAGAGGGGAGCGACTGACTCAGCTAACAGCGATGAGCATATCCCGTGTGTGTGTGTGTGTGTGTGTGTGTGTGTGTGTGTGGATATGAGAAAATCGCTGTAGAGGTTTGTGGGGCCCGCGTGGCGCACATGTTGTACAGCGGCTCTCGGGCCTGCATTCTTTGGAGCTGAATAACAGGAACTCTCTCTCAAAGCCTCCATCGTCCATGTCGATGGGGTAACCGTGTGTGAACCGCCTGTTGGACGAAGGTTTTGAGCCGTACCTCATCTGCCTCCATGATGAGAATCCTTCTGCTCGCAAATCAAAGAAGAAGCATTTTTCTACCCTCGTTGATATTCGCCTTGCATTTGACAGCATGGTGTGTAAAGTGAATGCGCACAGCGGTGAAGTCATTCATTATAAATCATTTCCCCCCTTGGAGGGTGAAATCATTTATTCACAGCCTCATGAGGTTAGTAATCCAAGGAGCACGCCCTGACTGGTGACTAATAGGTGGCTGATGTCGCTGCCGTTGGTGTCTAGGTTGTTGCAATAAGTACAGAAGATTAATTTCACTTATTTGGCCTCGGGCATCAATGGTGTGGCTTGGACAGTTTCATCAACTGCTGCCAATTCTCTCACTTCTGTCTGTCTCTGGCCGTCAGAGTCTAACTGCAAAAAATAAAAAAAAAACTTTAATAACGGTAATATTTTCTTGAAGCTATTTTGAAAACCGCCCACGTCTCTTTAGGCGCTCCTCACTAGTAATCTTGTGTGTGTGTTTTGAGCGAGTGGTTTCTGTCTCCAGCGGCAAGCCCTGTGGTCTGCTCGCGTCGAGCCTGGAAACTTGTGGTTGCCTTTTTTTTTCTTCTCATACTTATAGTATTATTGTACAGTGCACAAGTTCGTACTGGCATGTCCAGGCTCAAACTAATAATAACAATGTTGAGAAATGCCAGGAACTGGGGTTTCCTGCCGGTTAAGATGATTGTTGCTGTACTTACAGTCAGGTTGTATCACTGGCCTCATCCATCATTTCGCTCTGTGTTCTTTCCTTTCACTTGATGAATCATACGTTCATTTTTCCTGAAGCTGATGACATTTTGAGTTGAGATGTTAAAAGCCTTAATTAACACATTTCTATTTTTTAGTTTTTTTCAATGGAATCCATAAGAGAAAGTGGGCCATTAGTCATTAGGCAGCTTTTCTGAATGATCATTGTGCATGTGTGTGTCTCCGTCTCTAAGGGGGATTGCCTAAGTGCTCATATTTGGTCCCAGACATGCCTCCTGCTTTTGCTAATCATGCTATCATACAACGCCACAGGCTTTTTTTCTATTCTTCTTTCTGAGCCAGCATTTTAACAAGCTGGAAGACTGCATTCATTCTTTCCGATCTTTTCCCAGCATCCATATCATCGTGCCTAATGTCTGGGCCTGTTGGCACGCTGTGCGCTACACTTTGGATAGCCGCAGGAGTCCAAGGCCGTGCTACGTTCACACACACACACACACACACACACACACACACACACACACACACACACACACACAGCTTGGAAAAACGTTGAGTTCGGTCTCCTCTTCTATATGCTGTATGCAGGGGTACATCCGAGCCACTTTGATGGAGACAAAGCAGCCTCGCAGACTCTGCAGACATGTCGGGTCAGGTTGGATTGTTTACACCGCTATGGACCTCTGTGGTCATGATTGCTGTTTAAAGTGGGTTGCAGTGCAGCGAGTGTTGTCAGAACACCCCTTGAGCCTATCCTTTTGATATCATCTCACCTGGGTGGCAGCGCTTTCTCTTGATCAGTCGGCGGATTGTCTGTGTATTTCTCCAGCAACTTTCTTTTCTTTTCGTACCTTCCTCTCAGTGGGTGTGGAAGGAGCGGTTTCCGAATCTTCCCCAGTAATGAGGGAAACAGTGGATGGATTGTTGTCAGCCGGTTGCCTCAAGGGTTAAGTATCCATCTCCATCCTCTCTAAGCCCGGCCCTGCTTAGGCGGAGAGGGCTGTGAATAAATACCACCCTTGTCCTCTCATAATGGAACAGCTTGACCTTTCGTGACCTCGGCTGGTGGGAGCATCTGCCTGTCGATTCCACCGGCCCGTCCCGTGGGACATCACCGAGCGGTCGCATCTGCCCGTTAGCTGTAATTCCATTTGCGTTTGAATTTATTTAACCGAATAAAAAATGAAATGTCGGGCGTATAACTTTTTCGATGACACTCGGAGAAGCCCGTCAGCTGGAATATGATGTTGATTTACGGCCTGTGATCGTGTGAAAGTGCTTGTTTCTCTCTTGGGCACCGTGCATGACGACTGCATAATGAGCGGTCCTCATTGGCATTCTTGAGCCTCCCTGTATGGATGGGATAATAATGAGTTTGGCAGGGGCCTTAATTTAATCGTGTCGGTAAAAGCGGTGCACATGTGGCACAGCTGCTCGCGCTTAGCCGAGCCGAGCCGTGCCTGCAGAGGAAGTGCCATCCGGTGCCCGTATTGGCTCGTCTCTGTCTGCATCAGGTCTTTGCAAACCACATTCCTGAGCGAAAAGGCTTTGCGGGGCCGGACAAAGGAGTTTGTTTTGCAAAGATTTGTCTGCGACTTTTCCGCCGCCATCGCATTGGCTCACGTTGGTCCTGCATCCGCCTGACTAGAGAAACTGGTTTAGGTGTTTTTCCTGCAACCAGCAAAGGGCCAGTCTTTGTTGTCGCGTTTATTTAACCCTCCCCACTTAAACACAGCACGGCCCACGTGCTCACACCTAGCACCTGTTCTGGATTATAGCTCGATCGTGGCTCCCAGCTAATTTCTTGTGACTATTCAACGGTGAAATTTAATCTCACCTTTGCCATTTGGGCTCCTTTTTAGAGTGAGCTTTGCAGAATGTCTGCCACGAAATCTGTTTCTATTGAAAAGCAATCAGGAGACAAAGGCACAAACACGCACATTTTCACTAAGCAGGCTTTGCGCGAAAAGGCCCAACAAACACTTTGATGACTCGTGAATCTATGATGCAATTTGGGGACAGAAACTAGGGCAGGGGTTGTGCACTGACTAAAACATCCACTGGGAAAGAGGCAGACTTGCAAAGGTGTGTCCACACACTCGGTGTCAAACCTGTTTTTGAGTGAGTTCTCCTCCGGCACCATGTGTCCGGTTTAGCCTTATTTCTGACACCTCACAAAATAACACACTTCACTTCAGCCACTCAGGATTTATTTTATTTCTACACCCAGTTGCTGCTGTTTCAGAAATAAAGTCGAGATTGTTTAAAATCTTTATTATGTTTCAAAGACGATTAGCTTTAATCAAATTACATATTTGTACAAGACTTTCTCTACCTGTACGTGTGTGTGTGCGCACAAAGAAGCCTCACACATCCACAACTGGCTCCAGCTGTCTCACCCATCACCAGTGCCTTCAGGAATCTGAGACAGTCTATCTCAGATTCCTCCTCTCTCACATGTAAGGCTGCTGCGGACAGTAACAGACGCGGTATATCTCTTATTCCAGCTGGGCTCGACGCTGCAATAAAACACATTGTTTTGGTTGATGATAACCGGAACAGTCGTGTTCTCGCTTTCCTGCAAAAGCGAGATCGCACCAAGCAGGTTTTATTTCATAACTTTACTTTTTATTTTTTTATTTTATTGCTTTGGGAATTAACCCACCTTTTGATCAACAGCCAGCTCAACCCCCGCCCCCACCACTTCTGGGCGGAGCCAGTAGCTGTGAGCAGCTTAACGTCAGGATGTTGCTTTACGTGGAGCTTTACACGCGCTTTCATTGCACGTGAGCTCAGAACTGTGTTTAACAGAGCTGAGCTTTAAGTGAGGCCACACCTGTGTTTTAAGGACATTTATACGCGGCGTGTACGTAAACACGCATGCGTGTAGGCTCCAGGTAGAGCGGGACGTGTCTAAACAGAGCTGATTCCACCTGATGGATGGTTGATTTAGCCGTCCTGTGTTTACAGGGCTCTGATGTAGGTCCATGACCCGATGCTGACAGCCCCACGGCGTTATCCTGCCATCTACGGCCACTCGCCTGGCTCCTCTCCGCTCGGCTAGAGACGAGGATGTTTGTCTCGCACAGGCTGAACGCCGTGATGAGAATACTGAAGCTGTTTTCTGGTGAATCCTCACATTTATTTTCTTTTTTAAAAACAGAAATAAATTGCATTCCCGCGTCCTCTAGTGCATTCGTGATGTGGTTTGGATTCACCGCTGCAAAAAAAAGGTCACGGAAATTACTTTTAAACGAGTTAATCCACCAATCTGGGAGACGGGGCTAATCCTGCTTGTTTTGTAGTTCCGTTTCACTTGTTTCAGACAATTTCTCAACGTGTGGAAACGAGGCGGAGCAAAACCGATCTCGGGCGCCTTTGCTGCATGAAAAAGGACTTTGATTAGCACGGAGTTATCTCATGCTAACGTGGACACTTTTTTGCGCCGCGCTGACTGATCTGCCGCATGTGGATGATGTTCTCACCAGCTAAAAGCCACCCTGAGCACTTAACGGAGGCCGTCTTTCAGACCTGTCAATGTGGTCAAAGAAATGCTTTAATATGGACTGTAATTGCCTCAGGTAATGGCCTTTAATGGCTAACTGAGCATCAGTCCCCTTTGTTATCTATCTAAAGCTCTGGCCACAATGAGCAAACCAACCAGACAGGCCCAGACTAGTCCACCCACTAATAGACTTGGAGCTCTCACCTGTCGGTTTGTCACAGTCCACGGCTTTAGCAGACATGACCGCAGACATGCGTTAATGGCACAGAAAGTGCTGAGCAAGTGCCAACGATTGCTGTGACCCGGCCGCTGTGTATTTCTCACCTACCTCTACCCCTTTTCATTGGTTTGTTTGTGTGTTATCCGTCAGATGGTCTTCTCACCTGCACGATGAATGGGATCGGAGCGAGCGGAGTGATCCGTGTCCAGTTTGGCCCGACCGTGATCGGCACTCTGGCTCTTAATAGGCCATAAAGCAGACCCCGTTGCCAGTTGGAGTGCTAGTTTACCATGAGCGTATGGCTCGCCTTGGCATACGGCGATAACAGTTGAATTACCATATCCATTAGCGTCACCCTGTCCTCTGGCTCTTAAAGGCTTAAATCACGCGTTGACGATCCGTCAGCTCCCACGGTGCCAACACATTTGTGAATAAAGTTTTTAGACTTCGCAGCGGGCAAAAGCGGCTCCGGGGCCGGGTGGGGGTTGCCCTACACCCAGGGGTGGGGGAGGCCACAAGGGCAAGCTCCCTCTGGCGTCAGAGCTCCTCAAGAATGCAGAGAGGGATTAATGCATGTCTGTGGCAGTGACGGATGGGAAGCCACACACTCACTCACACACTCACACATATACCAACAGAGCATCTGGATGCAGAGTGCTTGGCCCTCCCCTGCGGCAGTATATGCCATCTTAGCAGGTGTGTGTGTGCTTGTGTGTGCTTGTGTGTGTGTGTGTGTGTGTGTGTGTGTGTGTGTGTGTGTGTGTGTGTGTGTGTTGGGACAAAGCCAGGCTTTGGTTGTTTGCCCTACTACCCCATATAGAGCTGTATTCACCAACCGCCTGTCATTTTGATTTTTATCGTGCTAGTTCACGTCTGGGGCACTTTGAGCGATTCACTCCATCCTTTTCAAAGCGCAGATGAATCGATTTCTGCTCCCTCGTTTTTATTATCTTTTTCCCCCCGTTGAGTCCTGTGATTGATGCCGCTGTGTGTTTCGCGCTCATGGTTTTGAGGTTTGGACCGTGCACGCGTGACTCCTGCTTTCTGCGCGAGACCCATCAATTGCTGTGCATGCACACGTCTCCTACCTGCGCCCAAATCCTCCAGCACCTCATTGTTTCCCCGTAAACCTCTGGCGATTCCGCGTGACCTCCAGCAGCTGGCTCCATGCGACCGATGTTGCGCCGCAATGGTCAATGATCTCTGATGGATCACCTCAGGGAGCCTGGAGAGCGTCTCGCATGGCTGCCGCGGTACACTACGGCGGCTATTGGTATGCTAATGAGTGAGTGAGTCAGGGGCTGATCGTATTAATCACTAGAGCTCACACCACGCCGCCTGTGACAGATTATCCCGCAGCGCACAAAGGACAGCCACAGTCAATTCTCGGGGAGATAATACAGTTTGCGAATGGGTTCTGATGCAGGTGCATTGTGCCGGCGTTCTCGTATGCGCAAAACATACAATGTCACAGTGAACGCTTACAAAAAGTTGAGGAGGATGAAAAGGGTTTGTTTTCATTGATGACGCCCAGGATTCAAACTGACCTCCCTGAAGGTTAACCACCAATCAAACCGGTTGTTCTCTGTTCTCTTTTCTCTTTTCTTCGCCTCGAGCACACTTTTTGTCTCCCTATCTCCTATCGGCGGCGAGATAATTAGGTGTCTCTCCTTTACCCTTTGTTGCAAGGAAGTAGTCGTGCTTCACCCCATCGTCCTGGGGCGGCGCCGGGTGTGTTTCTGTTTTCCCAAGAGCCCGTGGGTCTCTTATCTGACCCTGTGGCTGCTAAAGACTCCACACGTCTCTCATTGCATTACTTCTACAATCACTCCAAGCATTTCTTTTTTTTTCTCCCGTGAATCTACTGCTGGAACACTGGGGCTCTGCGTTAGCTCTGCTTTGAAGGGACCACATGACAAACGGCATGAACCTGAATAAACTTTGCTGAGATGATCCGCTGCTGCACAGATGTGTGTGTGTGTGTGTGTGTGTGTGTGTGTGTGTGCATAATTATTGCACCAGAAAATAAAGTGATGTGAATAATGGTTGGCCTGAAAGCCAGAGATACCGTAGCTCTGGATCATGTTCAAGTACACGCTGTGTGTGTGCACGTCTGTTCCTCCTTCCTTCACAGGTTTAACCCCCAAAATGACCTCCTTCTGTCCATTAAGCTGCTTAATTAGCAGAGAAGCCGATGGGAAGCTGATTTGCACCTGCAGTCTTCCAGCTGTTTGCCGGATCTCAAACACGCACACACACTCCATCTCTTTGTGGGAGCAGCTCGCCCCTTCCTCCCTCTGCCACTCCGAACATGCAGATGTAGTGCACACACATACCCGCACACACACACTCTAGTAAGCAGCATATGGGTACTGACACCCCCTTGAGGATGTTCTGAGTCAGTGTCTCCCTTAACCAAAGCATCAGAAGATGTTTACGCCACATTTCCCATAGATTTCTACACTACCACTGTCGGTGGAGGACGAACCCTCAGGCGTTATCCTCTCTCTCACACACACACACACACACACACACACACACACACACACACACACACACACACACTCACACACACAGGAAAAGCGTTGCCGTCGCATTCGGGCTAATTTAAAGTTGAGTCAGAGTTGCTTGTCTTGACAGCAGCGCCAATCTGTAGAAAATGAACTGAGCTGGCAGCAGCACAGGCTGAAGAGATTTCACTGTAAGGGACAGAGGGACGAGGGGGCGGAGGAGACGGAATAGGGGATAGATAGTGGGAGGGAAAACCTCTGATTGACGGAACATGAGAAACACATATTTTACTTTCCCAGATTTCTTTTCGCTCTTCACATTATTTTTATTTTTTTAAAACACCTTCTGTAAAAAGTAAACTTTACAATGTGGGGGAGTTTCGTATGAAGGAACGTTTTCATTCTTTCCATGCAAAGGAGTTCAGTTTATGAAAATATTATCTTATCTTGTAAGTACCTTCTAGTTAAATTGATAAAGTGATGGAGTACGTTGTGGGTGGAAGACGAGCACCAAACAAAAGACTTGACCTTTCACCCTGACCTCCAGCATTCCATCGTATGTGAATTCCTTCAGTCTACACCCCCGACCCCTCCGGCCGCCGAGTTCTAATTTCCACTGCGTTTCTAGACTATTTCTACCCATGCGTCTGGGTGAGGCGGTCCACTATTCTCTGAGCAATTAAGATCAATTAATTTCCTCCCCAGTGGAAGCTTCAATCACAAATTGCCGCAGACTGCAGTCCCCAGTGAGCAGGATAATCAATGGCATCAAACCATAAACGGCCTCCAGCTAAGAGAGCGGCTCCATCATGCTGCTTGGGAGGGAGAGACCAGAAATATTAGCCGGCTCACTGAAAACTCTATTTCTTCCCCGAATCGTTCGTCAGCCCCATTAGCATCACTCGACCAGCGTCAGAGACGGATTGTTGCAAGTAATCTGTCTGCGATGTAAATGTGACACAGTTTATGCATTTTACATAAATAATGATTCACGAGGAACGTAGTCATAACTTCCGTTATGGAAGATGCTTCATGACTTAATGTTTGTAGCAAGTCTAGACTTCTATGGGGGAGCTGGGTTTTGTCACACTGCCATTATTGGGCCATCGGGAGTCATCTTAAACCTCGGTATCAGTGAGGATTTTGAAAGCTTTATCCCAAAGAAGCAAAGCTCTGCTGATAAGCTGTTGGAAACCTGTGCAGCCACGCACTCAACAGTGTGCTCGCCATGTCCTCCATGTCGAAGCCTATGGCGTCTTTTCTTTCCACTTCCTGTGCTCTCTTGGCCGTGAGGTAGACACGGGCAGCAACGTCAGTAATTGCCTCGTTATCATCATGTCGTGTAAGGCGACCTTCAGGAATAAACTGTATCTTTAGATATTAAGGGATTTGGTTTGCCTCTCGAGAGCTTGTTGGGGCCTTAATTGATCTTAATTAGCGGTCAGATCACTTTGCCTTGTTGAATTAGACTCGACATCTGCTCTGTATGAATATGCAGCACAGAGCCTCCCTGCCTTCTCTTTTCTTGTTTCTCTTTTCTTGTTTCTCTTTTCATGCCTCTCAGTCTCTCCCAGCTTGTTGTTGACCCACCTTTTTAGCAGCCTCCATTTACAGCCGGACAAAGGGCTTTGAGAGGAGCTCCGACTCGGCCACTAGGACTATTGTGTTGTTGACAATGTTGCTTCGTCCTGGTGAATAATATAATATGATTCGCTGCTGACATTGTGCCCCGGAGCTGATGTCTCTATGTCAAGCAGCAGGCTGAGGGGGGGGGCGACTGTTCCACAGCTGCTCATACAAGCGTGGCACGGTCGTGACTTTTAATGGCTGTTCAGGCCGAGATGAATTTCTGGAGGAGAACCCTATTGAGCGTCGTCCCCGAGGCCCTCGTGTTTTCCATTTGTTGGAGTGGCGTCCCTGAACGGCAACGACGGTCGAGGCGCCTCTGGAATAAACGCTCGGCCCAAGAGAGAGTTGGGGAGCCTCGCACTCGTGGTCCACTTCTGATGCTGTGCCGTGTTCTGGCGTGGCTTTCTGAATGGGTCCAGTTTGACTGCGTGACCACAGTTATGTGAACCGTGGCAAAAAATGGAGTCGCGTGCGTGCGTGTGTTTTAGAGCGACGGCGGTCTCAAGCTGGTCTCCGCTGGGCTCTGGGATAAAGCTTAGTCACAACACTTTCAGAAATTCTAATTCCAGAGAAGGGTTTTGACTCCCTTTCCTGCATTTCCATCAGCTCCTCAAAATGAGATTTGGCTGCTACAAACCTTTACACAGCACAGCCGTGTTGTGGTCTCACTTGTTTAATTTCCTCTTTTTTCTTGACTTTTCTTTCTCCCCTCCTTATTCTCTGGCTCTCACACACACTCAATGTCTCCCTCCCCAGTAGCTGGCTGCCTCCCTGGCCCTCGGGTCATTGTGGTATTTAGGGTCAGACAAGCGCCCCAGTCATTGCGCCCTCCCCACTGCCTCCCAGGCAGCGCTGCAGCCATTATACGCCAGCTTGTCTGGCCCAATCGCCTCAAACGGCTATGGAAAACCGCCTTGGCTGTAACGAGCCCCGCATCCTCCTCCTGGCCAACGGAAAAGCAGGATAGAGGGAAAAACAACACAGCCGAGTAGAGGAGCCTTTCTGCAGCCGAGGCTCTAAATGGATGAGAGCTATAAAACGTCCTTCTCTTCCTGAGAGGGCTCTTCTGTTGAGAACTTTACACTTTTTCCTCCCAGCGCTCCTGCTTTTCCTCTTGGCGCTCCGTTACCCAGGGTTACCCCTTGAGGGCTGTGATTCGCTGCCGCTTCGAAGCCGGGAGGGAGTTTCCACGTGTCCTCCAGCGTGTCTGGGTGTGTGTGAGTGTGAGTCAGATGCGTGTCGCTTTAAGACACGACGAGCCTTCGCAGGGAGAATCCACTTTGAGATCAGAGAACACCAGATTTCTCCTTTGCAAGTTGTTCAAAGAGCTTTTAGATGAAAGCCCGGGCCACAGAGGTAAGGGATGTTACGGGCTCTGTGTTTTATCTCCCTCTCTTTGTTTTTCCTATTTACTGGATTAAGAGGAGGCTGAGGGGAAGAGGTCACATTGTGCTTCCTATTGTCCAGATCCACAGGTGTGGGGTGTTTGCATGAGTGAGTGCTGTTGCGTTTCCACCCGTATCTGTGAGATGGCAGTTTGTGTTTCAGTGTTTATCTGTGCTGTGTGGGGGCTGCCGGCCTGTATAAGCCTGCCACATGTAAGCCGTGCACATGCAGATACAACAAAGTGACTCTTCACAAGCTCAGACGGCATCACTTCTGTGTTACGGTCTCTTCTGCACGACTCCACGTTCTCTGAAGAGTAGAAGTGAGTTTGACACACTTGTCTAAACTTTGTGTCCCACACTGAAGTTGCTGGATACTTGCTTAGTGGTGTCCTGTTGTATGAGAGTGTCGGGGGAACATTTTTCTTTTTTTATTGTATTTTCTTGGCACCGCTCTGGAATGGCCGTGGCATACGTGTATACATCTTTCAGAAGGCCGCCATGTCATTTCTGGTCGGGAGCCAGGCGGAGAGCTCCTAAATGTATAATGAAAAAGTCCGAAAGACACTTAACAAGCACTTTGATGGATGTTTGGTGGCTTTGGCTGAATCCACCACACGGTAATATGGGCTTTCAGCGAGTGATTCATAGATTGACATTTCTCCTCACAAGCGAGCGACCGCAGGATACTTGAAATCTGGTTCATCCGACAACTCAGCAGGACGCGGCCTCGTCTTTGGCTCCGCTCTCTTCTCTTCTCCCCTTCCTGTTGTTGTTGTTTGTGTCCGGAGAGAACTTGTGTGGTTGTTTATTGCGCAAGTGGGAATATAAACTGTGTCTAAAAAGAGTGGCGCTTAAAGCGCGCGCTGCTCCTTTAAGAGCTCAGTTGTCACGGCGCCAGAGGAAAGTGATAAGAGAGAAGTCCCATGGGCTGTGATTTGACAGGAGGAAGGCAGCGTGATTGTGTTAACAGTCACTTCCAATAACAAATGACCTCATATGTTCCTAGTTCACAACATCATAATTCAAAAACATGAAACCTTGCTGGTACTTCATTCTGGATGAGGTTATTTCCCTCTTTATTTGTTGCCTGCATTGTGGATTTATGATCGTGAGAAGCACATGGTTAGCCCATATTTTCTGCATTATTGCACAACTGCACTTCTTTTGTTAAGCCATTAAAAATACTTCTGTATCTCCCAGCTTCTATGGCAGAGTGGGTTAAAGAAACTGCACTAACAGCACCATGGTGCTGCTGTGAGGCTGAGGCGTCTGGGGAATCGCCCGTTGTTTCACACTGCCGTGTCAAGAGTTTGTTCCTCCCTTTGGTTCCCAAGTTTAGATTCAAGGACACGAGGGTCAACTGCAAACCTAGTTCTTCCGACTTCTGACGGAGGTTGTTGCTACTGTTCCCCAAATGCACGGTGGTCTTCGTGTAGGAAAAAAGGCAGTTTCTTCCCCAACACAATGCCTCCATGTTCCCACTGTTTACACCGCCAAGGTGTGGCCCGTTCCTCACAGTGCGCCCGAGCTGCAGAGCTCAGACGCACACGCTGCCAGACTAAACACGGAGCTTACGTGGGAGTCATCAAGGGGCAGCCTGAGAGGAATGCCAGGTCATGGGGGGGGTGTCGAGGAGCGCTGGGGTGGCATGGTCCCTTGGCCCCGGAGCAGATGGCTTGTAGGAAGCCCTATTGACGAGAACAGAGGACTGAAGGGGAAAGAGGGAGGGAGAGTTCAGACTGGCTTCAGCTAAAAGGAAGACTTGTCTTGTTGTTCTCCCGGTCGCACAATACTGCAGTTCAAGTCGCAGCAGAAGGCAAACGTGTGTGTCTTTAGGTGTGTGCGTTGACACGCCTTTGAGCCTTTTTGTATACCCACATCCCTGCTCCGAGTGAATGAATTTTGCAAGAAGGGCTTTTAAAAGAAAGCTCTGACAAGTTCGACAACCAGCATTATGCTGACTCCTAGTGTTGTCGGCAGCTGCTCTCTTGGTCTTTACTCCAGAGAGAGAATTGTTTAGTTACACTCCATTCACGTAGGGAGACTTAAAATAATGTTCATCTTACCTCTCTAGCTCCAAGACAGACGGGGGGGAATTGAGTAAGAAACATGCCAGTTTTCCAGCAGGTTTCTCGGTTAATGAAGGGGACTCTAATGCTTACAGTTGGACCAGTTGATCATACCTCAATAAGCACGATCGGGTTGTATTTGCCTCGGGTCCACGTGAACCCTGGCCCCAGTCCAACTCGCATGACCAAGATGGACATTATTAGTGTTACTGGCAGAACGCTGCTTGGATTGGTGGCTTCAGGGTTGCCGTGCCAAGACTATTTATCTCTGTATCAGTGCTGCTGTCACCCTTTTCAACTCATGACGAACAAAGCCGGGTTGGTTAACCCTCTGATCAGCTCAGTGTGGCGTTTCAAGTTCATTACCAGCCCTACTTATCTCCAGCCAAGTTTCCTTGAGTGGTCATGTTTGATTTGTATTATTTGGTTTGTAACGTTAGTCTGGATCTTTGCCTTGTCCTTGAACTCCGTGATCTAGCGCCTCATGTGCTTTATATTTTAAACATTCAAGTCCCCCCTGGAATTTCCCTCTCAACTCCACGTATTAAACACACTCTTTTACTGTAGTCCATTTACTCAGCCAACACTGTTTAATCTGGCCTCACAGTCAAGGTGCATTCAAGCAGGAGCAGATAAACTCTTATTGCTGCAGATCACTTAATCCTGGAGGTTAGGGCTTCTGGCAGCGGGTGTTGACACTGTAACCTTACGCATTCTGTACGTGTGCTGCGAGGCTTAGACGAGTTAGCACTGTCTGAAAGCCGTCCTGGACTGTGAGCTACATGCATGTGAGTGGGTTGTACTACACACACAAGACATAGTCTCGCTGCTTCCCCAGAAGATGCCAGGTGCCTCCGCATAAAGCTTTCCTCGGCCGTTTCTGGTTTTGGATCCTGCCCTCCGGACAAATTTGGCGGTGACGAGGGAAGGAAAAAAAAGCTAGGATTCCTATTTAAAAATAAACAGACGGGTAAACTGTAGCCGGCTTTCAAAAACTTTCCCAACCCTGATCAAAGATGACGTCATTTACTTGCGGGGAGGTGGAAAAATGCCACCAATGTTCAAGTTTGGGATGGCTGATTGAGGAGGGATTTTGGGGGGTGGACTGAATTTTTTTTTTTAACGGTCATACTGTAGAGCCAGGGTGGCTACTGTGCTGTACTGTGCTGTCTTGTATAGTACAATGCTCAGTTGATGTGATACTACTGGGAACCTGCTTGGAGTGAAGTTTATTGGAGCTGCATAGTTTATACAGAGGAAACATTTTTGTCTCGAGGATATTGGCTGAACAATCTTTTTCCAAACCTGCCAATAAGATCAATGTTTTTTTTTTCCCACCGCATACAGAAAATCTCAAATTACAGCAAGTGAGACCACAGATGCTGTTTCAGCATAGCACAGGCTTTGTTTATCCCAGTGAGAAACACGTCTGGCGGCCTCCCAAACACTGTCTTCTCCCAAATGCTGTGGATTAGGTCTACTCTTTAACTGGCACACCTGTTATCAAACAAGGAGCTTATTACATGTGGTAAATTACAGTCCTGTAGAAGGAGCCTAAGCACTAAGTCAACTTCTCTCTGTGTGTTTCAGATGAGCCAGAGGACAAAGGAATGAATCTACTCTGAGGAATGAGGCTGAGGGAACCTTGCACATAGGAGCTCCAATCTGAAGAGAGACAGGTGAGTCTGTGGCCTTCATATCTGGGTTGCCAATAATAGCATGCTTGATCAAATGTATGCGTCTCTGATATACACATTCAAATGTATTGGTACTTTAAACAGACATTATTAGTTATTTTCTTTTATGACAGCACCTTCCCCTCAGGTGTTGTATAGCCAAACGGGTCTGGTGTTCATGTTGTAGAAAGGTTTGTCCTCATCGACTTTGTCTGCTAATTCAAAGACAGTTGAAGGTATGAAGCCGTACCTATGATGTAATTGCACAGCAGACAGCATCAGATACACCCTAACCAGCACTATCTGCTACAGCATCAACCCTGTAATAAAATGTCTGTCTGGTCACGGCTCTCCGTCACTGTCAGAGTGTTGTGGACGTCTGGAAGTGATTTCACATCGTCATGAACGCCGTCTCACATAACAACCATGACCACGTAAAGCCGTTCATCTAACTTGACTTTTCTATAGAAAGAATGGATATATGTAGTGAAACAAGAGAAGAGGCGGGGTTAATGGCCAAATGTGATAGAATTACGTACAGCTATTCTCTTTAAACGGCATAAGGAATCCTGCTTATCCTGCTTAACGATTATGTGTGTATGGTTTTATGTGAGTGCAGTCATTATTGTTTCTGAGTAATAAGTTAATTGCATGTCTCTGAGCTGGCATTCTGTCATGCCATGGTATTTATATTATACTGCCTTATTTGGGACTAACAGAATTTTCCAGTAGCATAATGCTGGTGACATTATGATTTAAAAAAAAAAAAAAAAAACTTTTTTCATTTTTTCCAGGCAGCAATGGGAAATTCAGAGAGCCAATATAGCATCCAGGGCCCCAAAGGCACCAGCTTTGTCTTCCCTGGGAAACCGAAGCCATGCTCACGGAAGCTCCACGCCAAAGATGCTCTGTCGCCCCATACGTGGTGGAAAAGTGCCCCGTTGGGCTCCGGGTACAAGGCCAGATGTGTTGGTCGTGGCTGTCTGTCACCTCCCAAAAGCAGGCCGCCTTACTCCCCTAGGCACTGTGACTACGTCTCAAAGGGGGCAAGGGCCAGCCCAGGAGAGCGCCGCTGGCATCGATCGCCTCGATGTGCTACGCGAAAGCGGCATATGTCGGATGAGTACGAAGATAACCCGTACGGGGCTGATCTGAATGGGTGCACTCTGAATGGACATGCTGACGAGCAGGAGGCTTTAGAGGAACAGAGCAGCCCACGGGTGGTGATAAAGAAAGATGGCAGTCTCAGGGTGGAGTTCACCAACACCTCGGGCAATCCCGTCCTCCTGGACGGGGCTTCTGGCCCCGTACAACTCCTCAAGTTCTCCCCCAACCTGGAGTCTGCCTTCACTCCCAGTCTGCCTGGCTCAAATGGTAGTAGGCAGGACGACCACCACAGCGGTCCACCTCCGGCCTCTACCTCCTCCACGGCCAGGACCAGCAAGGGAAGCTCCCTGAGCTCTGATGGCTCTTGGTATGACTCTCCCTGGGGGCCCAGCACAGAGCTGTGTGAGCAGGACCAAGCCTGCTCTGCCAGTAGGACACTGGTCCACTCCCCCATGCACCAGCTCGACTCCTTCACTGAACAGTCTCCTCCTGTGTCCATCACAGACCTCTATAAGGACTCCACAATGGCTGCCACCTTTCCCACAGCCAGGGACCTGTCCTCCCATTTACATCCGCCTCCTCCAGGCCAGAGGCCACACAGAGCTTCTTTTGCCTCTGTACTGGATGTCCCACTGGAGGAAGAATCTCCCGAGGCCTGCCAGTACTCATCGTACACCCTGCCCTGCCGCAGGCCCAAAGCCCACACCGTGAGCGAGGATCTGGACCAGCGTCCTGACCAGGACCAGCCTGGACCAGAGTTTGGCTTCCATAAAAAAGACTCCATCAAAAACCGCATCCGGCGCTTCAGTGACTGGACAGGAAGCCTCAGCCGCAAGAAGAGGAAGTCTCAGGTACGTCTGGCCAGGCTCATATTTATTATATATATTTATCATATTTATTTAGCTTTGTGAGAGGCAGTTCTTTTGATCATTTCTACTCCTTTATCCCTCTCAGGGTTCATACAGGGATCTTGTCCACACGGTATGTAAAACATACACGTTGCATAGATGTGGTGTTCCTAGTTGCCCCTGACTAAATCCCTCATAGCACACAATAGATACATGTATCATCCTCTTATTGTGGTCCTCTGTTGCCACCTCAGAGCGACGGCATCTTGTTAGACAGGTGAGGGAACCAGTAACAGACTGTTTCCTGTCTAGCAAGATTTACTTGATCACAAGCCACAGCGGTGGTCTTGGCATGACCAGGAACCAACCACCTAGTCCTTAGCACTACAACACCAGCTGTCCGGAGACCGGGGACCAGTGGGGCGGCACGAAATCAAATCTGTAAGGCAGCCAGAGCTGGGCACTTGTTTGTTTTTGTGGCAATGGAACGAGGATGCGTAAGACATGGCTGATCCTCAGAGGAAGAGAGGTGCAGGGCTTATGTGCAGGTTCCATGACTGTATCTGGGTGGGTACTTTTGAAGTATTATTGCCTACTTATTATTTGTGATTAGTTGTTGTATGTACCGCATTTGTCGCATGTTGATGTCTTCATCTCTTTTTGTTTGCTGTCAGACATGTAGGCTGCGAGGTTATTGATTTAACTGAATGGTATTGTTCAGCCCTTGAATAGCATTTGATTTAAAAAGGTTTCAAGGTAACTGATGGCTGAAGGGCACACATATATATATATATATATATATATATATATATATATATATATATATATATATATATATATATATATATATATATATATATATATATATATATCCAACCATCCATCCCAGTAGTAAAATGAGGAGAGGTTGGAAATAGCCACAACTTGGCTGCACGTGATTCTGTGCTACAAACACTAAATTCTAATTTAATATAAAACATTTATTGGAACAGAGCCTGAACTCATGTCCCTCTCGGTCTTTGAGGCTTGAAAGCGATTGTTTCTGCATTAATTCGTTTAGCTTTGGCTTGGAAAAGTTTTAAGAACACTGTTTGGGCACTGCCAAGAGAATAGCTGTAAGCCTTTGAGAGGCTCTGTTCGAGTGAAACTAAATCCTAGCGGAAGATTGAACCCCACCCCTCCTCTAATGTTAATGAATGACTTGTGGTTGTTCTGGCTTTTGTGTGGCGCAGGCTTCTTGGGCTCCCCTCCGCGGACCCTTTTGAGAGTAAATCTGCTAATAGGGATTGGTGTTCAGTCAGTTGGGTCCGACAACAGACAAAGGACTAACTGGAACAATCGTGGTATTCGGATGGCATTCTCTTCTTTGCTAGAGGATGGATTTGTGAGCTTCTCCTTGTCCTTAAACAGCAGTTGATGCTAAGTGAAATGTACGAGATACTTTGCCTTGATGCTGTCACTCCGCCCTGACAAATAGGCAGCAGACTGACAGTATTCATTTTAAGTGCTCCACAGCGGTCACTTTACATTAGTTATGTTTACCTCTAAATCTCCTGCTTGCCACAACACCATGCTAATCTATGGTCGTGTTGGTTTCACAGAGACTAGCACCCGCAGATATGTACTCCAGTCTTTGTTATCCAGAAATGAAGCTGATTAACAGCTGTGTTTGCAGAACTCCTCAAGAAACTTCTAAATGAGGTGTGACTACTAAAAGACAATAAAATAAATTGCCAGCATCCGGTATTGCTGGCAAATTGCAACACTTTGGCTTACTTTCATTGAGGATAATTCAACCCACAAAAAGAAAAAAATAAGCAGTGATCGACGCCCGGGGTTCTTTTTCTTAGCGACTGACGAGGCCTGACACAATTCCCTGTAAAAGGGACTACAGTGCTTCAAACTGGTCTTCATACTGAATTTCCTCGGTTCTCCGGGGGCCATTTTGTTCACTGCCAAACCTCTGTGGCATATGTCTGATCACAGTGCCTCCTTTCAGCAAGTCAACCCAAATCAGGAGCACCTCCGGCTGTGGGTCCCCTCCACCTGAACTCCAGGCCTTTGTTGTGGGTTTAAAGGTCACGCCGCAACCCTGGTGCCAAAGGCCAAGAACCTGCTTGTAATGAAAAGCAGCTGGAGGAGAACTGAAGAGGGTGGACACATCTAGGCTGTGTCAACGAAAGGAAAACTGACAAAGACCCACCCTGTGCTCAGTCCATATTTTCCTACATCTGTATTTTACAAATACTGTGTTTTTTATGGTGGCAGGTGGATGTAATATTTAAACAAAGGCCGTCATCAACCGAACACTGTGGGTTCAGCGGGTTCATTGCTGCCCTGTAGCTAAACAGGAGCCTGTAGGAATAAAAAAAAAAAGCATTACCTTGCTGTTGTTTTCCATATAGGCACCATCCTATTTGTTTGCTGATTAATTTGGGCAACATTTAGATGTAAGTGTCAACAATAGGAATGGCATTAGCAAGGCTGGGGGAAGACGTGGGCGAAGCTGAGCGAGACGCAGGAGGAAACAGAGGGCGGATGAGCTCCGGCATGACGGCGCATACTCTGTCTGCATGCTGAGAAGCACTGCACTCCGATGCCAGGGACAGAATCAATGCCGCAATCTAGTCAAGTGTAGGTAGGCCGTCATTAGGCATGAAAGAGTGCAATTCCATCAAGTGTTCATTTGAGCAGTTGGGAAGCCACGGCAGACCTTAAATGACGTGAAATTGTCTGAGCCTGGAGGGTTCCAACCTCCCAGGTGCCAGAACAGGAAATTTGTCCCACTTTCTCAGCCCCAGTGATAGATTTAGAGACGGTAATGCAGACTTTGAAGTAGGTTCGAGTGGTTTGAGTAGATTTCTTTTTCAAAAGTTCCTTCTCCACTTTTTGCGGCGCCTTGGGGCTAATTGAAAGAAGCCCGGTTTGATCGTCGTCCCAACGCAAGCTCGTGTTGGGAGGTGTGCACCTCTGAGAGCGAACATGGTGTGCTTTTGAATTAATGTAGGTGGGAACAAAAAATTCTGTTTATCAGTTTGGAAATCTCAAAACCAGTCCAACAACTCTAATGGTGACTAATCAGTGAGACTATTTGGGTTTGGCTTAGTTGCATTCAAAATCTCATCTTTCCCCGACATGGTCCGCCCTTCATCCACTAGCATCTCATGCTCCTCTCACCTTTTCCTAACTTCAGGAGTCCAGGTACAAGGACCTGAGCGACGCCTTCGACAGCGGGGTCGACGGCCTGACTGCAGACACCAGCTCCCCCTCTCAGGTCTCCAGCCTCCTCTGGTTCCCAGGAGCCTCCAGGGCCCAATCATCAGGGGCCATCCACCAAACGACCAGCGACGCCCTCCGCCAGAATATCTATGAGAACTTCATGAGGGAGCTTGAGACTGGCACTGGAAAGGGAGGAGGGGGAGGCGGAGACAGAAGAGACCCATCCACGGGCACCGAAGAGGGGGAGAGCAGCAGCGAGTCGGCCGAGGGCTCCCTCGAGGAGCTGGATCTTCTGTTTGAAAAGGAGCAAGGGGTGGTCCGACGGGCCGGATGGCTTTCCTTTAAACCCCTCGTCACCCTGCACAAGGACAGGAAGCTGGAGCTGGTGACCCGCCGCAAGTGGAAGCAGTACTGGGTGACCCTGAAAGGTGAGTGTGAGGGGAAACAATCATGCACCTTGAAATTGAGTCAAGGAATGTTCTGTTTTGTGGTTTTAAAAATGATTCACGTGTAAGTAGATTATCATGGTTTTAGTACCATAATTCAGTTTCTGAGGAGCAGGTGGGTCCCTCTTTGTACGTTCTGTCCTTGACCATTGCATCACACTTGACAGTGAGGGATCGTCATTCAATCCCACTCTAGAAGCTTCAAGGGAATTGTGCCGCTGCTTCTCTCCCAATGGATAAAGTTTAGGCCACTTATGCTGCTTTTCTGACACTGCTAAGTTTATACTGAAGAGCAGTCTTTGAAGTAAAAAATAAATAAAAGGGATAAGCAAGGACACTTTTGGGAGTCTGTAAAACATTTCTGTGCACCCCGTTTCTGCAGAATTGAATTTGTTGGATGTTTTATGCAAGGACATTGTGTGACAGCTGTATAAAACCCAAACGCCTTTCAGTCTAGAGGATCCCCTTTCCCGCATCCCTTACCTCATCACATCTCTCTCTGTCTGTCCTTCTACTCCGTCATTTCCAGGATGTACGCTGCTGTTCTACGAGACCTACGGTAAAGGCTCTCTGGAGCATGAGCTGACGCCTCGCTACGCTCTCCTCGCCGAGGACGGCATCGTCCAGGCCGTTCCAGAGCACCCCAAAAAGGAGAATGTGTTCTGCCTCAGCAACTCGTACGGAGACGTCTTCCTCTTTCAGGTAACACACATGCAATCATGGATGCAAGATGACAGCAGAGTTGAATGAGAACAAACTGAAATATGCAGGACTTTTTCTTTGGGAGCGTAGAGTGGCAGGACATGGTTGTAGTAGAATTATACCAGACACACATCGTTTAGCTTCCCCTCTGGAGCGGAGCATGTGAAATGACCAATTTTGGCATTGGGAGGCACTTGAAAGCAAAGAGCCCAAACTTCCCAGCTCAGGGTCTGAGAGCCCATCCTATTGGTGCTTGCTGACCTACATACTGTATCCCGACCAAACTCATGCCCAGTCTCGGCTCTTTGCGTGTAGCCCCCTCCATTACAAGTTTCCCCGACTGCAGTGTCCAGACCTACATCTAATAAAATGGTTTTGCGTGGAGCTGACATGGCCCCCTGAGGCAAGCGGAGAGAAAATCAGCTCGATAGCGTGAAGACAGCTTGGGGTTCACACTTTTGTTTCCACCCACATGGCCTGTTGAGCATGAGTCACTCTCGATCTAAAGGGGGTTCAATTGATTTCTCACCGGCGGGCCTCCTCCCGGTGAATAGCCGTACAGAGTGATCATCTTGGACTGGCTTATTAACAGGGAAAATGTGTGTTTGATTTCGGCAAAAGTTCATAACCTGTGCTTTCTCATAGAGACACGGGTAATCACGCCTTCTGTCTTATTGATCCAGCAAAGCCCAGCTTGCCGCCCAATGATCTTATTGTGATATGTGGTTAAATAACACGATGGCCGTGCGTCGGCAGTCCTAGCGGGTTTATCAGGCTTAGCATTTCTGAATGTGGCTTGTAATGAGGAATATTGGTCCTGCTACTTCATGAAATGTAACGCCCTGTCCCTCCTCGCCCTTCCAGGCCAGCAACCAGACCGATCTGGAGAACTGGGTGACAGCCATTCATTCGGCCAGTGCCTCGCTGCTGGCCAAGCGCCAGGGGAAGGAGGACACGGTGCGCCTGCTGCGGAGCCAGGTCCGTGGCCTTCTGCAAAAGATCGACATGGACGGGAAGATGAAGAAGATGGCCGAGCTGCAGCTGACGGTGGTCAGCGACCCCAAGAACCGCAAGGCTATTGAGAACCAGGTGAGGTGGTCATAGTGAGACATTAGCTTGGTTAAAGGGAATTAATACCAGCGTCACTGAGAACATTGGAGGCCTCTATCCCATTTTACACTGCATTATCTATGAGTTGTTATTCCACGGGGTGCGTAGCAGCCACATGCTGCGCCTTACCTAATTTGACTGATTTCGTGACTGCAGTGACGATCCTGTGCTTATTTTTGTCTGTGGGTGGGTGAAGTGGCCTAAATGCATCAGTCCCCAAACTCATCTCGAGGGGCCCAGGGGAGCAGCTCGCTCCCCGAGCATCAGATTGAGATTCCAGATGTTTCCTGGTAATGGGCTCTCAACATGCATTATCCTCTTCCTCCTCCTCCTCACAGCCTAGGGGAGAATCCAAAGCACCCAGTGCTGTGCTGTAGCCTACATACAGCAGATTACTGACTGGTGTAAGAAGCCCATCATCTATAGCTCATCAAGGACCCAAAGACTACTACTAGAACTTGGTGTTGTGAAGTGTGCAGGAATATAGCAATATAGTGTATTTATTTATTTTACCTGTGATTGAGGTGGCCATTGACTTGGAGTGTCTCTTACTTATGTGCTCTGCCTCCGCGTAGCCGCATGGGTTTGCGTTGTCAGCTGCTCATGTCGCTGTGCACAAACCGCTTACACAGAAGGGATACTTATTGGAAGGGCTATTATTTGGTGTTTGGTTAAAGTGCACTGAGTGTAAATATGAGTATGTACTAGGAAGAACAACCCCAGTGATCGCAGATGGAGACGTCACTGCCTGCCTGCGAGACTGACTGACTGTGTGATCTGCTTTCAATTAGCCAGAACGCCACCTCAGAGGAGACAAAGAGACAGACGGGGTTGGAGTCAATGATAGGGTCAGAGGGCTATGGGACAGGACTCTGATACAGGGCCCCGAGGCTGATGATAGCTTTAAGGTTTCGGTGGGGTTGTCTAACCCCAACAAGGCACTACTTTGATGTACCCCACCCCCACCCACGTCTGTTGAAATCTGTGCCAGTAGACCTCTTTTGAAGGCTGCCTTTGCCCCCTTACACACACTCTTGCTCACGTACACACACTCACGCACAGAGCGCGTTCACACACACACACACACACACACACACACACACAACACTCCGATCAAGTTGCATTGAAAGACTTATTATGCATTAGGGCTTTTTACAGCGAGCCAGGGGCAGATGTTAAAAAGGGGGAAAAGAAAAGATGAGAATCTGTTAAAAGAAAGGCTTGTCTCTGCGTGCTTAATGGGTCTGAAATGAATGTAAATAAGTTGTGCACACGGGCCAGATGGGCCCGAACATGCCTTTCTTTTCACTGATGTTGGTTGATTGTCTCACTGCACTAATTCAGGCCTGCTAAATGCATGATGCAATACACTGCATAAAGGCAGTCATCAGTGATGCACCCCTGGCATGAATCATCAAATCAAATTTTATGCACAGGACTATTTTTAGAACATCCTTAAATGAAGACTTGGATATTTGACTGTTGACAAACCCGATGGCATGTAAATCAGGACCTTGCTAGGGTATTGCGTGATACAGAGCGACGCATGTTATTCCGAAGCGGCAACTCTCCTAAATTTGTCTTTGCTTTTGAGGAAGGAGCTTAACTGATTTACTCAGTAACACCTCCCTCCCCGTCTGAAGTCATCTTCAAACCACTCAGTGGAATTAATTCACAGTTCCTCCAGAACACCCTGTTTATATCCGTATATATGTAATGACCCAGGGATAGCAGGATACAAAAAAAACGTATTTTCTTACTTACTATTGGAGGCTTTATTTACAAGGTCTTTTGAGTTCAGGTTCAACAGAGTGACGACAGGAAGGTCCTTGGACAAGTCCCAATGTGAAATAAATACGTGTTGGTCAGCCTGCCTGTGATAAGTGACGAGAACACGGACACAAAAGTCCTCCACGATTCCCCATATTAACTTTGGTGCCCCTTGCTAACCATGCTAATGCTATCTGTGACTACTATTATGCCAAAAAAGAATACCCACCTTTTAAGTTGCAAAAAGTTGATTTGTTGTACTTCATGTTGCTCCATATCACATGTTAGATGGGGGTAGTTGCCTATGCTCTCTAGCCCACAACAACGGCTGGTAATTAGCTATTAACTATAGTACTTTGGCTGACTTGTAGCAACTTTGACCACAAGTGACATTTATGGGATAATAAAATAAATGACAGAAACTCTCAGAAACGTTGTTCTTAATAATATATAAAAGAATGTAACCATACTAATTGTACAGATATAAAAGTTGATATGTGGGTCCTGTGCTGTTCCTGCTTTACGAAGGACTAATGCCGTACTCTAGTGTTTGATCATGTTTCCACCTATTTAAATAACTGTCGTGCCAACATGCAAGGCCATTTTTACCCAAAGCATGTGGATTCCTAGCAGTTGTCTTCATGGTCCAAGTCTGGAATGGAAATAATGACTGTCATTGACTCGAGGCTTGTTAAGCGAGGCCACCTGCCCTATGTACACAGGCGTTTTTATGGGATTAGCACACAGCCCAGTATGGTCCAATAGTGATTTCTGTTCTAAGATGTTTCAAAAGTCAGAGGTTCATAAACCACCACCCCCATGTTCCCATGTCTAAAGAATGCCATCAATGTAAAAGAGACCTAATAGCACAATGCCATAGGGTGCGTTATTGTAAATGAACTCGCAGGGCAGACGAGACCTATTAAAGTCAGTGGTTACAGAGGGTTGTTTAACTTGAGTGTTCTCATTAAAGCCAGTCTCCAGCCAACAAAATAAGCACTTTCTCACAGCGTACACAGTGCAAACAGGGACAGAAGAAAGCAACTGTAAACCCTGTGTATGTCCTGTTTGTGCGTGGTGGAGTTTAACGGGTGTTCTGTGCAACATCACCACTCTCTCTAGACTTGCATAAAAAATCTGTATTAGGATTTACTGCACACTCCGACTCCTCCGCTAGATATGCAGCCCCCCCCCCTTTTAGTATCAAACCCCAGTAATTTGTGCCCTCACCCTCCACCAACATCTGCAAGCAATTGCAGCTTGATGGAAAGCCCTCGACTGACCCTGGATCTCCCTCCTTGGCACTCCCTTTCCCTGCCTCCCCTCCTTCTCTCCTCTCATAGCCCCCCTCCTTTACCCTCCTCCTCCCTCCACTCTCATTTCTCAGCTATGCCACAAAGAAACGGTTAGAAAATTCACATCCCAAACCTGTAAAGTCATACTCTTCCTCTTCCTTCAGATCCAGCAGTGGGAGCAGAACCTGGAGAGGTTTAACATGGATCTGTTTCGGATGCGCTGCTACCTGGCCAGTCTACAGGGTGGAGAGCTGCCCAACCCAAAGAGCCTGCTGGCAATAGCCAGCCGACCCACCAAAAGCACCCTGGGACGTCTGGGGATCTTCTCCGTCTCCTCCTTTCATGCACTGGTGAGGAAACTGAGGACAGGCCCTGAGAAAGGGCAGATGAATGACTAGTAAACAAATACACAATACAGAATCAAAGGTCCATATGTGTGTGCTGACTGGATGCTTTTTGGCTTTCCTTTTTGTATGAGATACCTGCGTATGTGTTACAGTACCCTTGAAAATCTTTCAATCTTTTGAAACTAAAAAGCATCCATGCGTTACTGGAGGAAAGTAAACATAATTAAGGTGGTCTGATTTAGAGTTTTTTTCCTGATATTTTGTGTGTCTGTTCAGATCTGTTCCAGAGACGAGGCCGCACTCAGGAGGCGCTCGTTGTCCCTGACTCACAGGCGGCGCAGGAGAGGCCTCTTCTCCTCGCTCAAAGGCCTCGACAACCTTACGAAGAGGGGCCGGGATAAGAGGCACTCTGTTTCACAGGTACCGCTGATCACACATGCACACGAGCAGATTTTATATGATATATACAGTATATACTTACCAAAATGTTAGCGGTTTCTCAAATGCAACCATTTGTATTTCACTTAAATCGGATACAAAACTGATGGCAAGATGAAATATTGCCTCATGAACTTCTCAGTACATTGTGTGTTCATGTCACCGTTGAAAGCCTGACAGCAGCTCTTATAATCTCCGTTGAATCCCTGCGTAATGAAACTCCCCGTCTTGTAATGCAGGATCTTCAGCAGGGGGAACTATCAACACGCATGCCATACACATAAAGACACGATCAAGCAGAATTGTGCGCACACAATGTTTGAGGTGTACTGCACGCAGTCTCTTGGGACGTCTTGCTGAGAAAAACTGCGCCTTGATACTGACGCCCTCGGTGCACGTCGTGCATTGTTTGTTAACGAAACAGCCGCAAAGCCTGTTTCCTTATTGCTTGCTTGCATGTGCAATGCCTGCGTTGGCATGAAAGAAAGCAAGAGATTGGTACAGTCATGTTTCCATCGCAGCACATTTCCCCCCCAAGGAGATTTTATTAAGTAGAAGCACCTCCCATCCACATAAACACAGAGGGGCATTCCTTTCCCAGGTGCAGAGGGGGGAGGGGGGAGTATAAACCCTCTCAGGTTAGTAATTAGACCCATGCAAGCTGATTATTTATTGACACAGAAATCCGCCACTACCCTGAGGGTATGCCCCTGGAGAATCCTGCACTCTTGGTAGTCTATTTTTAGAATCGCCACATGAAAAAAGAAAATTGCTCGTCTTTTCTAGAACTCCGTTCATTAGCTGAGATTATAGCAAGGGAGAGGAGTGTGGTTCTCCCTCCACTTTTAGTCAATATGGTGTCTTTATTGTTTTGGAGCCAATCATGTCCTCCAGTAGGTGATTCCCGACAAACTGTTCCCTGTCCCGTTTCACTTGCTCTTCTCCAGCGCACCCGTCCCACCACCTGCTGTGTGATATTTCTGTTTGTGCACTTGCACACGTCTGTCAGCGACTAGATACGCGCGTCATTATTTTCCCGGGGAAGTCCAGCCAGCCGGCCTAATGAGGCCCCGTTCCATTTCGCAGTGCAGAAGGTTGAGGTGGCGCTGCAGCACGCGCATGAATTATTGAACGCCATGTGTGGTAGATGGCATTCTCCACTCTTCCCTCAGCCCCGCAGACACCAGCAGATGGTTGGTGTAAAGATGCTAAATATTAAACAGCCTCCCTTTCATTTTTTTCCCCAGGTCCAACTTCTCTTACAAGCTTGTTTTTAAGGCTTTTCTGATCTATTTTTTTTCTTCTCATGGAGGCTAATCAGGAACAGGAAAAAGGCTGGTGAGGGCTTCAAGGGATTTTGACAGTTCGGGTTTTCCGTAGACATCTGCTTTTTTCTTTCAAGAGTCAAAGATTGTTTGTAGTGTTTTTGATTTTTTATTTACGTCATGAACATTTTAAATGACTCCTTCAGCTCCTTGGCTGTTCTCTCCTGTACTGACGAGACACGTGTTCGCTGGAAAAAGATTTGGACAGCGAGGCCGTCAGACGAGCCAAGCGCTCCTCCATGCACTTAATCTGTTGTTACCTTCTCGGGTTCTTAGACCGTGCTTTCGCCGAGATTTTTTCGAGATATCTTCTTTCGCTGCTTTCCTCCCTTTTGCTCTCCATTGATCCCCCTTTCTCCAACTCCAACTCTTTTTTTTGCCTCTTACTATCCTACTTATTTGATATCCTAAAGGTAGAGTTTCATCTCACTCTCACCCACAATTTCTCCCACCATTTGTCTTTCAGTTATTCCCCCCCCTCTCTTCGGCCTCATCCTTTTTCAAACCCCCTGTTTCTCAGCATAAACACAAGAGCGTTAGCCGCCAGCCTTCTCCCACAGTTTCCATACTGACTCATCTGTGTTGACTAAGCCTAAATCCCATTTACCACTGCACTGCCGCGCTCAACAACCTGGCCCCGAAGTCATGCCCTCCCCCCATCTCCTTCCCTCTCGTTTTCTCATCTCTCATCCGTCTTAAGAGAGCTATGTATACAGTAAGGAGCTGGACGGCAGTCGACTGTGGGAAGTAGGCCAGAAAGGTCTGAGGATTTGTGGAAGGTTTTGGTAAGCTTTCTAAAATTAGTCAGTTTACGGCAGAGCAGCACTGTTTACAGCCACTTTATAAATGTGCTGGAGGGAGAGTTTCTGCTGCTCAGCGGTCAGATGAGGGTTCTTACGGCCACAGCGCTATATTCTGATTGTAAATATATTCTGATTGGATCCTTTAGAAGTCAGCCGAGAACCCGCAAGTCTCTTCCGCGCACCAAGTCTCGCGTGGCACTCATATTTTCCCAGCAAATTGCCCCATTTCGATCATCAGCTGTGGCACCTGTCATGCCTCCCCTGCCCCGTGACAAAGTATCTCAAAGAAACCCTGTTAGCTGCCGCCTGTTTGAGCGAGGGCTGAAGTTGCACCCTCGCATAACGGATGGCTCTGTGTCACCGCTGTATAATAGAGTTGTTAAAGCCCTCTGAGGCTGCAGAGTCACCTCCAACACCGGGCTTAGCCTGACACAACACGCCTTACAACCACACGCCAGGGAGAGGCTCTGAAGAGGAGGGGTTGAGGAAGATAGAGTGGATGAAGAATGGAGAGATTTCTACACTGAGGGGGGGTTCTTGTCCTCTTCTCATCTGTAACCGGACTGTTTTGCCCTTTCATCTCTCTTCTACACAGAAACCGCTCTGTGTCCACACACACACACACACACACACACACACACACACACACACACACACACACACACACACACACACACACACACACACACACACGCCCCATATTTCCACCATTGCATCTTCAAAGGCTACAGACCCCGTTTAGCAGCAGTATCAAAGCGCTGCACTCGCCACACGTAGTTTTTAATTAACACCATAATCGCACTGTGTGTGTCTGATATTGTGTTAGCGAAGTTGCCGGGCACTCAAATCGCTTATGAGTCAATCGCTGTGGTGCCCCTCTGTCTGTACTCCTAACCGCCTGTCTCTTTGTTTCAGATCTTTGAGGGCGACGCTGGAGGTCAGGCGTACGCTCTGCCGCCCAGGAGCACCGAGGTGAGTCATGGGCTTCGGTAACTTCGTCCGCCCTGCACGGCTTGTGGATCTTTGATATGTCTTTTTAAAAATCCCCCTGCCATCTGCCACATCCATCCTGTGGTGGCATTTTTATGAGCTGAATTATCCGTTTCGGCGTGAAGTAGTCATGGCAGAAACGTGTCCGCTGTTACTTTGACCTCTGCTGTCTGTCATGGCTTTGATAGTGAGCTGTGTAAAGATGTTTTCACACGTCTGTGTCCGTGTGTGTGTGTGTGTGTGTGTGTGTGTGTGTGTGTGTGTCTTGCCCGGGATCAAAGCAGAGATTCTTTTCATGTAGATCAGCAGGTGTCTGAAAGAGAGATGGACAGCATATCCAACAAGGGATTCTTCCACCGCGGTAAACTCCGGTGTCGACAGGCGTCCAATTCTCGGCATAATTGAGTTAATGGAGAGCGTTGAGTTAAAGTGTTGACCAGAAGCACTTGAAAGTGTTAGTGTATGGATTTACGGTAAAAGTGTTGAATGATTGAAGAGCGAGAATGCTGGCCTTGTGAGCAGCCTGTTATCGGGTGATGCCGTGCCTCCAGCCCGTCAGCAGGCCTCCACATCTCTTCGTCTTCTTGGTCAGGTTTCTTTCACGATAGACAACATTTCAAAATTAAGACTAATCCGGTTGCAATAGATCAGAACGATCCTTTCCGAGGGAAAGTTTATGTCTATATTTTCAGATTTCTTGCCAAGAGTTGGATGAGTGAATATGAAGCCAGCAGCCGGTTAGCTTAGCACGAAGGCTCACGAAGGCATGAGGGGTATCGACCCTGTCGCCTCACTGTCTGCAACAAAGCACACACATATAAATATATCAAACCATTCCTTTCATGCAGAAGGGTTTTGGCTGCAGCCCACCTGTTGAGGATGCTCTGAAGTGACTCTTGAGCTAGAAACCAAATACTGCTCTGCAGCGGAGCCTGTAATTTGAGGAAGTAGCGAGGAAATTTGAATTTCTATCCATAAGACGACCTGTTTAATAAATATCGTTTGGCGTTGTCCCGTCAAAAACAATCCTAACCAACCCTCCCTGGACGAACAGATGGAAGTCTGGCGCTGACAGATGAGGATAATGGACGCTTTTAGACGGAGCAGGACGGGTGTTACGAAGATTTCCTTTTTCCGCAGGATGCTATGATTCATAGTGTGAGTCTGTGGTGAATGCGGCGAGTGTTAAAACGGCCCCCATTTAGGGCCTAGAAATGGACTCAGGAAATGGTTTTGGGAAACAATAATGGCTTTCATTGAGTCAACGCTTTAATGCGTCTTTAAATGCGGCGGCCCTCCCTCTCGGCTGAGTGTTTTGGTCTTTCCTAGATTTGGATGTGGAAAAACAGCTCGTCAGTAGAATCGGTTTGATGTAAGGGGATTAAGACCCCTCGGGGGAGAAAAGGTGAAGGCTGTATTGATTTTAGTCGACACTCGCATCATCTCTGTCTTGATGACTTTGCTCCTGTTGTCTTGAATCCCCTGAATTACTCTAATAAGCAATCATCTTCCGCTAATCCTTTGGAAGTGGAGTCAAGTGAAGGGTACGTCTTCACTCGCGCGGCGCTGTCGCTGCGTGGCTTCCGTGCTCTTCCCTATAGTGTGCGACCGTTGTGCGAGTTCAACCAACCAGCTATTTCCACATGCTGAGAATGTGCTGACACGTCGGGCTGTGCGGTTGTGATGAAGGGTGCATAAAGCCGAGAGAGATAAACATCTATCTGGAACCTGTCTGTAAAATGGAGGCTACTTTGCCTCAGAGGTTAGAACAGAGTTAACAATGGCATGACATTTGCTCTTCAAATCCTCCGTCCACCCACTCCTTCTGTCAGCAGACTGAGTGAATATGTTTTCTATAGCTAGGAACAAAATGAAGGCTTGACTTGACTTACTTAAACGTGAACTTCTGACCTAATGTTGCATTCTCGCACTCACTTTGAGCTATTCACATAATTAAAATGCACACTTCAGAGCAGGGAAAGGGGAATATGGTGAAGGGAGACGAGGTTTAACTCCCTCTTGGTCATGTACCTAGTCTCAGGTGGTATTGGATTCCCCGAGAAGAGTTCTCTCTCTCTCGCGCTCTCGCGCTCTCTCTCTCTCTCTCTCTTTAAATTTGATTGGCTGGTGATCTCGATCTGAACCACTTGTGTCCATGACACACTGATGCCTCTTTCCGTGTCATCACACTCCACTACCCACGAATACACACCTCTTGCTTTAACGTGAGTAACAGGCACCAGCACATGGAAAGGGGAACCTTGGTTGGGGCTTTGAGGAAACGAATAGTAACAGCCTTCTAATGGATGTAATGGAGGGAAATTGGATGAAATTGTCTTCAACTCCTCCCCTGTTTCTTCTTCGCGGTCACGCGATCTATTTGAGGCCGTCCTGTAATATTTGTCTCATGCAGTTGCTAAGTGGAATGGAAAGGGTGTATTTGCCTCGTGGCCCCCAAACGGTCCGTTACTCCACGTTCCAGCTTCAGAAGCTGCAGGGTGGAAATACATCCACGCCTGAGAGGAAAGACTGAAGCATTCCGTTATTTGTCCGAATGCAAACATCAATACAGTCGACACGCTCGCCACACAGAGCACTTGTTGAAGTCCGGCGCGTGCCCGAACCATACTCCTGGCAGCCGCTCGTGGAACGTTGACCCGGCAACCGGCGCTCCGTTACAACCCTCTCTGACCATGAATGAGTGTACAGTGTTGCTCAGCCACCGGCCAGGTCCACGCAGGCAACCACATCTTAGTTTTCCGGTCACGCCATGTCGCTGGGACACAACACAGGGCGGTTATGCAACCAGTTGCCATGGCGGCTTGTTTTTTTTTCATCCTCAGGTTGTAAGCATGACCTCACTGCCTGAACACACACGGGTGGAGGTGGGTGTTGAAGTGGCACCTTGTGTGCCTCCATCCCAACAGCTCAGGGGAACATTGGCGTCTTTATTTTGATGCCGATTCCCGAAGTAGACTCGTCAACGAGACGTTTAGATGACAAATTAAGAGTGTGTGTGTGTGTGTGTGTGTGTGTGTGTGTGTGTGTGTGTGTGTGTGTGTGTGTGTGTGTGTGTGTGTGTGTGTGTGTGTGTGTGTGTGTGTGTGTGTGTGTGTGTGTGTGTGTGTGTGTGTGTGTGTGTGTGTGTGTGTGTGTGACGCTCTGAGTCAGAGGCCTTCGCTTGTCCCTTAAGGCTTTTTGTCTGACTGGGAAAAAGGTCTTTTTCCTCTTGAGGTGATGCATCAACTGCAAGCTGCCGGCTTCTGAAAGAGACACACATCAGACAGAGAGCCTCAGACTGTGTGTCTGAGGCTCTCTGTCTGATGTGTGTGAGCTTTTCACCAACTCCCATAATGCCTTTTTAAAGCATCACTATGCACCCAGACCAAATCACTCGTGCAATTATTTCTCTCTCGCGTCTCGGTTCAACCGAGAACTCGTATTGTCTTTGTCAGAAGTGCTGAATCGCCAGTGAGTTTCAGTACACATGGTGTGGCGTTTGAGCCTTTCCTCAAGATCTGGGGCTTTGATAATTGCGGTGTTCGGCTGCACTGTGGCGTCTCCCACGGCCCCTCGACGCAGCAGCGCCGCTTTTCCCTCCAGAGACACACAGTCGCAACCAAAACCCCCAAATGGCTGCCTGTGAGGTTGCGTGGTGGGCCCCCCCCCCCCCCCCCCCCCCCCACACACACACACACACACACCGTAATACCCAGCTCAAACCTCACTGTTAATGCCACCAACAAGCAATTACCTTCAAAATGTCTGATCCAAATGTTTGACTGATTTTCAAATAATTTGTCCTGAATACACGTCTTAGGTCTGAATTACTCTCGTGGCTTTTAAAAACCAAATAAACGTGCGGATAGCGTCTGGACTTTTAGACCTGCCAGTCGACCCTGGCCAATCCGCTTGTGTACACGGCCATTACGCAGACTATTATGTGGATCAACTGCAGTCCATGTTGTCAAATGAATTTCTGAAAGGCTAATTGTGTGACATCTCTCCTCCGCTGCTTGATCCACAGCCAAGCATTTGGACTAATGGAACGGTATTGATTTGAGTGCTGTTACTGAAAGTCTGCCTTTCTCTCTCACCCGCTCCCTCCCTCTGTTTCTATTTATGCTTTCCTCCCTCCCCCTTCTTCTGTCTTTCTTAACCCTCCCTTCTTACCCTCGCCCACAGAGGCTGGACATGCTGACCAGTATCTACTCCATGTCGCCCCCTGAGGGCGGCGTGTGGGACAGCGGTGCCACCGACGTGCTGACGTGTGTCTACATGCCAGACGGCCTGACAGTCCAAGTTCCTGTCAGAAGAGAGCAGACAGCCGCCGACCTTCTCTCTGCAGCCTGCAAGGTTGGTTTGGTGCTGAAATGATGACATTTCACCACAATAAGAGGGCAAAAGTCCCGAAAGCTGTGATGAAATTTGGATTTATTCTTTTACATAATCCTGCCATCCATACTAAATGTTAATAATCTATATTTTGCTGTAATGTGGGGTTTAATTGCACCTGTATACATTTTCAGCTATGTCGGGTAATGGTCCAATAGTCTTTGTTTGAGCATCTGTAGAAGCTGTTCTGGTTTCATTTATGTTCCCATGAGCTTGAAATAACACACCTATTCATCCAGTGTCTGGCTTCACACAGTCCCGTAAGAATGGATGCACACACACACACACCCACACACACACACACAACCACACCATAATACCCTGGGTGAAGCTTTTTCTTGTTTACCGCAAATGTCTCATCCCGAAGTGTAAAGTCGTTGAATAATTCACGCCTCGGCCACACGGCAGCTGTCTGACTAGGCGTCGGTGCATGAAACATGTCTGATTTCCGTGCATGCAGGCCACTGAACATTAGGGACTCTTGTGTAAACAGGTGAAACAGCTGGACGCGGGCGCGCACTGCCTCCGACTCCACAGACGAGCGGGGCTGGGTGTGGAGGTTCGATACCTGGCTCCGGGCGAGCTCCTCCGCGATGTGGTGAGGAGGGCAAACATGCAAAGTCACACACAGATGCACACAGGGCTCTTCATTATCTGCTCCTTGTTGAACGTGTATTGATTTTCCCTGTAGGTCAATGATCAGTTGGAGGTGGTCCCAGTTAATGTGTTTACTCTACACATGAGACGGCCGAGCGACACCGCAGACTTTGGTGAGACGACCCCACGCGTGGACTGATCCTCACCATCCTGTATGTGTTCTTTCTGTCTGTCTAACGCTCTTTGTTTGTCTCCATCGTTGTCTCTCCTCCTCCGACCAGGTTTTGCAGTAACGGGACACATTGACAGCCAGAAAAACAGCAGGATCTTTGTCAGCGAAGTGCTTCCTGATGACCTGGCATTCAACGAAGGTGCCCGCTTGCTTAAGAATGACACGAACACCTCTGAAACATGCGACCTATTGTTCTTTTCTGAAACATACTCTACTGCGTTGCCAGGCCTGCGTCCAGGTGACGAGATCCTGGTGCTGAACGGCAGGTGTGTGTCGAGCCTCGACCTGACTCTGATCCAGACGCTGTTTGCAGAGCAAACCCTGCACCTCAGCCTGAGGCGGGACGGGGCCCTGCCGCCAACCTCCAACCACCAGGCCCTTTCCCTCGACCACAACCAGGAGGCCCGCAGCAAGCACCACCGCGCTAAATCCTCCTCAGGTGCTTATGTCTGCGTGGCATGTACATCTCGTCATTAGTGGGGATGTATTTGTACTAAGAGGCTATAGATTTTACTTAATGGGGACACTTAACGGCACAATTGAAAGTGAAGTTGATAGGGATACCCTTTAGTTTCAGTTTGTCAGAGAGAGAGAGACACACACACAAAGAGAGAGAAATTGTAGCTGCTGTGAAATGCCTGGCACACCCATAGATTTAGCTCTTTCTCAGTTCTGTGTCATACTCTTGTTTGCGTGATCAGTTTTGAAATAATTTGGATCCAGTTAGTTTAGTGCAGGAAGTGTGGTATTTATCCAAATCTAAAAGTTACTTCATGGCCAGCTGCTCACATTAACAGTAATTGGTGAGAACCTGTGTTTTCGGCATACAACCCTAACCCACTTCCGCTCAGCTAAGATCATGTTTAGTTCTCTACTTCCTCAAAAGAGACTCGTTCTCTCTTCACTGTTAAGAATCAAACGAATGAAAGCAGTAGAAGGAGGGAGTGAAGTCTCACAGTTCTGAATCCAGGGGCAGAGGAAAGCCCAGAAGGGGCTTTTGGCCACAGACGGCTCATTATCGCTGTGAATGTATAGTCTCCTGTCAGCTCGGTTCAATCTCACTGCGGATCTGAGGTGTCAGAACCGAGCAGGAAGTTCATCCACGTCACCGGACGAACACAGCTGATGCCCAGCTGGTAGGGATACTTTTAGTTTGTTTCAAGCCTCAATCTAAAAGGTAAGGCATAGCTAACCCAACCGAAGAACATTGTCTGCGGTGGTATACAGTTCAGTAGTGAGGTGATAATCAAGTTTAAGATTTGGTACAGTTCTTTGGTTGGTTCAGTTAATAGCTCAGATTATAACCTACATTTAAACATGTGTCTTGGTGTTGTCAGGCAAGATCCAAAACAGGACAGCTGGCAATTTCATTACTAATAAGTACATGAACAAATTGGCCAGTTCTTTAAAAAAAAAAAGTGGAGAGGAATAAGTTCCAATATCTCTATTTGTTAGTGTTTTAAAAAAAATAGCAGTGAACGGAGAATCTGTAAATTGGGTTAAAGTGAAGATTAATGTATTATACTATATTTGCGGGTTCAGGATATGCACCCCTCTAAATGACCTTTTAACAACTTTGTAAAATGAAATAGACCAAAATGTACCTGATGTTTACGACTGACTTGATAGAACATCCAATGCCTTTTAGTTTATACTGGCTTTATTTTCATGCCAAACAATGAAAGTCAACAAAGAGTCTGTTTCAGAGAAAGTATCAAGCCTCATCTTAATGATTTGTACATCATTAGTGTTTCCTGCACTACAGCTGTAATTGAACACAGAGGGATTAATGACTTGAAGGCCTCATTACAGAGAGTGGTGTGATCAAAGTGCCTGCAGTTTACTTCTCGGTCCCTAGAGGGCGTGTGATTTCAGGCGGGCTGAAGAGGAGGCAGGGAGGTAGAAGCAGACGGTGGGGAATGAGCACTGTCAAATTACACAAATGATTTCCTGACTGCTTCCCTTGAAGGGAACTGTGTG